>CM029437.1:37674443-38077710 GCA_017140255.1 Eucalyptus paniculata subsp. matutina
TTTAAACTAGAACATTATCTTAACCAAGTAATCCTAAAATGCAATCTATCTAGGAGAAATTATCTAAACCTATCATTAAAGGAAAAAAAAAACATGCAATCTTATCATAACATACAATGATGTGCAAAAAAAAAAGTCCTAATTCTAATTTTTTATTTTTTTTATGAAATTCGAAATTAAAAATCGACACATAATTAAACGTGCAATTTAAATTTAAAAAAAACTAACGACCTAAATAACTGCATTTTTTTGGATTTTTTATTTTTAAAAAATCTAAATAAAATCCTTATTCTAAATATGCAAGATAACCATAAGACGATGAATATTCTAAAACAAACCTAATCTAACTCAGATTTTTTTTTTGTTTTCTTTTTACTTTAAACAAAATCAATTCAAATGACACGACAAAGAAAAATCGAAAAGAAAGATATGATTGATATAGATTGACGAATCGCTCGCACATGAGATCAGATTGACCAATTTTTAACAAAATAACAAATCGTATCTCAAGCATTTAGACGGACGCAGATTTTTCGCGTTAGATCAAGTAATGATTGGAAATTACAACGGATCATTAATTATACATCGCTAAGTTTTGAAATTAGTAATAAATTCCTAATTGAAAAGTTTTTTGGGAAAATTTTGGATAAGATGCATCATTCGAAAATTTGAATTTAAGCTAATATTAATGAATTAAGTAAGGAAATACCAAATTAAATTTGGATAATATCTTTACTTATTTCGTAATATCATTCCCGAATTTGGACTCGTCGGATGGTGGGACCAGCGATGACTAATGGTTGATGATTCACGGTGGTGGATGTGCCTGGCGGTGGGTGAACGAGGTGCCCGTGGGTCGTTAGCGTGTAGCGGTGAGGCTAGGAGGAGAGGAGGTGCCAGACAACGTCAGAATTGATTTGGGACAGGCGAGGACCACCAATTACTCGTTAGTCGCTCGCCTAGAAACCTCCAAAAACTAACATCGAGAATTTAAGGAACAACGAGGTGGCTTTGCTGGTAAGTTGTAACTTCCAGCCGTCGAAGGTGCCGCAGGGACGGCAGCTTGAATTGGTGGCAGCTGAAGTCAACTTTTGGATTTTCCTCCCTAAGCTCGGGCTACCCACTAGCGTGCTGCCAAATTCCAGCCCTTGACGTCCCAAATAATCCCCTTGGTCTTTCACTTGATTTTCTTTGCTTTCTTTGACAAAGAAAAGAAAGCAATTCCAACTCCACTCGGATACTCCTCCAGTCACATGTTCACCGTGCCAAAATTCTTCTTTTTATGTGTTCTTGCACGAGTCCAATAGGGATTGACAGGCGCATGAGTTCCTTAGACGGCAGATTGTGACAGGGACTTGCAACGAGAGACAGCGAATTTGTCTTGTCATCTTGCGTATGCTTCGCGTCGGGGTGTAAGAAGCTTGACCGCGAGGTGGCCGAGATCTGGGACGATCAGAAGGGTCCAGGACAGCAAGATCCGCCGACGGCTGCGTGCGATGGGACTGAGCGCGGTGAAGACTGGTCTGGGTTGCTGCACGACGACGCTGAGCCGCTTCCTCGGGAACCGCCAAAAACCTGCAAGAAAAATCGTCGCCGCCGGGAAGAGCGCTAGCAAGATCTCGGTGGCGGTGTGGGAAAGAGGCTGCAAGCACGAGGGCGCAAAGAAAGTGCTCGACACCAGCACACCAGTCGTTGTACAGGAAACAGTGGCCCAAGGAAAATGATCCGTCTTTGCTTCCCTTTTTACCTTTTTGGACTCTCTCGTCTGTTTTTCTTCTGTTGTGAAAGTGCGTTCTCTACCTCCAGGGTATGGAATTGACCGAGAGGAGGAAAGAAAACAGAGAGCCCCCCCTCTTGTGTGGCCGTATGTAGCAATATGCGTGGCTAAAAAAAAAAAAAAAAAAAAAACGAAATAGAACCCCCGAACTGATGAAAAGAGAAGCCCCCTCTTGTGTGGCCGTATATTCAATGTGTGGCCTCCCTCGTTTTAGATCAACATCCATGAGGATTTTTCCCGAACGCAATATTTCTTTTTATTTTCCACATCTCTTCTGGATTTTTATTGCAAAAATGAATATTCTCCACTAATTTAATCACATATTGCCAAAGATTCAAAATTGAAATAGGATTTTTCTCAAATTCCAAATCTTGCAAAGATGAGCTCATACTATCTCCCCGAGGATACGGGCTTGGGCTAATTTGCTCTCTTTGGAGGTTTAGTCCAACTTGTTAAATTAAAACTCTGAACTATCAAGTCAAACTCATCTGTCACCGGTCCAATACAAACGCAATAATAATAAATAAATACATCTAAAATTATATGTTAATGTAATTAATTAATTTTTTTTAGGGCTTAAAAATTAATCCCTAATTTTCTATGAATAAATTACTGGGACGCAAAATTTAGGTGTTAATAACTTGAAAAATGGTGAATTTTAGGATGGTTACTAAAGTTTTAGTGTGATATGACCCTCACCAGGCTCAAGCTCAGGCGTCCAAATCCAAGCAGCGTCGGCCCTCACCTAAGGTTGGCAAGAATCGCCCACATTAGGCAAGGCCTTGCCAACTAAGGGCTAGCCAAGCTCGAGTGAGGGCAACACTAGTGCTCTCTCGAGGCTAGGGAGGCTCGCCAAATCTAGACAAGCCTCACCCTAGGTTGCATCGACACGGACACACGACACGCGACACGACATGACACGACACGACACGACACGACACGTCATTTCTAAAAATAAAAATTTCGACACGCCTAACACGCGTTGTATATTAAATAAATATTTTTATTTTTAATTAATTTGATACTTACAATAGATTTACACTAATAATTCAAAATACAATATTTTTATTTTTCGAAATTATTTTTTAATTTCATTTAATAACTTTTTTTGATTAAATAAAAAGCACCCAAGCCCCTCCCTCTAACCCCCACCCCCCGCCCCGCGGGCGCCCAAACCACTTCTTTCCCTCCTCTTTGAGTTTTTCCCCACCCCCAATTCTTTTTTCACTTTTTTTTCCCTCCCAAACCACTTTTTCCCTCCTCTTTCGAGTCTTTCCCCACCCCCAATTCTTTTTCCACTTTTTTTCCCTCCACCTAACAAGCTATCAATCAGCCCTCGTCAGTCGTCACTTCCCTTCTCTCCTGTCACTTCCCCCTCCCTCCAACACACGAAGTCCCCTTTTTATTCTTTTATTTTTCCTCTTAAAACCCTAGCGATGCCTTCTTCTTCTCCTTCTCCTCGCGGCACAATGCCTTTCCTCTTCTCTTCCTCCCGATCTCTGCTCGCCAGGGATGAAACACGCGGTCCTTGTGCGCCGAGACGCTGCACACCGCCGCAAACTCCTCCTCCTCCTCCTCCCCCTTGCCACCGCCGCCGCTCCCCCACTCGACGATGACGCCCTCGTGAAGTTCCTCCTCACGGCCCTCGCCTCCGTCTCTACTCTTTCTCTCACCGTCTCGCCGTCGCGGGCTCGCCTTCACTCGCGGCCTCATCTCATCTCTGTTCCCTCGCCCTCGCCTCCACCCTCGAACATGCGTGTCGAAACGTGTCGACAAAAGTTGACCACGTGTCGACAAATCCGACACGCGGTCAACACATGTCCGAGCGTGTCCGAGCGTGTCGACGTGTCCAACACGTGTCGGACACGACTCGGAGGTCCTCTAAACGTGTCCGTGCAACCTAGGCCTCACCAACCTTAGGTGAAGGCCAATGAGGCCTCACTTGGGCCAGCAAGACCGCACCCTCAACCGAGCCTAGCTAGGGTGGTTGGCCCTTCTGACATTGGCCATAGCTAGGGTGGTTGGCCCTTCTGACCATGGCCATAGATAGGGTCGTTGGCCCTTTTGATAATGGCCAATGGAAGCGCCCTCGGCCTGCCATTCTCTCTTTTTTCTTTCAGTTTGGTTTCTTAAATACATTTTAGGTTTTTTTTTTTAGTTTTTTAATATAATTTAAGTAAAGATTTAAATAAAAATAACAAAAATGTTACATCAGTATTTTTGTTAGTTATACTTTATAAGTGTTAAGGCTCAATAATTTAGTTTTTAGAAAGACACACAAGAAATAGGTTTGACCGGGGACCTAAATTCAACTATAAATGCATCTGCTTTTTCTACATGTAAGTGCATCTGCTTACGCTTGACTAAAAGAGCTCATTTCTCTCAAGATTTTCCCAATACGCCGATCCCCAGAGCCACCCATCATGGAGGAGCAGGCGGTGGTTCTGTATTCTGCACCGGCCATCGGCCACCTCACCCCATGGTGGAGCTGGGCAAGCTTCTCCTCGCCCGCCAACCTTCCCTCTCCATCCACGTCCTCCTCCCCAGCCAAGCCTACGAAGGCGGCTCCGTCTCCTCCTACATCGCCGCCGTCTCCGCCGCCCACCCTTCCATCACCTTCCACCATCTGCCCCCCACCTCCCTCCCTCCCGACTACTCCACCACCTCCCAGCACCTCGAGACCCTCGCCTTCGAGCTCCTCCGCCTTAACAACCCCAACGTCCACCGCGCCCTCTTCTCCATCTCCGAGACCCACCGCGTCCGGGCCCTCGTCATCGACTTCTTCTGCACCAACGCCCTGCCGGTCGCGCGCGGCCTCGGCATCCCCTGCTACTACTTCTTCAGCTCGTCGGGATGCGGCTTGACCGCCTTCCTCGGCTTGCCCGTCCTCCACAGGACCACCACCAAAAGCTTGAAGGACCTCGCCACCGATACCGTCCTCCGCTTCCCCGGCGCGCCGCCGCTGCTGCCTTCCGACATCGGTGGACTGGCGCAAGACCGCAACGACCGCGCCTACGAGCTCTTGCTGGAGAGCGCGACGAACATGCTGATGGCGTCCGGGATTATAGTGAACACGTTGGAGAAGCTCGAGGAGGAAGCCGTGAAAGCCATCCGGGACGGCAAATGCGTGCCCGACGGGCCGACCCCTCCGCTTTACTGCATCGGGCCCCTCGTCTCGAGCGGGGATGGCGGAAAAGCGGAGAGTGGCGGCGGCCCAGGTAACGACAAGCCGGAGTGCTTGACATGGTTGGACTCGCAGCCGAGAGGAAGCGTCGTGTTCCTGAGCTTCGGGAGCCTCGGGGTGCTCTCCGCCGAGCAGCTGAAGGAGATAGCGACGGGGCTCGAGGGGAGCGGCCACCGGTTCCTATGGGTGGTCCGGAGCCCGGCCACCGGCAAGGGCCACAAGGCCGTCTCCACGGCGGAGCCGGACCTGGGCGCGCTGCTCCCGGAGGGGTTTCTAGAGCGGACCGCGGGGAGGGGGTTCGTCGTGAAGTCGTGGGCCCCGCAGGTGGCGGTGCTGAACCACTGCGCGACGGGCGGGTTCGTGACCCACTGCGGGTGGAACTCGGTGCTCGAGGCCGTGTGCGCGGGGGTGCCGATGATCGCGTGGCCGCTCTACGCGGAGCAGCGGCAGAACCGGGTGTTCATGGTGAAGGCGATGAGGGTCGCGCTGCCGATGGAGGAGGCGGCGGGGGAGGAGCCGTCGGTGAGCGCGGCGGAGGTGGAGCGGCGGGTCCGAGGGCTGATGGGGCCGGAGGGCGAGGCCATCAGGGAGCGGCTGCAGCATCTCAAGAAAGAAACGCAGGCAGCACTGAGTCCTGGCGGGTCGGCTCAAGTCGCGTTGGCAGAGTTAGTACAGTCATGGAGCATCGCTTGAGCTTTTGCCTTTTTCCATCGTTTTTTTTTTTGGTCTTTTTCTCTTCTTTGTGTGGTTTTTTTTTAAAAAAAAAAAAAAACACTCTGCAAGTTGTCAAAGGCTGAGCTGCGATAGGCCCGGGATAATATCTACGGAGGGGAAACCCTAGAAAAAATTCTAGTAACTAGACAAATAATAATGGGATTTGATTACCCCGAGCTTACATCTTGAGCTCCCCCAGATTCGGCGAGGCCGATTCTCACCGGATCTGGGTGAGCTCGAGCTCGCCCAACCAAAGCGAGGCCGACCTCGCGTCGACCGACGAGGCTGAGCCTCACCGGATCTAGGCAAGCTCGAGCTTGCTTAGCCAAGGCAAACCGTCGCCAAAAATGAAAGAAAAAATCAAAAATCAAAAATAAAAATAAAAAATTTTAAAAAAAAAAAAAAAAATATACAATTTTACCAGACAGATGATTTACGTATCGTTTATTCCGTAAATGTAAATTTTATATGGATACCAAACGCTTTTTCCTATTCAAAAATTATTCCCTAACGTAAATAGTTTTTTCTACTGCTCCCTAAAACAATTTTCAATTTAAATGTTACCAAACACACCATAAATGACTACAATCACTTGAATATGATAATTTATATTCAACGCTCATTTCAATATAATAACTTTTTCTTTTCAATCATTCAAGTATTATATATTTTCAATCAATCACCTAACTACCATAATTATTTAAAAATGTTCACAATAAGTGACATACTATGTTAGATTTTCAGCATTTGGGTGAACATTTTTAAAGTTCTTACACTTAAATGACTAATTAAAAGTTATGACACTTAGTAATAAAAAAGGTTATGGTGCTCAAGTGAGGATACGAAAGTTATAGCACTTGTAATGTCCTTATTCTGATGTTTGTATTACCCAAGCAATAGTTTTAATTAGCCATGATTAAAATGAGTATTGCGATTGACTGAAATAAACGAGACATCCAAACTTAGTCGGACATTAGAAAATTGTTAACTGTTAGATGTATGCTCTAAAGCTGCTATGTAATAGTTACATATTAGGGATTTCAATTGTACATATAAAGATTATGTTCTTTTTATTTTTAAAAGGGATTGATTAATTAATTATTGGTTTCGTTTAATTAATTAATTAATTAATTAATACCTTTTAATAACTAATAATAAAATAATATATATATAAAGCTTCATGCATGTGCATGAAGCACATGCATGAACCTTTGATGGTCAGCAACCGCTCACCATCATCCACGAAATCGTGCATGAACGGTCAGCAGTTGCTGACCATCATGCACGATCGTTCGTGCATAAGTGGGGACGATCAGCAACTGTTGCTGATCGATGGACGATCAGCAACCGTTGTTGATTTGTTTATATATATATATATTTTAAAGAGTTGGTTTTTGTGTGACACTTCAAGGGGTTGAAATACAGAGAAAGGTGGGCGTGCGCTAGTTTTTAAGAAAGTGATGCTTTGCTGAAAATAGAGAGCAGAGTGTGTGCGTGTTCTTGTGTCTTTGAGACGCAAGAAAGAAGAGCGTTATCTCGTTCGGGCCGTGACTATTATTTATCAAGAATACAACGGATTGTTTCCACGTGATTGCTAGCACGATCGAAGTGGTGAATATTCAAAAGTTCTCTCTTCCGTTCAACGTTCGTTGTTGATGTGTCTGAACTAGAGGTCCGACGCTTGTGAGACTCAAACTGTAGAACATCCGAACCGATTCGTTTCAAAGCGCGCTTCGAGAGGTAATTCTTTTGACTCCCTTTATGTTTAGATTTTTTATTAAAACGCACGAACAACGCCTTAAAAGAATCATGTATAAAATATATATATATTTGTTTCCGCTGCGTACTTTATGTTAATTTTTCTTATACATGATTCATGAAACCCCAAAAGTGGTATCAGAGCCAACCTTAGGCGTTTTTTGTGCGTTTAATTGATTTATGGTTCAAATATGTTTTTGCGTTCTAATGGCCAATTTATTTTTATTAAGAGAATTGGTTCTCTTGCTCAAATGTGGCCTATAGAAGTTGATTGATTTATGTGATAAATTTAATCAACAAAGCAAAAATTAGAACTAAATCAATTTTGAATAAAAAAATCCGTAACTTGTTATACTTGATGTTTTTATTTTGCAAATGATAAACAGAATTTTATGCATGCCTTCCAGAGCTTTAAATTTTGAATTTATGGCTCGTAAGAAAAGGTGGTGATCATGGAAAAATCCCTGATTGTTGTATAAATGACTGTATGATGATTAGAGGTATTCTTTTTGGGGATGTAATTATTAAATGGAGGTTGCGTCCTTCCTTTTATTTTATTTTAATATGTAATTTTAGTATAGTTTAGTATTTCAATTCTTGATGTAAATACTACAAGAGAGGAGGAGCCATTGAAGGAGCCATTAAACCGGTGAGCTCTCTGGGCCCGGTCTTTGAAGAGTTCAAAGATTGAAGAAGAAGTTAAGAGCAGGTCCATATTTTTAAAACATTAAAATGGCTAAATGGGTCTTTTTGGCTCGAGACCCATTGAACCATAATTCCATGATCACCACATAGGATAGATATTATGTGATATCTATTTATTTATTGTGTTTATGAAATCGTGCATGTTAAACCGGTTAATGTGCAAAGTGAGACTGTTAATAACGACTCAAATTTCCTTACAAAGAATATTAAGTCGAAACGGGTTTCGGACTCGTGGCCTTCCATCATCGTGGTTTGATCCAATATTATAGTGGTTAACTAACCGGTTATGGATACATAGGGGTTAATTACCATTTATAATATTGGATCACTACATTATGCATATGATGCTGTGGGGTTGGAGCAAAATGATTTCTAATAACTGTCAGGTGAGGGAATCATTTGTGTTTTTTAATATTTGCATGAGACGATGGGCTAGACTTAACTATGATCATGATGCCAATAACTATTGGGTGAGATTTTCATGGTCTAGAGGCCGAACTTATAATTGGGACTCACATATGATGCGTTGAACAAGCTGGTTCACTCACTAAGTTCATAAGACACCAATAACTGTTAGGTGAGGTGGACTTTGGGCTAGTGGGACTCCAATCCCCACTAGTAATCTTTACCCAACAAAGATTACCGCTTCCCATCTTAAGGAGTATGTGATTCGAAGATAAATTTAGTGGGAGGATCTATTTAATTTAAAGACCAAAATGAAATAGTTATTATGAAAAGTACAACAGCTAACAATTTATTTTCTGCAACAGATATATTATTACTCTAGAAATGGTGACCACAAACCCACTCGCTTCTATACTTGACAAGAATTGTTTGACTGGACCCAATTTCACTGACTGGGTGAGGAATTTGAGAATTGTTCTCAATTCAGAAAAAATTAGGTATGTGCTTGATGAAAATATGCCAGCCTCCTTTCTTAAGGGTGGGACCCAAGAGGAACGTGTCACTTATGATAAGTAGCATGATGATGACTTAAAAGTTAGGTCATATATGCTTGCTTCAATGAATAATGAATTACAAAAGAAGTATGAATCTATGGAAGATACTAGGTCGATTATTTTGCATTTAAAGGAATACTTTGATGAGAATGGTCGAACATCTAGATATGAGATATCTAAAGCATTGTACCGTATGAGGATGGCTGAAGGATCATCAGTCAATGATCATGCTTTGAAAATGATCTGGCTTATTGAAGAATTGGCTAGGCTGAATCTCGTTATGGACAATGAGTTAGCTGTGGATTTGATCCTCCAATCTTTACCCGATTCCTTCTCTGGTTTTGTCCAAAACTTCCACATGCATAAGATGGAGAAAACTCTTGTTGAGTTACATAGCATGCTGGTAGTTTATAAGAAGGAAATGCATAACACGAGGCCAATTGTAGTGGCTATGGCTAAGGCTCCTTCTTCAAAAGGTAAGACTGTTTTAAAGAAGAATAAATGGAAGAGGCCTGCCAAACCTGTTGTGCAACCAAAACCCATGATTGATAAAGGGAAATGTCATTACTGTGGTGTCAAAGGGCACTGGAGGAGGAACTGTAGGAGGTACTTCGCGAGCTTGAAGGTCAAGCCCAAGAACCAACCTTATGAAGGTATGGTGTCTATGCTTATTGAAACTAATCTTATGGTTAGTGCTGAATCCAGCTCATGGGTTCTAGATTTTACTACAACTTCACATATTTGTATGTCTTTGCAGAATCTGGAAATAAGCAGGATGCTAGGGCGAAATGAGATTGTCCTGACGTTTTGCCAATGGAGCAAGAGTTGCTGCATTAGCTATAATAGACTTTTCATTTATGTTTGCCTTCTGGACATGTATTGGTTTTAAAGAACTGCTTGCATTATAAGAATGCTGTTAGGAACATCATCTCTGTACCTCGTTTGGGTAAAGAGAATTATGAATTTTCTTTTGTTGATGATGTATGTTCTATTAGAATATGTGTTGGTTCTAGCTTATTAACCAACAATCTTTATACCATTACAATGTCCGGTAATGCGATTACCAATGTCAATAAGCAAAATAAAATTGATATAAATGCCATAACTAATAAACGCCCTAGAGACGGTCCAAATAAAAAGTATGTTTGGCATCTCTGATTAGGTCATATTAAAGAAGACAGAATTAACAAGTTGAGTAATGATGGATACATTGATCCTTCAAATTTTGAGTCATGCTCGACTTGTGAGGCATGTCTTCTAGGAAAAATGACCAAAGCGCCTTTTGTGGGACAAAGTGCGGGAGCTGCTGACATATTAGAATTAATACATACAGATGTATGTGGACCAATTAATGAAACTACTAGAGGTGGTTATAATTACTTAATTACCTTCAACAATGATCAGTCATGGTATGGTTATTTATACCTCATAAAGTATAAATCTGAATCCTTTGAAAAGTTCAAGGAATTCAATGCTGAAGTTGAGAAACAAACGGGAAAATGAATTAAGGCTCTTCGATCAGATCGAGGAGGTGAATACCTTAGTATTGAATTCCTGGACTTTCTTAAAAAGAATGGCATTTTATCACAATGGACACCTCCTGGAACTCCATAACATAATTGTGTATCTGAACGAAGAAATCGTTCTTTATTAGATATGGTACGATCTATGATGAGTTACACCGATTTGCCAATATCCTTTTGGAGATATGCCCTTGAGACAGCTGTATATATACTGAATAGAGTACCGTCCAAATATGTTCCAACTACGCCCTATGAGATATGGCATAGTAGGAAACCTAGTCTTAATCATATTGAGATTTGGGGTTGTCCAGCTTTTGTGAAAAAGATGAAAATGGAAAAATTGGAGGCAAGATCTGAACAAGGTCGCTTCATTGGATATCCAAAGGAAACTCTTGGATATTATTTCTATTTTCATTCAAACCAAAGAATTTTGGTATGCAAGCACGCTTCTTTTTTGGAGAATCAGTTCATCCAAGAAAGTGGTGCTGGGCGGAAAATAGTCTTACAAGAAGAAAATAATGAAATATCAAACAACCGAGTTCAGATACCAATCTCTGATTCAATGGGAGCTTCTGATACACAACTTCTTAGGAGAAGTGCGAGAACGTCTCGTCCACCTGCTCGTTATAGACACTCGGTTGATCATATTGAACTATTATTCATTGTGAATGATAGTGATCAACCCGGTTATCCTAAAACCTATGAGGAGGGGATGTTAGACATCGATTCTGGTAAATGGCTAGAAGCCATGAAATCCGAAATGGATTCAATGTATTCCAATGAGGTATGGACCTTGACTGACCCACCTGATGGTATTGTACCAATTGGCTATAAATGGATCTTCAAGAAGAAGATGAATGTTGAAGGTCAAATTGGAATTTACAAAGCACGGCTGGTGGCAAAAGGATATCGTTAAAAAGAAGGAATTGATTATGACGAAACTTTCTCACCTATGGCTATGCTAAAATCCATTCGGATTATGTTGGCTATAGCTATACACCTTGATTATGAGATATTCCAGATGGATGTGAAAACAGCTTTTCTAAATGGTTTTCTCAATGAGGACATCTATATGAAACAGCCACGGGGTTTTGAATCCAATAGTGAAAAACAGAAGGTGTGTAAGCTTAAGAGATCCATTTATGGACTCAAACAAGCCTCTAGAAGTTGGAACATCCGTTTTGATGAGGTAGTCAAATCGTTTGGCTTCATCAAAAATCCGGATGAACCTTGTGTATATAAGAAGATCAGTGGGAGTGCAATTGCATTTCTGGTTTTGTATGTCGATGATATACTTTTGATTGGAAATGATGTACCAATGATATCATCGATAAAACAATTCTTGTCACAGAAATTCTCCATAAAAGATTTAGGAGAGACAACCTACATTTTAGGTATCAAGATCTATAGAGATAGATCAAGACGATTGATTGGCCTCTCACAATCTACGTACATAGACAAAGTGTTAACACGGTTTAACATGCAATGTTCCAAGAGAGGATTATTGCATTTTAGGCAAGGGATCCGTCTTTCTAAGGAGATGTGTCCCAACACTCCTGAAGAAAGAGAGCGGATGGCAAAGATACCATATGCATTCGCTATTAGAAGCATAATGTATGCTATGCTATGTACTAGACCTGATATTGCGCATGCTATAAGTATTACTAGCAGATATCAGTCTGATCTAGGAGAAAAGCACTGGATAGCAGTCAAGAATATTCTTAAGTACTTGCGAAGGACTAAAGATTTATTCTTGATATATGGAGAAGGAGAATTTAAAGTTGTAGCTTATACTGATTCTGATTTTCAATCGGATCCTAATGATTATAAGTCTACGTCTGGGTTTGTCTTTACATTCAATGGTGGTGCAGTTAGTTGGAAAAGTTCCAAACAAAGTATAACTGTTGATTCCACCACTGAGGCAGAGTATGTAGCTGCTTCTGAAGCAGCAAAGGAAGCCGCTTGGATGAAGAAGTTTATTTCTAAACTTGGAATCGTTCATTCAATTGAGCAACCGATTACATTGTTTTGTGACAACAATGGGGCGATAGCTCAAGCTAAGGAACCAAGGTCTCACCAAAAGTCCAAGCACATTGAGAGACGTTTCCATCTCATCAGAGAAATTGTTGGGAGAGGTGATATCGCATTGTAGAAAATTGCCTCAGCAGAAAATGTGGCAGATCCCTTCACTAAGGCCTTACCTCAGTCTTCTTTTGAAAGACATATTGACAAAATGGGTTTGAGGTACTAGACAGGTTGGCTTTAGTGCAACTGGGAGATTGTTGGATGTATGCCCTAAAGCTACTATGTAATGGTTACATATTAGGGATTTCAGTTGTACTTTCATTATTATTATTTAATTAATGTCAATGACGTATTCATTCAGTTGTCCAATTATTTTATATTGATGAATAATTCCATAAGATCAGTTGCAACTAGACCTATTCTTGAGACGTCAAGAATATATGTGACGGGTTCATAGTTAGACTGAATCTTTAAATCATTCTCGGTCGATGGATTATTGAGAGGATATTAATAATCCTGTTGAGACCGGTGTGTTCTTAACTTCGCCATTAAGTATTGGATACTTAAGGGAATGATGAGTCACGTGTCATTGGGTATTATGATGCCTGAGTTAGAACACATGTGTTTATATTAGACAAATTCATTGAACGTGACGCATATGGAATGATTAGCGACATAGAAGCTTTTTGCGTGGTCAATGTCTAATTGTTCATACTTTGGTCTTGTGTAAATAATCCTTAGACCTGAGGCACAATGTTAACTTGTGTATTGAACAACTATGGTTCACGGGTGCACATAATGCCGGGTCGTTGATCCGTCTTTATACCTGATGGTCATAGTTTGTTTATATATGAAGTTACACGTGTGCGCAATATGGAATCTGTCTCCTTGTTATATGCAAGGTATGATAATGATGTCCTATGCGATCTAATTGTGACACTGCGTTGAAATCCTCGACCGGGGTTGTAACCGAGAATAAATTGTTTATGTCTCGAATAAAATGCATGTCAATTATATTTGTGCATATGATCGAATTAATGACTTGACAAATATTCCATGGTCTTTGTTTGATCGGGACATAGTAAGATAAAGGGATTGAATTACATTGTAGCCAAAGCTGACAGGTTCATTATGTTCTTAAAGTATTCTTAGCCATGACATATTGCTAGATGTCAATCGTGGCATGTAGGACCTAAAAGATTAATCGGGATAATTAATTCTTTTGGAAGTACTAATGTGTTAGTACAAATCTTACTATCAGCTTAGTGATGCACCTAGGGATGTCACACACCATAAACAATTAGCATGATATGGAACAAGAGAGAAATATTATTGCAAATGTGTTTGCAATTACTGCAATCGAATTGAGTCGATTTGAAATTAAATTAAATGAGATTTAATTTAATTTGTATTATAGTCACGAGCCTAATTGCGTATGATGCACACGTATGCCCATACCCCAATTGTGTACTTTCATTATTATTATTTAATTAATAGCAATAAATTGACCAAATGAGTTTGAGGTACCAAACAAGTTGACTTTAGTGCAAATGGGAGATTGTTAGATGTATGCCTTAAAGCTGCTATGTAATAGTTACATATTAAGGATTTCAATTGTACATATAAAGATTATGTTCTTTTTATTTTTAAAAGGATTGATTAATTAATTATTTGCTTGTTTAATTAATTAATTAATTAATACATTTTAATAACTAATAATAAAATTTTATATATATATAAAGCTTCATGCATGTGCACGAAGCACATGCATGAACCTTGGATGGTCAGCAACCGCTGACCATCATGCACGATCGTTCGTGCATAAGTGGGGACGATCAGCAACGGTTGCTGATCGTCCATCGATCAGCAACCGTTGCTGATCTATTTATATATATATATATATTTTAAAGAGTTGGTTTTTGTGTGACACTTCAAGGGGTTGAAATGCAAAGAAAGGTGGCCATGTGCTAGTTTTTAAGAAAGTGATGCTTTGCTGAAAATAGAGAGCAAAGTGTGTGCGTGTTCTTGTGTTTTTGAGACGCAAGAAAGAAGAGCGTTATCTCGTTCGGGCCGTGACTATTATACATCAAGAATACAACGGATTGTTTCCACGTGATTGCTAGCACGATCGAAGTGGTGAATATCCAAAAGTTCTCTCTTCCGTTAGACGTTCGTTGTTGGTGTATCTAAACTAGAGGTCCGACGCTTGTGAGACTCAAACTATAGAACATCCGAACCGATTCGTTTCAAAGCGCACTTTGAGAGGTAATTCTTTTGACTCCCTTTTATGTTTAGATTTTTGATTAAAACGCACGAACAACGCCTTAGGAAAATCATGTATAAAATATTTTTTTTTTTCGTTGCGTACTTTATGTTAATTTTTCTTATACATGATTCATGAAACCCCAACATTAACTTGATGGTAGGTGATGTACTTCAACCAAAATCTTCCTTATAGATTTTATCAAGCTTTCTGCTAACCCCCATCTTGCCCTTGCCCGCGGTGCTCAGCAAAATTCTGACAACACCTTTGGCATGACCAGGCGCTTCCCCAATCATCGTGAACCCCTTGGGATTAGAGGGCACATGATTTCGACACCTCGTTTAAAAGATATCCTTTTGCAGAGTTGAACTCACGGACCAATGAGTAAGCATATTTGTCACCAAGAAATGTATTTCTCTAGAAAGTTATAGGGTAGATTGTGGCATTATTGCTCTAATTCATGAGAGCTTCCCATTAACACCAAAGTTAGACAATTTGATGCTCTCTGGAAAGAGGTAAGAGCACTTGAAAAAGGAAACCTAGGAATTAAAATTTTGGAAAACCAACCTGGTCCACAGGGCCATCTAGTCCGTCCAGTCATCGAATTGCAACGCCGTATCAGCGGCGAATGCACTATCTTATGTAAATCTTCTTAATTTGAAAGGATATTCAAATTATCTATTGATTTCTAGAAATTACATAAGTCTTGAGAAAATCCAAGAAATCATGTTGTGGAATTGTGAGAATTGGATAAACTTTTTAAATGATCGATATTGAAATTTGGGTAGTAGAAAACAATTTTAATTGTAACTTCTGAACACTTTGGTGCCATGTTTAAAGTACTTGCAATATTAGATTAAAAAAAACATATTTATTCAGCAAAGCAAGTATCTTTACAGCCTTAATTGTGTTTTGGGCCAATAGGGTTTTTGGGCCCATGGACCCAAAATCGGCCCTAGAGGACATTTTCAAAAAATTTCACCGGATGGGTTTTAGGCCATAGTGATTTTATGCGGTGAATAGTTTTAAGATGTTGAATAGTAGTTTTTAAGATAATTTATCTCTTCAATGTAAAAATTGCATTACATGATTTATGGGAAAATTCTGTCATTTTCAAGAATGTTACATGACGGTTTGTTCCAAGTTGTACCGCTTGGTAAAAAAAATTGAGTGAGTAGACACTTAAATGCCAAGTCGAACAAACCAAGTGCACACATCATGTTCCAATTTCCTTGATGCAAATTCATGGCCCCAAAGTGTTCAAAAAGAAAGTTCAAGCATGTTAGACAAAGAGAGGAGCCCTTTATTGGGTGCTCCAAACATATACCAATCCAGTGCACCTTAATCTTGATCACGTGGATCTCATCCAAAACATACCAAAACCTAAGTCTAGACCAAGATATAGTAAGCTAGGAGGCAGTGTGCCAATCCTCGCCGAAAGCTGGAACAAGGGTCATGGGTCGAATCATACTACTGAAGGGCGAACAAGTGTTGAATAATTTGCTCATGACCAA
This sequence comes from Eucalyptus paniculata subsp. matutina, assembly GCA_017140255.1. Classification (NCBI taxonomy): domain Eukaryota; kingdom Viridiplantae; phylum Streptophyta; class Magnoliopsida; order Myrtales; family Myrtaceae; genus Eucalyptus; species Eucalyptus paniculata. The sequence continues at coordinate 37,690,866 of CM029437.1, forward strand.
GTTTCATGCATTTGGCATACTTAAGCTTCCAAGGAGAAAGCAACAAGCCACTTCAAAGAGCAGAATACTCACTCTACATTCATGGGGGCGACATCAGGGCTTGCTCAGGGCTAACGAGGCTCACTAGATTTGGGCGAACCTCGCCAACCCTAGGCGAGGGCCAACAAGGCCTCACCCAAGCCCACAAGGCCTTGCCCTAGGCGAGCGATGATCAAGCAAGCACCATCCAAATTTAGGTGCCTTCACCCGAGCCTAGCTAGGGTTACAACCTTTCCAACGATGGCCAAATGGAAATGCCACTAGCCGGTCATTCTCTTTATTTATTTTTTCTTTTAGTTTCGTTTCTTTAATAAAGTTCTAGTTTTTTTTGTTAGTTTGTAATCTAATTTTAATAAATAATTTAATAAAAATAATAAAAATGTCATGTCAGTTTTTTTCATTAGTCAAATTGATAGTGTTAACTAGAAATGTGCGGTTGGACTAGGTCTACCCAGGAACCAAATCGTCCCACCTAGAAAATAGGTTTAGGAATCGATTCCCATTAAAACCGATTTAGGAACCAATTCCCAAAATTTGAAACCGATTTGAACTAGTTTAGTCCTCAGTTCCGAGTGAATACCACCCAAGAACCGAATCGACCAGACCTATTTGGGAACTGATTTGAGAACCGGTTTTGTAAGCTCAAAAGTCTAAAACTCTATCTTTTTGTAACGGGATTTCTAATATTAAAACTGTAATTTTCCTCTCACGTGATGCTCCACTTTCGATGTTCCTCTTCCTCGCTCGCTTCCTTCTCTCGTTGGCTCACGGTCGCACCGTCCATCACCAACTCACGGTCACTCTGTTTCGTCTCATCAATGATGAAGACCTCACCCATAAGCTTGAGAATCTCTTTGGTTTTTCTAGAATATTCTTTCAAATTGAAGCTGGGTTTTTCTCTTTTTCTTGGGGATATTTTCTCGAGCTGGATTTCTTGTCAAATTGGTGGAAAGTTCACTTTTTTAAGGATGTTTGGCTAACATGGCAGGGTCAAAGACTCTGACCTTGCACTTGGCATAGTCGATGGGCTAGACCTTGTAGGTGCCGGAGGGGGTGGCAAAGAAGAGGTCGAAGGTATCGTAGGAGAGCATGCGGCGGAAGCTCAAGGAGCTACATTTGTCGTCAATGGCGAAGGGGTAGGAGGCGGGGATGGGCCTACAAGAGGTGCGGCAGAGGGACAGGGGGAGGAGCGAGAGGGTTAAGGTTAGGAGGTTGAAAACGGCGGTGGTAGTCGTGACCCACGACGCACCGACACTCTAAGAGCCTTTATGTCGTGATGAACACTTTGACACGTGTCCGACACTTTCCGACACCCTTGAAATAATGAATAATATTAATAAATGGTTAATTAATACTTTTAGTATAAATTCATTCTGGGTTTTTTTAATTAATTATTTATTTGTGAGTTTGAATAAAATTAATTTGATGGAAATAATCATAAAAATGATCATTTATTATGTTTAAATAAAAATATACATTTAATATACAGTGTCCCAACATGTCAGAATTATCTATTTTTTGATAAACGACGTTTTGGCGTGTTGTGTTGTATTACGTGTTGCGTGTCAATGCCGGTGCTACTTAGGTCATGGGAACACTAGGAAACCCTTAAGAGTGCATTTGGAGAGAGAGAGAGAGAGAGAGAGATTGCGAAGGGAAATACGAGAAAAAGGAAGGATTATGAGTCATTTTTATCCAAGAATGACTGCCACTTTATTGACCATTTTGGCACCACTAGTCCACACTCCACAGTCATGGGGAGGAAACCAAGAAATCACTCTAAAAATTTGCTTCCAATTGTCTTCTATTGAACTTTGAATTTATAACATCTCGGGTCTCCACTGTACACATATTGTCCGCTTTGAATACTAAATCCTCACGGTTTTGTTCCTCTCGAGACAGTTCATACTACCCTAAGAAAACGCGTATGTACAATTAGAGGGACCTAAGCCTTATAAGTTAGCTCAGGACTTTCTCCCTAGGCGATGTGGGACAAGAGAGGGACCTCTTCCTTGCGCACGTGCGGGGACCGAGGTGCGTCCACGCTATTGCGGGGCCCAAAGAAGACAGTATTATAGCTTGGAAGAGAGAAGGCCTATGGGATGGCCTCTGCCCCTACATAATGCGTTTTAAAGCTGTGAGGGAAAATGTCGTGGCTGGAATGGCGGTTCGTCCACGCTAGAGCGGGTAACCCAAAGTGGACAATATGGACATTACAGAATTAGTTTGCAAAGCCTAAGATAAACAAATCAAAATCACTCTGCAATCATAGGATTTTTACTTTGCCTTATGATGTTTATTTATGGTAATCAATCTTATGAGTCCTTAATTTTCGTTTAGTCAAAAAATTCATGTACTTATTGATTATATATGTTTAATGTTTCAATACAAATTAAGAAGATTATATTGTTTTCTTGCGTATTAATGTAAAATTCAAAACTACATAGGATATCAAGCAATTACAAAACAAATTCCAACGGAAATAAAATTGACCCCAGAATCAGACTGAAAAAAGAGAATGGTCCCAAAACAAGGTCCACTCTGAATAGAATCAAGTATATAGTCTAAAATTAGGAACTTATTATAATAGGATTAGATATAGGATCCAAGTCTTGAATCTACCCACACTAGATCCAATCACCCCTAATGTTAACACAAGGACTTTATTGCATTAATTTAATAAATTTTAAACTTAATTATATTTTTTTTTATAAATTTTAGGAGGCGTAATAAATTTTAGAACTTTTAGACAACATATCCCTCCTACAAACTGAAAGACTTCTTAAAAGATCCGAATTTAGTTTTTAAACATATACACAAGAAACAGGTCTGACCCGGTCAACCTAAATTCAACTATAAATTCAGCTGCTTTTTTGACATGTAAAATAGATCTGCTTACACTTGACCAAAAGAGCACATATCTCTCGAGATTTTCCCAATCCACCGATCCCCAGAGCCACCCATCATGGAGGAGCAGGCGGTGGTTCTGTATTCTACACCGGCCATCGGCCACCTCACCCCCATGGTGGAGCTGGGCAAGCTCCTCCTCACCTGCCATCTTTCCCTCTCCATCCACGTCCTCCTCCCCAGCCAAGCCTACGAAGGCGGCTCCATCTCCTCCTACATCGCCGCCGTCTCCGCCGCCCACCCTTCCATCACCTTCCACCACCTGCCTCCCACCTCCCTCCCTCCCGACTACTCCACCACCTCCCCGCACCTCGAGACCCTCGCCCTCGAGCTCCTCCGCCTCAACAACCCCAACGTCCACCGCGCCCTTGTCTCCATCTCCGAGACCCACCGCGTCCGGGCCCTCGTCATCGACTTCTTCTGCACCAACGCCCTGTCGGTCGCGCGCGGCCTCGGCATCCCCTGCTACTACTTCTTCAGCTCGTCGGGAGGCGGCTTGACCCTCTTCCTCGGCTTGCCTGTCCTCCACAGGACCACCACCAAAAGCTTGAAGGACCTCGCCACCGACACCGTCCTCCGCTTCCCCGGAGCGCCGCCGTTGCTGTCTTCCGACAGGGCCGAACTGTTGCAAGACCGCAACGACCGGGCCTACGAGCTCTTGCTGGAGAGCGCGACGAACATGCTGATGGCGTCCGGGATTATAGTGAACACGTTGGAGAAGCTCGAGGAGGAAGCTGTGAAAGCCATCCGGGACGGCAAATGCGTGCCCGACGGGCCGATCCCTCCGCTTTACTGCATCGGGCCCCTGATCTCGAGCGGGGATGGCGGAAAAGCCGGGAGCGGCGGCGGCCCAGCTAACGACAAGCCGGAGTGCTTGACATGGTTGGACTCGCAGCCGAGAGAAAGCGTCGTGTTCCTGAGCTTCGGGAGCCTCGGGGTGTTTTCTGCGGAGCAGCTGAAGGAGATAGCGACGGGGCTCGAGAGGAGCGGCCACCGGTTCCTATGGGTGGTCCGGAGCCCGGCCACCGGCAAGGGCCACAAGGCCGTCTCCACGGCGGAGCCGGACCTGGGGGCGCTGCTCCCGGAGGGGTTCCTGGAGCGGACCGCGGGGAGGGGCTTCGTCGTGAAGTCGTGGGCCCCGCAGGTGGCGGTGCTGAACCACGGCGCGACGGGAGGGTTCGTGACCCACTGCGGGTGGAACTCGGTGCTCGAGGCCGTGTGCGCGGGGGTGCCGATGATCGCGTGGCCGCTCTACGCGGAGCAGCGGCAGAACCGGGTGTTCATGGTGGAGGCGATGAGGGTCGCGCTGCCGATGGAGGAGGCGGCGGGGACGACCGGTCGGTGAGCGCGGCGGAGGTGGAGCGGCGGGTCCGAGGGCTGATGGGGCCGGAGGGTGAGGCCATCAGGGAGCGGATGCAGCATCTCAAGAAGGAAGCGCAGGCGGCGCTGAGTCCCGGCGGGTCGGCTCAAGTCGCGTTGGCTGAGTTAGTACAATTATGGAACATCGCTTGAGCTTTTGCCTTTTTCCATAGTTTCTTTTCTTTTCTTTTTTTGTCTTTTTCTCTTCTTTGTGTGGTTTTAAAAAAAAAAAAAAAATACGCTGCAGGTGGTCAAAGGCTAAGCTGCAATAGGTCCAAGAAAATATCTATCTATGGTGGCGCGCTCGAAACCCTAGAAAAAATTCTAGTAACTAGAAAAATAATAATGGGATTTCATCCTTTGCGCCTGTCCCATTTTTCATTTAATTCTTAAACTACGTTTCATGCGACATGTGTTCTGGTTTGGTTGGTGGGGGTCGGTTTGCGAATGACATGTAAGCCCAGGGTATGAAAGAAAAGAAAGCATTTTGACTATACTGCTAAATCCGATGTATTATTAGGGACCACAATTACAATAATCTTGTCGTTATGCTATAGCGATGGTTAGGAACTTATTTGGCCACGTTCGGGTGCCGTCGAATGATGTCATGTGGAAAATTTATGGTTTGTTGCTTTTTAGTAAGCGAATGACAAAGGTCGTATGCATTATTTATGCCGAGGTCGTGACAAAGTGCATAGGTAACCATCAAAAGCGTGAAAAAGTGATTGTGATTGGTGCGACTTTTGCACTTCCAGAGTGCATGAGTCAAGACCTTTCCAACGACCCCAATATTTCTCCGAGAAATCGTGAAATCATGGGCTCGAGATTTCAATTCATATCGGGTTTTTGGCTTGGGTCTGTAAACTAAGCATCGTTTGAAAGACCCTCATTTTAAAAATCATCATTGACCATAACTTTGGGGTATGAAAAGTTCCGCTTGATTTTGATACATCTAGGTACAATTTCGGGCTTTGAGACCTTTTTCAAGTTTCGGAAGGTCCAATCAAAATTTGACTAGCGACTACTTTCTCATCCGACATCCATTCGGAATGTTGGAGAAAAAATTTATTTCGATCCTTGATCGATCCTTAATTGCAATTCCGATCTCGTAGATGATACAGCAAATCATGGGCACGGAATATTTCAAGGAAGACAATATTATGTGTATTCTTTCCTTTTTTTGTTTCTTGTACTACATATATAATCGACAGATCAATGAAAATACAAAATACATTACTTTTATTGTCCCACATTTCGTGTCATGGTATCAAAGCCGTGGCTTTGACCCAGCTTCCGCAAAATTTTCTAAGTTACCCCCGATCATCTTCTAGTTTGTTGTTGCAAATCATATCTTGCAAAACAAATTAGCACCTCGGGTTGGAATTCAATTTTTATTCAATATGCAAAATCCAATCAACAAAGGTGACCAAGATTCGACCCTACCTACACAGGAGGAGTCGTCCAACCAAACATCTGAATAGATCGATCAAGCATATGAAGAGAGAGTCTGCTCCAACTCCTGCTCCAATCAGGACGTATTTCCCTATGCCTACTCAACGGCAGTTCATGTCATGGATTCCAATCCAAGCCCATGGGCTGACAATCTCAATCAGCAGTGGGCTAGTTACGACCCACCTAGACAAGAGACCAATTCGGGGCTCCACCCTAATAGAGATCCATACCCAAGTTCGTCGGGTCATAGATCCAAACCAGACCCGAGAGGGACGAATCCCTACTCGGGTCCTCAACCCGACTTTACACCGTTCATTTTTCCGGCCATCAGTGGCCGACTAAAACCGGGAGACCCCCTTTACACATCTCTGGCAAATAGGCCGGAGCTGCAATTGATTACAGTTCAACTCACCGAATCCGAACACTATTCTTCTTGGGCAAGAGACTTCTGACGAGCCCTCGTAACCAAGGATAAGGATGGGTTCCTCAACAAAACCATCCCTTTCCCGGCCGATGACCGAATGTGGCGACATTGGCGCAAATGCAACCAACTCATTCGCACTTGGATCGGAAATTGTGTGGCCCCCGAGGTTGCAGCTAGCCTCCCACCGACCAAAGATTCAAAGGTTATGTGGGATAATATTTGGGAAATGTACGAAAAATGTCACGCCCCGAGCCCTAAGCGCACGAACATCCCACCATGATCGATCAGTTATGCGAAGTTCCCAAGACGCGTCACCGACCCATTCATTTTAATACAACGTACTATAAAACCTCTAACAATAAAATATGGGATAGGAAAGTAGAAAACAATTTCACAACCAAAACACTTTTACAACCCAACGGAGTTTACAAACAGAGGTCTACAGCCAAAAATCTGCAAAATACTTGTTCTCAAAAAGGAATTGTCCTACGACCTACTAGTCAGACATGTTCACCAAACCTTCGGACTTCACCTCTGCAACTCCTCAAGGCCAACCAAAACGAACTGGTCGTTCTGCCCACTAGGAACCTGAAAATGTAAGCCCACAACGAGGTGAGGCATTGTCTCAGCAAGTTCACTCCCTAAACCCCTATTAGGAAGGAAATACGCCTAAGGGCCTAAGCACACCAAACAAAGGACTTACCTTACCTCAGTTCCCTCCTGCACGTTAATACAATTCATAAATCACAATTGCATATAATCAATGCAGTCATCAATTGAAACATCTCACTTTCAAACAATTCAAATACTGGAGTCCCGATTATAAGGCTAAATCATTATGACACGTCCCATATTATGCCACATAATTTCATCCTATAATCAAGCGCAGGTAAATCATATCAGTAATTCAATCCACACCCAATATTCACTCTCAATATTCCAATTCAATACTCAAAATCAGGCTCAAGGTTCTAAAGGTGCCCTCTCTCCACGAAATTCCAATATCGCGTGACACTTAGTCCCTAGCTACAAACAAACATAGTACGAGGTACTAAAGCTAACTCCCACGAATTAACACTATCGTATAGCACTTAGTTCTCGACTATACTAAGCAATAACTCAAGGTACTAGAGATGGCTCCCACAAATTTCCATTATCGTGTAGCACTTACATCTTGGCCACGAAAAACACTAATATAAAGTTCTAGAGGTAACTCACACAAAGTATCTCTATCGTGTAGCACTTAGCTCATATACTATGCATGACAATACTGTAAGGCTTCTAGAGGTAGCTCCCATGTGACTCAATTTACTATGTAGCACTTAGACTTTGACTACAATAAGCAACCGTTCAAGGTACTAGAGGTGGCTCACACGAGGTTTCATTATCGTGTAGCACTTAGTTCTTTACCGGCTCACAACCCATTGGGTTTCCTCAACACAACCTATGTCACCTCATCTCTAAGTAGTCATTTTTCCATGACTATAAACCATTACATGATCATCAAACATATGCTCTAGGCATGTCACCAACCAACCATCATCAAATATGCACGAACTAGCAAGCATTGCACCAATAACACCACAATCATGGCACGACCATTCGCGCCTCACCATGCATAACTTCTAAACATATCACAAATCAACCATATCAACAAATGGGCATGGTTTAGCAAGCATAGCACCAAGAATAATTACCAAACCTACTACCGGTCCTAACCGGCAGAAACGGTCCACTCGCGCGTCTCCAACTTTAAATCCAGAAATCAAATTAAACAAGTTCAAAAAATTCCCAAATTTGAATATGTTGTAAACGACATATAGAAAAAAAATTTTATGAAGACACCTAAACCCAGATTCTTCTATATTAAGCCCAGTAAATCACTCAATCCAGTACAAAAACTGGGTCTGTTTCTAGAAAGTCTGTTTTTCCAAAATCAGTATGGTTAGAGACCAAAAACTTGTTCATTTGATCTGAAATTTGACTATATTAAACTAGAAGATGTGACAAACAACTTTTCTAAAGAAACTATTTTGAAATTCGAACCCTAAGAGTTGATAAAATTCCCTAGAATCTCAAAAGGTCACCAGTTCCAGCGAAAACTGAGGTTCTGTTTGCAAATGACAGAGCTGATATCTCCTTCTTTTAAATCCCTAAAAATCTTGAAAAAAATATATGTTATAGCTGAAGATGTTTAAAATATTTCTCAAGAAGGAATTGACCTCAAATTCATAATCCATTTCGATCCAAAAAATGGCAAACGGCAAGGGTTCAGAGATCCGAACTGCAGATAGTCCACTAGATTCGACTAAACCAGCTTCAATGGTGCTAATCTCTCTAATTAAATTAATACCAAACCATTCTAAAGCTAATATAATAATTATATATTATCACTAATCTATTATTAAGCTAATCTAACCAACCCTTAAGCATAATTAACCTCCTAAGCGAGGTTTAGAGGATAATAAACTCACTGGATTTGTACGCCGATGAGTTCACCGTGACGAGGACGCAAAGGTGAGCGATAAACTAGCCCACGACGACACCAAGTGAGGTTTGGAAGGGCCCAAAAATGCTTCACGAAGCCTCATGGCTTGCTGGTTCTTCAACTACTAATCTTGATGGTCGAAGGCTGTTCAGTTTGCTAGTTGAGGCCGAAACAGCGAAGGAGAAGCAGCAACAGTCCAGGTGGGTTGAGACGGTGGTTCTAATAGTCTTGGCTGACTCCAACGGTGGCTGGCAACTAAGGACAGCGACGGATGGAGGTGCTGGATGGTCAAGGTCGCGCGGAACAGCGGCAGACCAAACGTGCAACGGTGCGGCATGCGGGCGAGCTCCAATGGGCGTGTGGCTTCGAATGGGCAAGGGGGAGCTGCTGCTCTTCTTCCTCTAGTTTGCTGAGCTTCTCCACTCCTTTTACAATGGAGAAAGCCACCATTTAGGGAAGAAGATGGTCTGCTGAAGAGGGGGCTCCCCTTGGGCTCTTTAGAGCTCAACACTTGTCCAAACCTCCTCTCTCTTGCCCCCACCATGACCTCACATGACATCAGCTACTCTCTCTCCTCAAGCTTCCTCTACAAGCTTGTTAATAGGTCTAAAATGTGGTGTACCCCTTGGCATACGAATTTGGTACATTTGTACATCAAATTCATTCAATTCATTCAATTTCATTCAATTCCTAAACAAATCAATCCAAATTGAAGCTCCTAAATTTATCCCATATAACCACCACTTAAATCCACATTTTTTCTTGACCTTAGAACCATCTTGGATCCCAAAAGTGCGACCAAAAGTGGGCCTACCAATTTTTCCAAACTAAAATAACCATACTTTGATTTTTCACCAAAAAACTCGGTTTGAAGAAAAATCCTCTGAAGATGAGTCAACATTCCTAAGATGATTTGTGACACAACAAGACTTCCAATTTCTGAATTCGGGTTCGATTTCACGGTTAGTTTCATTTTGGCGCGACTCTAACACGTCCTAATCTACCGGGTAACTTTTAGGAATATTTGTGCATTTAACCTATGGTTGATTATTTTCAAGCCACAATGTACATCTTCGACACATTGGCGATTCTTGGTTATCGTGAAATCTCAAGATTTCAAATGCAAACATAGGGTACCAAAACGACAGAAGAATCGGTCTGGTGTCGATCGACAAGAATTGTGCAATTATGTGGAATCACTCACACTTAATTGCATACCTTTGTTGAGTCAACCTATCTCCGATCTTTAATCGATTTTTAATTGTGCCGTAGTGACCCCTACAAATTAGCTCGGTCGAAAAGTCGTGGTCGAATTCTCAAGTCTATTGCATTTAGATTCCTTAACGGCCTCACCTGATAGACTAGTTATCCCGTGAGTGATTAGCTCAGGAAAAAGAACTATATGCATATCGATGAAATGCCCGACTTGTTCAATCAAAATCAGAACCTGAAATTTAGGATGTCACAGAAAACTTGATCAAGTTAAAAAAATTTCTCTCACCCAAGCCCTCTCGGAAACGAAACAAGGGAACTTTTCAGTAACCACTTGTTTTAATCATCTTTTTGCCCTATGGAATGAACTTGAAGCTGCCAAAGAACAACTCGAAGGGCCTAAGGAGACTCTTCTACAGTACCGAAAAATCAAGGAGAGGGAGAAGGTAAGTCAGTTTCTTCTAAGTTCTAACCCTAAATGAAAGTTACATACATTTTTACTCGCAGATCCTTACTATGGGATTCCATACCTCCACTCAGCCAAATTTTCTAATTAGCTGTCTAAGAATAAAACTAGCAGCTTGCGACCACGGGATATGAGAAGGAGGAGAGGGCGTGGCTCTAGCTACATTGGCGAGACTCTTGAACCAATCTCATGGTGGTTTCTAACCATCACAGCAAAGACAAAGCTTCGAGGGACTTCCTACTGTGAATCATTTTCACTGGGAAGAAGAAAGCCACACAAACCCTACAGGCTTGCGGTTCAACAGCCTAGATCAAAGCCATGGATCAAACAACTCCCCTGTCCTCCGCATCGACAGTGCAGATCAAAGATGCAGGCGTGGATAAGACAGTTAGCACTTATCCCAAACTGACAGCTTGGATCTTAAGCAAGGGCACAAATCGGACAGCTCTCATAAGACCGAATCAAATGATCTTGTATCACAAAAGGGGGAGGGGCGCAAAATTCTAAATTTAAGGGTAAGTATTGTGAATATTGCTGATGCCCACATCATACCATTGAAACATGCTGGAAATTACATGAAAAAGCCTATTGTCAAAGAGAAAAGAGAAAAAGAAATTTCTATCTATTAGGTATTAGGAATTGAGAAAGCTCATCAATCAATTACTCAAGATCGGTATTAGCATATCATGAAGACACTGAGTCAATTGAAGACAGTCAATAAATCAGTAAATTTCTCAGGTACTTCATTATGCGAGCCCCAAAATATTTCAGTTGATACATAGATTATTGATTCCAGCGCTAGTGACCACATAATTTGCGATGAGTACTTATTTTCTACTATTCATAAAAAATCCCATTCTCCCGTATCAATTTGTCTCCCAAATGGGAATATCACCAATGTCACAAAAGTTGGTACTGTCCACCTAAGCCCACATATTACTCTTAATAATGTTCTTTATATTCCTGAATTTGAATTCAATCTCACATCAGTTTCCAAAGTTTGTCAAGATAATTCCTATCGTGCCAATTTCAATTCCAAAAATTGTTTCTTTCAAGACCTTTTGATTAGGAAACTGATGGACTTGGGTAGTATGGTAGAAGGGCCATATTTTTGGATCAACTTTCCAATAAATTTTAATTTATTCTCATTGAATGAGAGCATTTCATGTAATGACGCTGTTAGTAATAAAATCTCTCTTTCTCATAGACGTTTGGGACATAGTGCTCGTTTCCCTTGTCCTAATTGCAAGATATGACATTTGGCAAAAAAATCATGAGCACCATTTCCAACTAGTATTACTTGGGCAACTGAAATTTTTTCCTCAGTTCATATGGACATTTGGAGTCCTTATCACATTCAACATCATGATGGATCTCGATTCTTCCTCACCATCGTGGATGATTATTCTCACACTACTTGGGTGTTTCTCATGCAATCCGAGAGCCAAACTTTTTCTTATCTATCAAAGTTCTTCTCCATGATTAAAACTCAATTTGATAAACCTGTTCAAAGAAATTACACGGATAATGGATGCAAATTTTTTTCTACTAAGTGTCAATCTTTTCTGTCTTCACATGGAGTACTTCATGAAAGTTCTTGTACATACACTCCCCAACAGAATGGGTGAACGTAAGCATCAACACCTTCTTGAAATAGCCCGAGCACTAAAATATCAAGCTTTCATTCCTGAACTTTTTGGGGATATTGTGTGGTTACGACAGCCTATTTAATCAATCACATGCCAACTAGAGTTCTTAATGGGTGCACGCCATTTAAAATGCTTTTTGGGAAACGACCAAACATTGATCATCTTCAAGTTTTTGGTTGTCTCTGCTATGTGACAAATGTGGGCATAAAGATAAACTGGATCCTAGAGCTCTTCGATGTGTTTTTACGGGATATCCTACCCTACAAAAGGGTTATTGGGTTATGGAGATATCTACAGGTCGCTTCTTCATTAGTCGAGATGTTATCTTCCATGAGGATATATTCCCCTTCCAAGAAACGAGGTTTTGACATGATCCATCGACATCTACATTAGATCATCGGCAATTCTTATTAGTGGATGATATTTCCATGACACCGCAATATGCTTTAATTGCACTCGAGCGATCATCTAAGCAGCCATTGCCTACCTTATCTCCTACATCGGCACATCCTGGATCTTCCACCACATTGGCTGAATCTCCTATTTCTTCCTGTGACATGAACAATTCATCGTCACAGCCATCCATTAGTGGGTCCTCATTGCCAACTGCAAAATTGATACCTACTGACAAGCCTAGACGATCAGGACGACAAATTCGTCCCCCGGCATGGACAAAGGATTATATCTATCCTACCTTGGATACTTCAGGTACACAATATCCTATATCTTCGTATGTTTCTTTTAGTCGACTATCATCACAACATAATTGTTGCATTAGTCAAAATTCTGAAGAACGGGACCCACTTCTTATGAGGACACAACACGTGATACACACTGGCAAAAGGCTATGGCAGACGAATTATCTGCTCTTATAGAAAATAATACTTGGATATTGTTCCTTTGTCTACTCATAGAAAGCCCATTAGCTGCAAATGGGTTCATAAAATTAAGTACAAGGCAAATGGTTCTATGGAGCGTTACAAGGCCTACCTCGTCGCTAAGGGATTAACATAGCGTGAAGGCTTTGATTGACATGAGACGTTTTCTCCAGTTGCTAAGGAAGTTACTATTTGATCTTTCTTGTATGTTGTTGTCTTCTGTAATTGGAACCTGCATCAAATGGATAACAACAACGCCTTCTTTCATGGTGATCTCAACGAAGAAATATACATGGAACTTCCATAGGGTTTACACAGACAAAGGGAGTCTCGAGTATGTTGTCTCCGTAAATCCCTATATGGACTCAAATAAGCCTCTCGATACAAGTATGTAAAATTCACTGTTGCTTTCACAAGTGCAGACTTTCAACACTCCAAGCATGATCATGCTTTGTTCACATGGACCAAAGATACTTCATCAATCTATCTACTGATTTATGTGGATGATATACTGATGATGGGAAATGATGACGTCGCGATTCAACATTTTAAGAAATATTTGCATTCAACTTTCCATATTAAAGATTTGGGACCTCCCAAACATTTTCTTGGTATTGAGATAGCTCGATTCGAGAAAGGAATCTACCTTAGTCAGCGAAAGTTTGTCCTGGAAATTATATCAAAAGCATGATTATCATGATGTAAATCAGCTACAATACCTATTGAGCAGAATGTTAAATTGACGACATTTGAGTATGACACAGATTCTCCATCAGCCAATGAAGATCCACTACTCAAGAATCAGTCAGGATATCAGTGACTTGTTGGAAAATTAATCTATCTCACCATGACTAGGCCTGATATATGTTATACAGTACAAATACTTAAAAAATTCATGCACAACCCGAAACAATCTCATATGAACGCAGCGCTGAAGGTTGTAAAGTACTTAAAATGATGTCCAGAACTCGGAATTATTTTATCTCATGACTACAACATTAAGATGACGGCCTATTGTGATATGGATTATGCTACATGCCCAATGACGAGGAGGGCCATTACTGATTTTTGCATCAAATTGGGAAAATCCTTGATTTCCTATAAGACAAAGAAGTAGTCAACAATTTCATTGTCATCAACAGAATCAGAATATGGAACAATGGCAAAAACTATTTGCAAAGTAGTTTGGATATGAGCATTGCTACTAGACCTTGGTGTGCAAGTTGATGGTGTGAGTGAATTGTTTTGCGACAATGATGTCGCACTTAAATTAGCAGCCAATCCAGTTTTCCATGAAAGAACGAAGCACATAGAAGTTGATTGTCATTTTACTCAAGAAAATATTTAAGAAGTGATTGTTATGACTCGAGGAATTGGAATGGTGGAGCAGCCTGTAGACATTTTTACTAAACCGTTATGTCAAAGACAACACATATACTTATTAAGCAAGCTAGGCGTCTTTGACATATATAAGCCGTCAACATGAGAGGGAGTGTTGGAGAAAGATTTTTTTTTATCCTCGATTGATCCTTAATAGCGATTCCGATCTTGTAGATGATACGACAGATCATGGGCATGGAATATTTCAAGGAAGACAATATTATGTGTATTCTTTCCTTCTTCTTTTTTTACTTTTTTATTTCTTGTACTATATATATAGTCTTAGGCTTGTATAATCGATAGATCAATGAAAATACAAAATACATTACTTTCATTGTCCCACATTTCGTGTCACTGAAAGCTTGCGATTGTGAGTTTCAAGATGTGCAATCAAAATCGGGAAATGGCAAATTTACATGATATTGCCTTCAAGACTTCCTTGAGCGATGGGTTACTATGACGGAAATTCTTCTCTGATTTAGGCAATTATTTTCCAAATAGCCCCTTTTTTCTAGCGATGCACTCGCCTTTTTAGCGGTGGTGGAAGGCAATCCCTATGGGACTTTTCATGAAAGCAATGTAGTGACCTTCTCACTAAGATTTGGCTTTGATCCATCCAATAGACGCATTTGCATCTGCCATTATTAAACCCTCCTTGCCAAGTTTAACTTGAAGTTTTGCACGAAAATTTATTAAGTTTTCAAGTCAACCCGTCTTATCCCCTAGGTTGCATTGCTAGACTCAATAGATTTAGTAAACAAAAAATATTGCATGTGGCATAATTCATGATGGCATAACACACTTAACTCCATTACTTTTAGGAAAACAATTCGAAAAGTAATTCGGTAAGGAAACATTAAGTTTATCGATGACAGAGGACAAGGGAAAATGGAAGTCAATGTGGACCCTTTTCCTTGAAATGGTCCGTATTGCATCGGCTACATTTGAAGACAAAGAACAACTTGTGCCAATGATGTCAGGACATTGAAGCAGGCACATATATTGAGGTAGAAGGAATTTGTAAGTGAGATGGCAGTTTGGTCAAGGCAAAAAGGTTAGTTACCAACTCACTCCCCACTCCTACCCATGAGGCTTATAGCCAAGCATATTCGACCGAGTTAGTTTCTCGAAGAAATGCCTTAATGAGAAAGAAGTTCCTCGAGCAGCAATTTGAAGAGGGTAGCTGTTGCCACCTAACCTTGGGTGCACCATCTAGGGTTTGGCTAATGGATTACTAAATCTAAACTTAGCTCGGACTCTCTCAAGCCCATACCAATTCACGACTGAGGTTCAAATATTTAGCATGCAAAAAATTATTAGTTATGAGTCGCCATTAATCTATTTTTGTGGGTCAATTAGAAATCCAAGTAAAATAACGAGGGATTTACTTTACTCTTGGGAACCAAAGATTGTGAGTTCAGGGACTTGATTATGCTAGATTTCTCTAATGCCCTTTTGGTACATTTCTCTTTTATTTTGAAAAAATGTTTTGCAGATAGTTTGAATTGATTTTAATTTACTTCCCTAACATATGATATGATCAGGTGGGTGCACAAACCACCAATTTAACACCCAAGAAAGCAATGAATGAATTACGGGACTTATCTTATAGCAACGAAAGCATCCACAATGTTATATTAAAACTCATATCAACAATTCTAGATATGACTCCTAATTAGCATGCAGCCACTCAATCTTTTAAAGAAGCCTAGAAATTGCTTGCAATGCAATGCAATGCAATGACGTACAAAAATGTCTAACTAAAATGACATGTAACATGTAACCTATCATGCAAACTATATGTCACGCGACATTTATTAAATGACCTAATCTAGTGATAGGAAAAGATTAATGCAACTATTCAAACATTTACACATTTAGATGACATGCAATGGATGACATAATTCTACATGACATGTGCATGATAATTTTTATGTTTTCTTTTATTTTTAATTAAATTTAGAAATTAAAATTACTCAATAATTAAACATGCAATTTAAATTAATGAAAGGAAAAACTAACATCCTAAATTATTATTTTTTTTTGGATTTTTATTTCCAAAATTCGAAATAAATAAATTTCCTATTCTAAACATGCAAAATAACCCTAAAATAAGCAATATTCTAACATGAACCTAATCTAACTCAAATACATTATTTTTGGGTTTCCTTTTACGGGAACAAAATCAATTCAAACAACACTACAGCAAATCAGGCAAGATATGATTAATTTCCATATAGTAAATTGATGGATCATATCTTGCACGTGAGATCCGATTGGCCAATTTTAACAAAAATCGTGAATCGTATCGTGAGTGTGAGATCAAATTGACAATTTTTCCATACAATTACGAGTCATATTTCGGGCGTGAAATCGAATTGTCAATCATATGCACGTTGTGAAATTATGAAGATTTCTTAATTTTGAAGGCTACTTGAGATTACGGATGGGAATCTAGATATTTTAAATAAGGACATGGAATATTCAGAAATCAAATTAAAAAATTATTTTACCTAATACGAATATTGGCTTCCAAATTTGGACTTTGCGCAGTCAGACTAGGATCACAATCGGCTGCTCGACAGTGAACGGCAACAGTGGCAAGTGATGAGTGGCGGCGTTACCACAATTCACGAACTAGGACATCGATGGCGGCTGATGGTGGTCTCGGCGGGGGCTTGGCAACGGCAAGGACGTCGCAGGTGGCTCGGGCAGCAGGCTCGCGATGGGGCTTGGTGACGGGACTTGCAGTAAATTCTGCAAAAGAAAAATCGAGCGCGATGGGGCTCACCAAAGGATCGGTTGCGGTGACACTACAAGGGAGACTGCTGTTCGCTGCTTGATGACGTGGGCGTCGGGACCTGCAAGGAAAGACAACCAAGCGAGGTCAACACATCGCCATGCATCCCCAAATTCTCACGATCTCCTTCCTCCTTTTGTCTTATATTTATGAAGAACTTATGCTCTTGATGAACTTGACCGTGAGTAGGTGTCTGACCGAACTGTCAAACTACACTTACGAACATTACTACTGGATCACCCCCTTCAATATCCAAGGGCAGTGCAATATTTCTTTCTTGACTCCCACTCACGATTTTCTCTCTGTTTCTTCGCGTATATCTCTACATGTGGCCGTGTGTATCAATATGTGTGCCCCCTCTTTTGTCCGTATGCGAGCCAATTTATAGGCGGGGGACTGAATACTTTATTTCCTTTTTATGTCAAGGGCACGAAGATTGCCTATAACCTCCTGAATGCAATATATCTTTTTCTTTTCCTCATTTCTTTGAATATTCTCCACCGATTTTTATCGCATATTGTCAGAGATTCAAGATTGTAATAGGATTTCCTCAAATTCCAAATCTTGTGAAGATGAGCTCGTAATATATCCTTGTTACACTTGCCCTTTCCGATGGATATATGAATAGATTGCATAAAAATACAAAAAATCATTTGTCATATCACTAGAAATATCAAATTGCCAATTCTTTAATTTTTGGTCATTAGAAAATAACAGGCTTTGAACCATCGAGTCAAATCCATCATGGTCCAAAAATTAATCACTAATTTTTTATGCAATAAATAAATGACGGGTTGCCAAAATTTATGTGTCAATGGTAACCCTAACGTGAGAATGTCCGGTTGACATAGTGGAAAGTATGATTTCTATATGATCTCATCGGTGTTGGATGGTCTTGAATCTCTCTCATCACAAAAGTTAGCTCACAAAATGAGGTATTTCTTCACATTTATGAACCGGCTACCAACCACTTGCACAACTAATGTGGGACAACCTCAACACTTGGAACCACCAGTCTTTGACATCGGCATCAAAGATATTTTCCTATAAGATCAAGAGTCAGACTAGAACTTTCCACTAAATGACAAAGGCAAAGTCTTGATTTTTTTTTTCTATCCTATTTAACTTTCAACTCAATTTCATACATTTTGCCCTTTGTAGAGCATGAAAATTTATATATGAAACTAAGTCGTCCTTACCCTAAACCCACTGAGAGGTGAGGAATCAAACTCTCAACTTTCCCCATCCTGTGTGGGAAAGGTAACTAGTAGGGGCATAATTGTCAGTCTCCACCTTGAGTCTCCACCTTTTTTTTTTTTTTGGACGAAAGATGAGTCTCCACCTTGGCGAGCTCTAAATGACATCAAGGATATTTTCCCACGTGATGCAAAGAAAGAGGAAGATGCCCAGACAAACGGATCGAGACTTTTGGCAAAAGGCCAGAGCCCACGGGCTTTTCTAGGCAAATGATGGAAATTCACACTTCTCTTTCTCTCTCTTGTAATCCTCACATCCTCTTGCCCAATTACTTTACTTTTGAAATTTCTCCAAACCAAGAGCGAAATCACATTCTTTTTACTTCAATTTTTTCCTCAAATCCAAACTATTTCCCCAAATCCATTCATTTTCAACCCCAAACTCTTAAACCCTAAGTTTCACAGAAATTGTCCCTTTCCTCCGAAAATATTGATCAAAAGAGTCAAAGTGCGTCGGCCGCAAGATTTAGATTAAACAAGGAGCAAACAACAAAATAGATCCAATTAGAGATGTTTAAGAGGCAAATCTTATATTTATCTGCTAAATAGGTAATTCAAATGATCATATTTCTTATTCATCAGTTATCTGCTATCAACCTTCTTTTCATATCAAGCATCTATATTAGCATACGCCGAAATTAGTTGGCTGTGGAAGAGCTCCCTTAAGGACCATTCAAGAAATCTAATCTTTATGCTGAAACTTCAAACCTCACTTTTGTGCATGACCCTGATGTTTGATTTGCTAGTTGCTCTAGCGGATCCACAGGGGTCACCACACCCTAGGACTTCCGTTGTGTGTGTGAGTAAGACAGAAAGTGCAAGTTCGATACTCTATACCATAAAAAAAGAAAAATAATAATAATAATTAATTTCATGCCCTCATCATAACTTAGACTCGCGTCGTACCTAATTCATGAGATTAGTGGAGTATTTTATGGATTTGGGATTTGACCTAATTAAAGTAGGCTTCCTCGTCATTGAAAAAAAAGGTATGTTTTGAATAAGTTAAACTAAACCGTATTAAATTTCTTGTTGACCTTGGAAATCCAAATAATAACTAGCCCAAACATGGAATCGTTTCTTTTTTTTCTTTTTTTTTTCTCTATTGATAATTCTTATGTATGAGAGCAGAGCCGTGACTATCTTGACACCTATCAAACACCTTACAATGTTCCTCGAATTGGTGAAATCCAGACCTGTGCCAGAGGCATTTGCACACAGATAATTATGCTTGCTTTCTCTTACCGAGCAAGGAATTTTTTTCACATCTCGTGATGATACTCTGCGATCTTTGTCACAAATATATTTCTCCATCACTCTTCTTTTTCTTTTTTTCTTTCTTCCTTTTGTGGACAGCAAATCATACAGATTGCAATTAAAAGGCATTAGTTGTCTTCGAACTGATCCAGCAAAATGACATTGTTTGGCATCAGCTTCAAGTTTCCCTTTTTTTAACTTCAATTGTTCCTTTCTCTAGCAGGAACACTTTGATAAGTGACATTCACTTCCCTGAAAATTGTGTAGTCTTAAGATCGCCTAACATTACAGAGACCCTCCATCAAACTCCTATGCATTGATTTGTCGTGTCACCAAAAGATATTTCTTGGGGTTTTGGTTTTAATTTGTTTTTCTAAGGTTAATTTTAGTTGTATTTATCGAAAAAAAGGGAAAAAAAAATCTTTGTAAGTTTGTATTTGATGGGGGTAGAAAAGGTGATGGTTCCAAGAAAAATAGTATATGCACGGAATATCAGTCAATTATTGTTGTGATTTCCACATTTTTCAGACATGAAGTTCGTGCATTCTTGATAATTTTTTTTTTAAAGTAGCATTTTCGCACCTAATTAATAGTTATACATCATTCTAGCCCTTATTTGATCAGTTAGCTTATGTGGGTTTCATGTATAAAATAATGTTAAGTATAAATTTATTAAATTTATTTGTAAATATATTCGTTAATTACTAAAATTATGTTATTGAGTTGGCAGTTAAAAAGCAGAGTTATGTGTGTAAATTATGTTAGGGCGTAAGCGAGTCAAGCTACCCATAAGCTACTCGAGTTTGACTAGTAGTTCAATTCAGAGATTACTAGAAATTAGCTCGACCTTTGTTGAAGTTGAGTCTAGCTTGAATAGTTTTGAGTACTTAAAATCTGGTCAAGCTAATGCTGAAAATACTTACAATACTCTAGCAATTGACTAGCCTAGTTCTTTTTTCTTTTCTTTTCTTTTTTGATTGGAAAACAAGCCTAGTTGAGCAGTAGAGAAACTAGAATCTGAGCACGAGGGTGAACAGAGTTCGATTTCCTATATGACATATCGACTAATTGAGCAGAGAGTTGAGTTGAAATTGAGCTTATTGAAGACCGATCCAAGCAACCTCAAGCCAAAAAAATCGAGCTCGAGCAGACTTCCTATATCAGGGTCTAAATATTTGAATTGAGTTACACTCAAGTATTCGACTATGTCAAATTGGCTCAACTCAATTCTAAAGTTGAGGCATAGCACCCAACACATATTCAGTACCCATTCCCAGTGATTTTTTTTTTTTTTTTGGGGTCTAATCCGATCGTATATCTATTTTACAAATCATTATGTGCGTTATGTGCCACATGCAAGTTACGAAACTCTGCTCCCTCACTCATGCGTCCCCACCCCAACCTCTCGAGAAGATGGGAAATCGAACTCCCAACCTCTCTAGTAATCTAGACTTTGACTTTAAGACTCAAATTAACAAATCGTTTTGCCGTGGTCAACCCGGATGTGTCAAGGCCTATGCTTAACTTGCCAAAATAAGACTGTGAACCCTAGTGGAAAGCCAATCTAACTTTCAACGGGAAAGAAAGATCGTCACGGGCTGGTGTATGGATGGGAATGACTGGTGCGTCACTGTGAAGTATTCTTTCTTTCTCTCTGTCTTTTTGTGCTCTTGGCCATTCCATTCCGTTGGTGAGGTTCAAGGATATTTGCCTCGGTTGGTGGTGTTTGGTCAAATCGAGGACACAGCCATGTGAAAGACAATCGGGGTTACTAATGGGTCAACAAGTCATTTAAAAGACATTATGTGAGGCATAGATCAACCTAATAGGAGCCATTTTAGGACTGCATCTTGTCATTCCAAACGCAGAAAATTACTATACCTAACTACCCAACAATAAAAATTTCCGAAGAAATGATGGAGTGTCTACCTTCACCCCCCAAGGTCCCCCTAGTTCCTAGGTGTAATATTTTCTTCAAAATACTTCCAAAATCTTACATCTCAAAGTTCAAATGAAAGAGTTTAAGGACTTAATGAGCTCCGATTTTTTTGTGCCTTTGGCCATTCCATTCCGTTAGTGAGGTTCAAGTAGCACCGCCTCAATTGTTGGTGATTGGTCAAATCAAGGAGTCTGCTTGACATAATGAAACATTGGACTGCAATGCTATTCACACATTAGAAAAGACAGGCCCAACAAACTGTTAGCATTTAATTTTTCTGTGAAAAATCTTCGACCAAGCCAAATGAGCGTATTTACATAAACTTTGTTCATCCCATCATATCTCGTAATTTGATGATTAAGAAAAATTTATAATGTTCGAAATGCTTTGTATTCATGTTCTTAGGACTTATATTCAAACCGGATATTAAAGAATAATGTATTACAAAGAATACTAGAGGACAATACTAAGTTAATTTAGATATGTGTCCATAAGTTATGCTAACTAATGTAGCATGCTTTCATTGGATGTTAAATATGACCCGCTTGTTTAAATGTTCACGCAAATTGCATGTCATATCTTTTGTTTTCACTACTCTTTCAGATGGCAAATTCCCCGGCATCACTTGTGTGGTGACCAAAATTTCGGGTGCACCACCTAGGGTTTGGCTAATGAATTACTAAGCCTAAACTTAGCTCGGGCTCTCCCAAGCCCATACCAACTCACAACTTAGATTCAAGTTCTTAACATGCAATTGATTTTTTAATTAGGAGTCGCCACTAATCTATTTTTGGTGGATCGATTATAAACCCAAGTAAAGTAACGGGAGATTTACTTTATTCCTACGAACTAGAGATTGTGAGTTCGGGGACTTAATTACGCTAGATTTCTCTAACGCCCTTTCGGTACCTTTCTCTTTTATTTCGAAAAAAATGTTTTGTAAGCAGCTTGAATTAATTTTAATTCACTTCCCTAACACGTGAAACGGTCATGCGGGTGCGCAAACCACCAATTCAACACCTAGATAAAACGGTGAATAAATTGCAAGACTTACCTCATGGCAACGAAAGTATCTGCAATGTTAGATCAAAATTTACATCGATAGTCCTAGATATGATTTTTAATTAACACGGAATTACTTTTTTTTTTACTTATTTAATGAGAATCATGCTTTATGCAATGCATGTTACTAATCTAACATAAAACGATATGACATGGCAATATGACATAAACTATATGATGTAAATAAAATATAAGCACGCAGTCTATCCTAAAGAATGACATTGATTTATTCAAAGACAATCTTTTTTTTTTTTTTTTGTATTTTCCATGAAATTCGAATTTAAAAAAAATGCGAAAATTATCTATGCATGTTGAGATATCATCCAATTTGAATTAGGAATTAGGTCAATCCAAATCATAATTTAAACTAGAACATTATCTTAACCAAGTAATCCTAAAATGCAATCTATCTAGGAGAAATTATCTAAACCAATAATTAAACAAAAAAAAAAAAAAAAAAACGCAATCTTATCCTAACATGCAATGACGTAAAGAATGCCCTAATTCTATTTTTTTCTTTTTCTTTTTTATGAAATTCGAAATTAAAAATTGACATATAATTAAACGTACAATTTAATTTTTTTTTAAAAAAAAACTAACTTCCTAAATGAATGCATTTTAAAAAAAAAATCGAAATAAAATTCATATTCTAAATATGCAAGATAACCCTAAGACGATGAATATTCTAAAATGAACCTAATCTAACTCAGATTTTTTTTTTTTTGGTTTTCTTTTACATAAACAAAATCGATTCAAACGACACGACAGCAAAATTAGGTAAGATATGATTGATATATATTGACGAATCGTATCTCGCATATGAGATTAAATTGACCAATTTTTAACAAAATGACGAATCGTATCTCAAGCGTGAGATCGGATTGGTGATTTTTCCATGTGATTGCGAGTTATATTTTGAGTGTGAAATCAGACTGTCGATCACTCATACGTTATGAAATTAGCGAATAGTCCCTAATTTAAAAAGCTTTTGGAAAAACTTTGGATAAGATGCATCATTGGAAGATTTGAATTTAATTGCAATATTAATGAATTAAGTAAAGAAATACCAAATTAAATTTGGATAATAACTTTACCTATTTTGTAATATCGTTCCCGAATTTGGACTCGTCAGATGATGGGACCAGCGATGGCTCGTGGTGGATGATTCACGGTCGATGTGCCTGGCGGTGGGTCAACGAGGTGCCCGTGGGTCGTTACCGTGTAGCGGTGAGGCTAGGAGGTGACAGACAACAACGTCGGAATTGATTTGGGACAGCAGAGGACCACCAATTACTCGTTAGTCGGTCGCCTAGAAACCTGCAAAAACTGACATCGAGAATTTAAGGAACAACGAGGTGGCTTTGCTGGTAACGTCAAGCCGTCGAAGGTGCCGCAGGGACAGCAGCTTGAATTGGTGGCAGCTGAAGTCAACTTTTGGCTTTTCCTCCCTGAGCTCGGGCTACCCACTAGCGTGCTGCCAAATTCCAGCCCTTGACGTCCCAAATAATCCCCTTGGTCTTTCACTTGATTTTCTTTGCTTTCTTTGACAAAGAAAAGAAAGCAATTCCAACTCCACTGGATACTCCTCCAATCACATGTTCACCGTGCCAAAATTCTTCTCTTTATGTGTTCTTGCACGAGTCCAATTGGGATTGACAAGCGCATGAGTTCCTTAGACGGCAGATTGTCACAGGGACTTGCAGCGAGAGACAGCGAATTTGTCTTGTTATCTTGCGTATGCTTTGCGTTGGGGTGTAAGAAGCTTTTAGTATAAATTCATTCTAGGTTTTTTTAATTATTTATTTGTTTTTGAGTTTGAATAAAATTAATTTGATAGAAATAATCATAAAATGATAACTTATTATTATTATTATTATTATTATTATTATTATTATTATACGATTATGTCCCAACGGCGTATTATTTTCTGTTTTTTGAGAAATAACGTATCGGTGTGTTATGTCGTGTCGCATGTTGTGTGCCAATGTCGGTGCTACTTAGGTCGTGGGAACACAAGGAAACCCTAAAGAGTGCATTTGGAGAGAGAGAGAAAGAGAGAGAGAGATTGTGAAGGGAAATACGAGAAAAAAGAAGGATTATGAGTCATTTTTATCCAAGAATGACTGCCACTTTATTGACCATTTTGGCACCGCTAGTCCACGGTCATGGGGAGGAAACCAAGAAATCACTCTGAAAATTTGCGTCCTGTTGTCTTCTATTGAACTTTGAATTAGTTTGCAAAGCCTAAGATAGACAAATCAAAATCACTCCGCAATCATAGGACTTTTACTTTGCCTTATGATGTTTATTTATGATAATTAATCTTATGAGTCTTTAATTTTCATTTAGTCAAAAAAATTTATGTACTTATTAATTATATATGATTAATGTTTCAATACAAATTAAGAAGATTATATCGTTTTCTTGCGTATTAATGTAAAATTCAAAACTGCATAAAATATCAAGCAATTACAAAACAAATTCCAATGGAAATAGGATTGACCTTGGAACCAGACTGAAAAAAGATGATGGTCCCAAAACAAGGTCCACCGTAAATAGAATTTGAGTATATAGTCCAAAATGAGGAACTTGTTATAATAGGATTAGGTATATGATCCAAGTCTTGAATCTACCCACACTAGATCCAATCACCCCTAATGTTAACACAAGGATTTCATTGCATCAATTTAATAAATTTTAAACTTGATTATATTTTTTTTTTTATGAATTTTACGAGGCGTAATAAATTTTAGAACTTTTAGACAACATATCCCTCCTACAAACTGAAAGACTTCTTGAAAGATCCGAATTTATTTTTTTAAACATATACACAAGAAACAGGTCTGACCCGCTCAACCTAAATTCAACTATAAATTCATCTGCTTTTTTGACATGTAAAATACATCTGCTTACACTTTACCAAAAGAGCACATTTCTCTCGAGACTTTCCCAATCCGCCGATCACCAGAGCCACCCATCATGGAGGAGCAGGCGGTGGTTCTGTATTCTGCACCGGCCATCGGCCACCTCACGCCCATGGTGGAGCTGGGCAAGATCCTTTTCACTCGCCAACCTTCCCTCTCCATCCACGTCCTCCTCCCCAGCCAAGCCTACGAAGGCGGCTCCATCTCCTCCTACATCGCCGCCGTCTCCGCCGCCCACCCTTCCATCACCTTCCACCACCTGCCTCCCACCTCCCTCCCTCCCGACTACTCCACCACCTCCCCGCACCTCGAGACCCTCGCCCTCGAGCTCCTCCGCCTCAACAACCCCAACGTCCACCGCGCCCTCGTCTCCATCTCCGAGACCCACCGCGTCCGGGCCCTCGTCATCGACTTCTTCTGCACCAACGCCCTGTCGGTCGCGCGCGGCCTTGGCGTCCCCTGCTACTACTTCTTCAGCTCGTCGGGATGCGGCTTGACCGTCTTCCTCGGCTTGCCCGTCCTCCACAGGACCACCACCAAAAGCTTGAAGGACCTCGCCACCGACACCGTCCTCCGCTTCCCCGGCGCGCCGCCGTTGCTGCCTTCCGACCTCGCCGAACTGGTGCAAGACCGCAACGACCGGGCCTACGAGCTCTTGCTAGAGAGCGCGACGAACATGCTGATGGCGTCCGGGATTATAGCGAACACGTTGGAGAAGCTCGAGGAGGAAGCCGTGAAAGCCATCCGGGACGGCAAATGCGTGCCCGACGGGCCGACCCCTCCGCTTTACTGCATCGGGCCCCTGGTCTCGAGCGGGAATGGGGGAAAAGCCGGGAGCGGCGGCGGCCCAGGTAACGACAAGCCGGAGTGCTTGACATGGTTGGACTCGCAGCCGAGAGGAAGCGTCGTGTTCTTGAGCTTCGGGAGCCTCGGGGTGTTTTCCGCCGAGCAGCTGAAGCAGATAGCGACGGGGCTCGAGAGGAGCGGCCACCGGTTCCTATGGGTGGTCCGGAGCCCGGCCACCGGCAAGGGCCACAAGGCCGTCTCCACGGCGGAGCCGGACCTGGGGCGCTGCTCCCGGAGGGTTCCTGGAGCGGACCGCGGGGAGGGGCTTCGTCGTGAAGTCGTGGGCCCCGCAGGCGGCGGTGCTGAGCCACGGCGCGACGGGCGGGTTCGTGACCCACTGCGGGTGGAACTCGGTGCTCGAGGCCGTGTGCGCGGGGGTGCCGATGATCGCGTGGCCGCTCTACGCGGAGCAGCGGCAGAACAGGGTGTTCATGGTGGAGGCGATGAGGGTCGCGCTGCCGATGGAGGAGGCGGCGGGGGAGGAGAGGTCGGTGAGGGCAGCGGAGCTGGAGCGGCGGGTCCGAGGGCTGATGGGGCCGGAGGGTGAGGCCATCAGGGAGCGGATGCAGCATCTCAAGCAAGAAGCGCAGGCAGCACTGAATCCCGGCCGGTCGGCTCAGGTCGCGTTGGCTGAGTTAGTACAGTCATGGAACATCGCTTGAGCCTTTGCCTTTTTCCATCGTTTTTTTTTTTTTTTTTTTTTTTGTCTTTTTCTCTTACTTGTGTGGTTTTTTTTTTTAAAAAAAAAATCTGCTACGAGTGGTGAAAGGCTAAGCTGCAATGGGTCCATGAAAATATCTATGGAGGGCACGCTGGAAAACCCTAGAAAAAATTCTAGTAACTAGAAAAAAAAATAATAATGGGATTTGATGCTTTGCATCTACCCTATTTTTTATTTAATTCTTAAACTACGTGTCACGCGAGACGTGTTCTGGTTTGATTGGTGGGATTCAGTTCGCATATGACATGTAAGCCCGGCATATGAAAAAAAAAGCATTTTTCTCTTCGTTGTGGTTTTTTATTAGGGAACGCAGTTACAATAATCTTGTCGTTATGGTACTGCGGTAGTTCTTTGGTATCTTTAGGAAAGGCCCTTGTTGAAGCCGGCGAATCCGGCGAATGATGTCATGTGGATAATTTATGGTCTGTTGTTTTTTAGTGAACGAATAAGGTCGTACGCATTATTTATGCAAAGGTTTTGACAAAGTGCATAGGTATCCATCATGAGCGTGAAAAAGTCGTCGATGCTCTGGAATCTAAATGACCGAAATCATTTGGATGTCATAATTATTATGGACAGCTCATGATTATGACATTCAAATGATTTCGGTATAATAACTTTTTTTTAATTAAGTGTTATATAACTTTTCAAATGATCATTTAAATATCATAATTATTTAAAAATAATCACAATAAGTGATGTATTCTATTAAATTTTCAGCATTTGGATGAACATTTTTAAAGTTTATTACACTTAAATGACTCATTAACAATTATGGCACTCGATGAAATATTCTTTAGAAGTTATGATATTTAAGTGGTAAAAAAATGATTATGACACTTGAGTAAGGATACGAAAGTTATAGTGAAAAGACCACCAAAAATCTTGAATTTTGCCCTAAATAACACATTTACCTTAAATTTTTTTTTATGACGTGAAAAATCCTAAACTTTTCAAACTGTAATACATTTATTCCATCAATGGCATTTTTGTCTTATTTTTTTTGTTTCTTTTTTTTGTTTCTTTTTTTCTTCTTCTTCCCTCCGCCGGCCATGGCGAAGTCGACAGAGGGAAGCCGGCATCTGACGAGGGCTGCCCTCGCTGGCTATGTTGTCCGTGCTTCCGTGTCGTGTCCAACACGTGTCGGAGCGTGTCGGACACATCGACACGCTTGGACACGCGGTCAACTTTTCTCGATATGCTTGTCGACGTGTGTTCGGAAGACTGATGGAGGGTGGAGGCGAGGGAAGGCGAGGGAACAGAGGCGGCGAGCACTGGCGAGACGAAGCCACGAACAGACCACCGTGACGGCGAGAGACGGCTAGAGAAAGAGCCGAACAGAGAGAAAGAAGAGAGAAGGCAAACTCCTGCCGGCGAGACGAAGCCATGAATGGACCGCCACGACGGCGAGAGACGGCAGAGAGAGCGGTGAGGGCCGCCACTGTTGCGATGGATCGGCGACGAGAGAAAGAGGAGAGGAGGGAAGGGGGTCATGCGGCGAGCGGCAAGGAGGAATAGGAAAAGGAGGGCTCGGCGGCTTGCTAGGGTTTTTCATAAAGAAACCCAAAAAAAATAAGAAAGGCGTGAGGGGGAGGGGAAGTGACAGCTTACCTGTCACTGTCAAGTGGTGGGGGAGGGAAAAAAGTAAAATAAACTTGGAGTGGAGGGAAAAGGACGAATGAAAGAATAGGTGGATTTTGGGGATTGTTTTTTTAATCGGAAAATTAAATAAATGAAATTAAAAAATAATTTCGAAAAATAAAAGTATTGAATTTTGAATAATGATAAATTTTGGTCATTCTAGAAAATCATGGATTTATTTAAATAAATAAATTATAATTTCTTATTAATTATTAGTTTCATCGATAACTTTTGTTAAAATTAAAAAAATGTTTCGCATTAACTATGAATATATCTTTCGAATTTCAAATGAATTGATTTGTTAATATTATTAGTGTAAATTTATTATAGGCTCTTTTTTTTAATTAATTATTTATTTATGAATTTGAATCAAATTAATTAAAAATAAAAATATTCATTTAATATATAACGTGTCGCAACGTGTCGAAATTCTCTATTTTTTAGAAATGACGTATCGACGTGTCGTGTCGTGTCGTGTCGGACACTCGTGTCGTGTCGGACACTCATGTCGTGTCGCGTGTCGGTGCTACATAGCTCGCCAGTGTCGGGTGAGGGTCGCCTTCGCCTGGGCTGGCTAGGGCCGCCCTCAGTTGGGTCGGGCGAGGGCCATCCTTGCTCGTCGCCAGCGAGGGAACCCCTCGCCCGACGCCGTTGAGGGCCTGGCGAGGGATGCCCTCGTCGGACTTGAGCAAGGGCCGCCCTCGCTTGTCCTCGCCGGCATCGGGCGAGGGTGCCCTCGCTGGAGTCAGGCGAGTGCCTCCCTCGCCAGATTTGGGCGAGGGCGTGAGGGAGGCCCTCGCCTGACCCAGCCGAGGGTTTTTTGTATCACGGTTGGCAAAGTTCAGGGTTTTTCATGTCACAAAAAAAAGTTTTGGGTAAATCTGTCACTTTAAGCAAAGTTTAGGGTTTTTTCGTGGTTTTTTCCCAAAGTTATAGTACTCATGGTATCTTTATTCCGAAATTTGTATTACCCAAGTAATAATTTTAATTAGCCATAATTAGAATGACTATTGCAATTGACTGATATAAACTAGGCATCCAAACTTAGTCGAACATCAGAAAATCATGAACTTGATGGTAGGTGACGCACTTCAATCAAAAACTTCCTTATGGTTTTTATCAAGCTTTCTGCTAACCCGTCTTGACCTTGTCGACGGTGATCGGCAAACTTCCGTGGACACTTTTGGCATGACCAAGCACTCCCCAATCATCGGGAACCCCTGGGATTATAGGGCACATGATTTTGATGCCTCGTTCAAAAGATATGCTTTTGCAAAGTTGAATTTGCAGACCAATGAGTAAGCATACTTGTCACAAAAAAAAATGTATTTCTTTAGAAAGTTATAGGCTAGTAGATTCTGGCATTCTTGCTGCAATTAATGAGAGCTTCCCATGGACATTTTTTTTTTTTTTTTGTCAGTGCTTCCCATGGACATCAAAGTTAGGTAATTTGATGCTCTCTAAAAAGGCGTATGAGCGCTTGAAGAAGGCAACCTAGGAACTAAAATTTTGGAACTGACTTGGTCCACGGGGTCCAGTCCATCTCGTCATCGGATTGCAACACCGTTAATTAGCGGTTAGCACACTATGTTATGCAAGTTTTCTTAATTTGAAAAGATATTAGAATTGTCTGCTGATTTCCAGAAATTACGGAAGTAATGAGAAAATCCAAGAAATTATGTTGTGGAATTGTGAAAATGGCATAAACTGTTTAAATTATTGATATTGAAATTTGGGTAGTAGAAAACAATTTTAATTGTAACCTCTGGATGCTCTGGTGCCATGTTTAAAGTACTCCCGATATTAGATTATATATATATATATACATAATTCAGTAAATGCAAGCATCTTTACAGCCTTAATTGTGTTTTGGGCCATTAGGGTTATTGGGACCATGGACCCAAAATCCGGCCCCAGCGGACATTTTCAAAAAATTTCACCCTATAGGTTTTAGGCCCAAGTGAATTGATGCGGTGAATAGTTCTGAGCTGTTGAATAGTAGTTCTTAAGATAATTTATCTTTTCAATGTAAAAATTGCATTACACGGTTTATGGGAAAATTCTGTCCTTTTCAAGAACGTTACATGACAATTTGTTCCAAGTTGCACTGCTTGGTAAAAAGAACTGGGTTTAGAAGAAACTTAAATGCCAAGTCGAACAAGCCGAGTGCACACATCATGTTCCGATTTCTTTGATGCGAATTCTTGGCCCCAAAGTGTTCGAAAAGAAAGTTCAAGCATACTAGAGAGAAGCACTTTATCGGGTGCTCCGAACATATACCAGCCCATTGCACCTTATTCATGTGAATCTTATGTGAAACTCCGAATATATACCAGCCCATTGCACATTGTTCACGTGGATCTTATGCGAAACGTACCAAAACCTAAGTCCAGACCAAGATATAGTAAGCTAGGAGGTGCAAATCCTCGCCGAAGGCTGAAACAAGGGTTATGGTCGAATCATGCTGACAACGGCCGAACAAGTGTTGAATAATTTGCTCATGACAAAGAAAGTAACAAGCCACTTCAGAGAGCAGAATACTCACCACCCTCGATTCATGAATTCACGGAATTTAAGAATAAGCAGCAGCAAGGTCTTACGAAGTTAAAGCATCCAATACCACCGAGGCAAACGAAGCTGACGCCTACCGAGGTTTCTACCACATTTTTTACACTTGGGAACAGCCTAAAATTTTCTGCACTGAACAGGTATGAAGAATTTCCTAGGATATAGAGTGCCGCCTGCGTCTCATGGACGATGCGGAAGACTTGGTATCTGCAGGAACCACAGACGTCGGGCTCTGAGAACTCCCGGATGTCTCCGAGCTCTTGTGCTCCCCGTGCCCCTTGCCGATGGGCCACAGTTTGTCAAATATCCTCCTCGATCTCGAGGGAAGCAACTGGGCCCCGCTTTGGCTGTTCCTGCTAGATTTCTTGGCCAGCTTCCGGTTCTTCTTCGCTTCGCCGTTATCAATCTTCATGTGGCTCATCTGTTTCTCGAGCTTCCTGCAACTTTCCGTGGTCGTCTTCTCTGATTCCTCGTCGGTGTTCGTCGTGGAGCACGAAGTGTCTCGGTGAGCGCTGTTGAGGGCTTGAGCCCCTCTGACCTGCTCAAAATAAAGAACTTGGACAACAACCCGAAGCGGGAGACGCTCATTCTGCGCAGCATGGATGGATGCCTCCATGGTCAGTTTCTTGACGTCCATCAACCCACATATCCTTTTTCTTTCAGATTTTGTCAAGCTCGGATGTTCCTGTGGCCAAAGAAACATTATTAGAGGTATGCCCTTTCTTTCATATGAATTGGAGTAGGTGCTCCACCAATTTCACATGCTAAACCAGCGATGACAAGTGCCCTCTCCATGCAAAAAGATCATGTGGTATGCCAAACCTTAAGCATGCAAAGAATGAGCGCTTCAGGTTAATAGTCAAAATCAAAAAACATAAGGTCATTATGAAAAACAAGTGAGAACAACAGCCTGCAGCAGGATTAATAGAGCACAGGATCAGAAAGAGAGTATAGCATCTAAAAATGGACTGGGTATGATGAATGCAGGAAATGATACCTTCAGATATATGTCAATTGATCTGTACAAGGTATCATGAATCGGTCTCGCTGAATCAGGAATTGACTGTGATAACTCGATGAAACTTGATAGTGACAGATTCGGATCATGTGCTATTTCCATGAGATACCCATCTACTAGTTTACCAACATTTATCAAAGAATCATGCTGCAAAAGGATCATGCCATTTCCAACTTCGTTATTCTTGATGCCATAGTCCCTGCCATAATTTCCATGCGATAGATATTGCTTCAGAAGGCACTTCACCAATTCTACATCGTATTTTGTGCTTTGTGGAGCCCGACAAGGAATTAACAAATCCATCACTGATGCCTCATGCAACATCAGACTAACTCTTTTCACCAATTGTTCCCTTAACAAACCATCTGTTGCCACCAAGGTAGCCATTTTTAGTAGTTTTAGCAAAAAACTACAAGAACCAGAATTAACTTCAGATGGCAACAAAGCAATGAGAGTTTCAAGAAGAGATTTGTTTCTGAATTGGTTGGCATCTGAAACCAAAGCATCAACAGAATCCGGCAACCATCTGACAGCATAAGTTCTGAGAGCCTCTCCAATCACACTTGCATCCATCCGTCCTTTTGACTTCACTGTGATGATCACTCGCTTGAACAGATCAATATCCAGCTCACATAGATCTTCAATCCACCAATCTTTGGGTACAGATTCCATTCTCTCCTGAAACTTTATCCCCTCCTCAACAATTCTATCTGCCGAAGCTAATTTGCGATTGTGTGTGTATGACCAATTGACATTTGTAGGATCGATAGAAGTCTTTGAGGCAATAGAATCTATACATCTCCCAACTATCTTGAGGTCATTGGACCATGGAAGTAGAGACCTTGTAGTTTGAAGAACAATGATGGAATCCTTCCAGCTCCGAAAGATACTGGAATTGAGAAATACCTCGATTTTGAAAATCAAGTTACCCCTATCAACATCCTCAGTCATCTCAAGGTATTCGGCTGCACAACGAGCAGCCACAACGTCGTAAGCATTAAGAGTAACTGTCATCCCATAACAGAATTTTGCACAAATCTCAAAAGCCTTTGGTCCTCCAGGGAAATCAACCAAATTAATTTCATCAGAATTCTCCTCATGAGCCTTCTGCACTAACTTCTGCATGCGATAGCTCTTGGACAAGAGAGGGAACTGCAGATGCGTTTGAAGAAAATAGATCAGATCAGCTAGAAAAGGAATGTACATGGTTTGTGCATGACAATGGTAACAAAACAAACTTGGGGAAAAAAAAAATCAGATGAACTTCAAAAGTTATGTAAAAATAATTGATGCCTTCAACTGCTGTACGACATCATGCCTTCGTCCTGTTACAGCAGAAGTCAGAAAAATGACGGGCTAAGATCTGTCAATATATTTGAATTGGATAGTTGGTACTTAGTCTGGTACTGATGCCTTTCTTGGGGAAGGGTGTACATATAATATACTAAGTTAGCTGCAGTGACTAAAAATGAATGAACTAAGACAATAAGATAGACAAATTCACACACTTAAAATCCTATCGGTAATTGAGGATGTCTATGGTAGCTTTCAACGATGAAGACCTCATCCATAAGCTTGCGAATTTCCTTGGTTTACTAGAATTTTCTCTCGAATTGAAGCTGGGTTTTACTTTTTTTTCTTCGGGATGTTTTATCGAGCTGGATTTCTTGTCAAATTGGTGGAAAGTTTACGTTTTTTAAGGATATTTGGCTAACATGGCAGGGTCGAAGACGACGACCTTGTGCTTGGCATAGTCGATGGGCTAGACCTTGTAGGCGCCAGAGGGGGTGGCAAAGAAGAGGTCTGAGGCATTGCAGGAGAGTATGCGGCGGAAGCTCAGGGAGCCGCAGCCATCGTCAATGGCGAAGGGGTAGAAGGCGGGGATGGGCCTGCAGGAGGTGCAGCAGAGGGACAGGGGGAGGAGCGAGAAGGTTAGGGTTAGGAGGTTGAAAACGGCGGTGGTAGTCGTGGGAACACAAGGAAACCTTGAAGAGTGCATTTGGAGAGAGAGAGAGAGAGAGAGAATGCTAAGAAAGTTACGAGAAAAAAGAAGGATTGTGAGTCATTTTTATCCAAGAATGACTGCCACTTTATTGACCATTTTGGCACCACTAGTCCATAGTCATGGGGAGGAAACCAAGAAATCACTCTGAAAATTTGCTTCCAGTTATCTTCTATTGAACTTTGAATTAGTTTGCAAAGCCACAAATAGACAAATAAAATCACTCCACAATCATAGGATTTTTACTTTGCCTTACGATGTTTATTTATGATAACTAATCTTATGAGTCCTTAATTTTCGTTTAGTTTAGTCAAAAAAATTATGTACTTATTAATTACATATGTTTAATGTTTCAATACAAATTAAGAAAATTACATTATTTTCTCGCATATTAATGTAAAATTCAAAACTGTAGAATATCAGGCAGTTACAAAACAGATTCCTATATAAATATGATTGACCCTAAAACCAGACTGAAAAAATAGGATGGTCCCAAGATAGAATTGAGTGTAAATAGAATCAAGTATATGGTCCAAAAATGATTAACCAATTATAATAAGATTAGGTACAAGATCCAAGTCTTGAATCTACCCACACTAGATCCAATCACCCCTAATGTTAACACAAGGACTATATTTCATCAATTTAATAAATTTTAAGCTTGATTATATATTTTTATAAATTTTAGGAGGCCTAATAAAATTTTAGACAACATATCCCTCTATAAACTGAAAGACTTCTTAAAAGTTTTTTAAACGTATACACAAGAAACAGGTCTGACCCGGTCAACCTAAATTAATTCATCTGCTTTTTTGACATGTAATATACATCTGCTTACACTTGACCAAAAGAGCACATTTCTCTCGAGACTTTCCCAACCCGCCGATCACCAGAGCCACCCATCATGGAGGAGCAGGCGGTGGTTCTGTATTCTGCACCGGCCATCGGCCACCTCACGCCCATGGTGGAGCTGGGCAAGCTCCTCCTCGCCCGCCAACCTTCCCTCTTTATCCACGTCCTCCTCCCCAGCCAAGCCTACGAAGGCGGCTCCGTCTCCTCCTACATCGCCGCCGTCTCCGCCGCCCACCCTTCCATCACCTTCCACCACCTGCCTCCCACCTCCCTCCCTCCCGACTACTCCACCACCTCCCCGCACCTCGAGACCCTCGCCCTCGAGCTCCTCCGCCTCAACAACCCCAACGTCCACCGCGCCCTCGTCTCCATCTCCGAGACCCACCGCGTCCGGGCCCTCGTCATCGACTTCTTCTGCACCAACGCCCTGTCGGTCGCGCGCGACCTCGGCATCCCATGCTACTACTTCTTCAGCACCTCGGGGGGCGGCTTGCCCGTCTTCCTCGGCTTGCCCGTCCTCCACAGGACCACCACCAAAAGCTTGAAGGACCTCGACACAGACACCGTTCTCCGCTTCCCCGGAGCGCCGCCGTTGCTGCCTTCCGACATTGCCGAACTGGTGCAAGACCGCAACGACCGGGCCTACGAGCTCTTGCTGGAGAGCGCGACGAACATGGTGATGGCGTCCGGGATTATAGTGAACACGTTGGAGAAGCTCGAGGAGGAAGCCGTGAAAGCCATCCGGGACGGCAAATGCGTGCCCGACGGGCCGACCCCTCCGCTTTACTGCATCGGGCCCCTGGTCTCGAGCGGGGATGGCGGAAAAGCCGGGAGCGGCGACGGCCCAGGTAACGACAAGCCGGAGTGCTTGACATGGTTGGACTCGCAGCCGAGAGGAAGCGTCGTGTTCCTGAGCTTCGGGAGCCTCGGGGTGTTCTCAGCCGAGCAGCTGAAGGAGATAGCGACAGGGCTCGAGAGGAGCGGCCACCGGTTCCTATGGGTGGTCCGGAGCCCGGCCACCGGCAAGGGCCACAAGGCCGTCTCCACGGTGGAGCCGGACCTGGGGGCGCTGCGTCGTGAAGTCGTGGGCCCCTCAGGTGGCGGTGCTGAGCCACGGCGCGACGGGCGGGTTCGTGACCCACTGCGGGTGGAACTCGGTGCTCGAGGCCGTGTGCGCGGGGGTGCCGATGATCGCGTGGCCGCTCTATGCGGAGCAGCGGCAGAACCGGGTGTTCATGGTGGAGGCGATGAGGGTCGCCCTGCCGATGGAGCAGGCGGCGGGGGACGACCCGTCGGTGAGCGCGGCGGAGGTGGAGCGGCGGGTCCGAGGACTGATGGGGCCGGAGGGCGAGGCCATCAGGGAGCGGATGCAGCATCTCAAGCAAGAAGCGCAGGCAGCAGTGAGTCCCGGCGGGTCGGCTCAGGTCGCGTTGGCTGAGTTAGTACAGTCATGGAACATGGCTTGAGCTTTTGCCTTTTTCTATCGTTTCTTTTTCTACTTTTCTTCTTTTTTTGTCTTTTTCTCTTCTTTGCGTGGTTTTTTTACGAAAAAAGATATGCTACAAGAGGTCAAAAGGCTAAGCTGCAATGGGTCCAAGAAAACATCTATGGAGGGCACGCTGGAAAACCCTAGAAAAAAATAATGGGATTTGATGCTTTTGTATCTACCCTATTTTTGATTTAATTCTTAAACTACTGTCACGCGAAGTGTTCTGGTTTGGTTGGTGGGATTCAGTTCGCATATGAAATGTAAGCACGGCATATGAAAAAAAAAAACATTTTTCTCTTCTTTTTGTGGTTTTTTATTAGGGACCGCAGTTACAATAAGCTTGTCGTTATCTTTACCAAAAAAAATTAATAATAATAATCCTGTCGTTATGCTACTGCGGTAGTTCTTTGATATTTTTAGGAACGGCCCTTATTTCGCCACGTTCAGAAGCCGTCAAATGATGTCATGTGGATAATATATGGTATGTTGTTTTTTAGTGAACGAATGACGAAGGTCGTACGCATTATTTATGCCAAGGTTTTGACAAAGTGCAAAGGTATCCATCAAGAGCGTGAAAAAGCCGTCGATGCTCTGGAATCCAAATGACCGAAATCATTTGAATATCATAATTATTATAGACAGCTCATTTCAGTATAATATCTTTTTTTAATCAAGTGTTATATAACTTTTCAATCAATGACTTAAATATTATAATTATTTAAAATTAATCACAATAAATGATGTGCTCTATCGAATTTTCAGCATTTGGATGAACATTTTTAAAGTTTATTACACTTAAATGACTCATTAACAATTATGGTACTTGATGAAATATTCTTTAGAAGTTATGACATTTAAGTAGTTAAAAAATGATTATGACACTTAAGTAAGGATACTGAAAGTTATAATACTCATGGTATCTTTATTCCGATATTTGTATTACCCAAGTAATAAATTTTAATTAGCCATAATTAGAATGACTATTGCAATTGACTAATATAAACTAGGCATCCAAACTTAGTCAAACATCGGAAAATCGTGAACTTGATGTACTTCAATCGAAAACTTCCTTATGATTTTTACTTTACCAAAAAAAAAAAAAATTCCTTATGATTTTTATCTAGCTTTCTGCTAACCCCTGTCTTGCCCTTGTCAACGGTCATCGGCAAACTTCCGTGGACACTTTTGGCATGACCAAGCACTCCCCCAATCATCGGGAACCCCTTGGGATTATAGGACACATGATTTCGATGCCTCGTTCAAAAGATATGCTTTTGCAAAGTTGAATTTGTAGACCAATGAGTAAGCATACTTGTCACCAAAAAATGTATTTCTCTAGAAAGTTATGGGGTAGTAGATTGTGGCATTCTTGCTGCAATCAATGAGAGCTTCCCATGGACATCAAAGTTAGGTAATTTGATGCTCTCTAAAAAGGCGTATGAGCGCTTGAAGAAGGTAACCTAGGAACTAAAATTTTGGAAAACCGACCTGGTCCGCGGGCCGTCCAGTCCATCTCGTCGTCGGATTGCAACATCGTTAATTAGCAGTTAGCGCACTATGTTATGGAAGTTTTCTTAATTTGAAAATATATTCGAATAGTCTGCTGATTTCCAGAAATTACGGAAGTAATGAGAAAATCCAAGAAATTATGTTGTGGAATTGTGAAAATGGCATAAACTATTTAAATTGTTGATATCGAAATTTGAGTAGTAGAAAACAATATTAATTGTAACCTCTGAATGCTTTGGTGCCATGTTTGAAGTACTTGCAATATTAGATTAAAAATATATATAAACAAGACAATTTGTTCCAAGTTGCACTGCTTGGTAAAAAGAATTGAGTCAGTAGATAGTTAAATGCCAAGTCGAACAAGCCGAGTGCACACATGTTGTTCCGATTTCCTTGATGCGAATTCTTGGCCCCAAAGTGTTCGAAAAGAAAGTTCAAGCATGCCTGACAATGAGAGGAGACAGAGAGAGAAGCACTTTATTGGGTGCTCCAAACATATACCAGTCCATTGCACCTTGTTCATGTGAATCTTATGTGAAACGTACCAAAACCTAAGTCCAGACCAAGAAATAGTAAGCTAGGAGGTGCCAATCCTCACCGAAGGCTGAAACAACGGTTATGGTCGAATCATGCTGCCAAAGGCCGAACAAGTGTCGAATAATTTGCTCATGACGAAGTTTCTTGTTTTTGGCATAGTTAAGCTTCCACAGAGAAAGCAACAAGCCACTTCGGAGAGCAGAATACTCACCACCCTCGATTCATGAATTCACAGAATTTAAGAATAAGCAGCAATAAAGTCTTTACGAAGTGAAAGCATCCATACCACCGAGGCAAACGAAGCTGACGCCTACCGAGGTTTCTACCACATTTTTTACACTTGGGAACAGCCTAAAATTTTCTGCACTGAACAGGTATGAAGAATTTCCTAGGATATAGAGTGTCGCCTGCGTCTCATGGACGATGCGGAAGACTTGGTATCTGCAGGAACCACAGACGTCGGGCTCTGAGAACTCCCGGATGTCTCCGAGCTCTTGTGCTCCCCATGCCCCTT
Source organism: Eucalyptus paniculata subsp. matutina (assembly GCA_017140255.1). Classification (NCBI taxonomy): domain Eukaryota; kingdom Viridiplantae; phylum Streptophyta; class Magnoliopsida; order Myrtales; family Myrtaceae; genus Eucalyptus; species Eucalyptus paniculata. Next base: position 37,730,055 of record CM029437.1, read on the forward strand.
GCCGATGGGCCACAGTTTGTCAAATATCCTCCTCGATCTCGAGGGAAGCAACTGGGCCCCGCTTTGGCTGTTCCTGCTAGATTTCTTGGCCAGCTTCCGGTTCTTCTTCGCTTCGCCGTTATCAATCTTCATGTGGCTCATCTGTTTCTCGAGCTTCCTGCAACTTTCCATGGTCATCTTCTCTGATTCCTCGTCGGTGTTCGTCGTGGAGCACGAAGTGTCTCGGTGAGTGCTGTTGAGGGCTTGAGCCCCTCTGACCTGCTCGAAATAAAGAACTTGGACAACAACCCGAAGCGGGAGACGCTCATTCTGCGCAGCATGGATGGATGCCTCCATGGTCAGTTTCTTGACGTCCATCAACCCACATATCCTTTTTCTTTCAGATTTTGTCAAGCTCGGATGTTCCTGTGGCCAAAGAAACATTATTAGAGGTATGCCCTTTCTTTCATATGAATTGGAGTAGGTGCTCCACCAATTTCACATGCTAAACCAGCGACGACAAGTGCCCTCTCCATGCAAAAAGATCATGTGGTATGCCAAACCTTAAGCATGCAAAGAATGAGCGCTTCAGGTTAATACTCAAAATCAAAAAACATAAGGTCATCATGAAAAACAAGTGAGAACAACAGCCTGCAGCAGGATTAATAGAGCACAAGATCAGAGAGAGAGAGAGAGAGAGAGAGAGAGAGAGAGAGAGTATAGCATCTAAAAATGGACCGGGTATGATGAATGCAGGAAATGATACCTTCAGATATATGTCAATTGATCTGTACAAGGTATCATGAATCGGTCTCGCTGAATCAGGAATTGACTGTGATAACTCGATGAAACTTGATAGTGGCAGATTCGGATCATGTGCTATTTCCATGAGATACCCATCTACTAGTTTACCAACATTTATCAAAGAATCATGCTGCAAAAGGATCATGCCATTTCCAACTTCGTTATTCTTGATGCCATAGTCCCTGCCATAATTTCCATGCGATAGATATTGCTTCAGAAGGCACTTCACCAATTCTACATCGTATTTTGTGCTTTGTGGAGCCCGACAAGGAATTAACAAATCCATCACTGATGCCTCATGCAACATCAGACTAACTCTTTTCACCAATTGTTCCCTTAACAAACCATCTGTTGCCACCAAGGTAGCCATTTTTAGTAGTTTTAGCAAAAACTACAAGAACCAGAATTAACTTCAGATGGCAACAAAGCAATGAGAGTTTCAAGAAGAGATTTGTTTCTGAATTGGTTGGCATCTGAAACCAAAGCATCAACAGAATCCGGCAACCATCTGACAGCATAAGTTCTGAGAGCCTCTCCAATCACACTTGCATCCATCCGTCCTTTTGACTTCACTGTGATGATCACTCGCTTGAACAGATCAATATCCAGCTCACATAGATCTTCAATCCACCAATCTTTGGGTACAGATTCCATTCTCTCCTGAAACTTTATCCCCTCCTCAACAATTCTATCTGCCGAAGCTAATTTGCGATTGTGTGTGTATGACCAATTGACATTTGTAGGATCGATAGAAGTCTTTGAGGCAATAGAATCTATACATCTCCCAACTATCTTGAGGTCATTGGACCATGGAAGTAGAGACCTTGTAGTTTGAAGAACAATGATGGAATCCTTCCAGCTCCGAAAGATACTGGAATTGAGAAATACCTCGATTTTGAAAATCAAGTTACCCCTATCAACATCCTCAGTCATCTCAAGGTATTCAGCTGCACAACGAGCAGCCACAACGTCGTAAGCATTAAGAGTAACTGTCATCCCATAACAGAATTTTGCACAAATCTCAAAAGCCTTTGGTCCACCAGGGAAATCAACCAAATTGATTTCATCAGAATTCTCCTCATGAGCCTTCTGCACTAACTTCTGCATGCGATAGCTCTTGGACAAGAGAGGGAACTGCGGATGCATTTGAAGAAAATAGATCAGATCAGATAGAAAAGGAATGTACATGGTTTGTGCATGACAATGGTCACAAAACAAACTTGGGAAAAAAAAATCAGATGAACTTCAAAAGTTATGTAAAAATAATTGATGCCCTCAACTGCTGTACGACATCATGCCTTTGTCCTGTTACAGCAGAAGTCAGAAAAATGACGGGCTAAGATCTGTCAATATATTTGAATTGGATAGTTGGTACTTAGTCTGGTATTGATGCCTTTCTTGGGGAAGGGTGTGCATATAATATACTAAGTTAGCTGCAGTGACTAAAAATGAATGAACTAAGATAATAAGATAGACAAATTCACACACTTAAAATCCTATCGGTAATTGTGGATGTCTATGGTAGCTTTCACAATTTCATGTTCTTACACATCAAATGCAAAAATAAGCATCAAATTGTGATGAGGCAGTGTAATGTCAAAATAAACTAGTCCTACATACAGGGGAGAAAAATAAATGCTGAGACAACATTCTCCAGCACACTAGAGACAGCATCGAAAGATGCGTTTCCTTACCTTATGAAGGTAGAACTTAACCTCACCAACACATATGGCAATGTCCGTCGCCAGTTCCGCAGATATATACCTAAATCAGTACATTTACAATGCTTAGCCAACAAAGAATGTTAATGAATTAAATTGCGATGGAAATCAGCTTCATAGTAACAAAAACAGCAATTAAAAGTCCAACAATCAGCTAGAAGGTTGACTATAACATTGATGCCATTAGGATGAAGGAAGAAACATATCTTTCTAATGAGCAGTGTCCAATGTATACATAGGAAAAGGCAATTGATGAAGAAAATATCTGCTTATTTCACATTTACAACTTGTATAAGATAAGTGTTTATTGGTAATATCTGGATCTCTATTAGTAATCACACACAGAGGCTTGATTCAGATATTTAGTCGATGGATCTTGCTAGTCACAAAACAATATAAGTGAACTGGTAGGTTTTTATCTTAGTGTGAGATTGGATCACCCATTACACATTTTGTTGCGTTCTTATTTCTCATGGCCTGTCCAAGCATAGACAGTACACGTGTTTCAGTCGACCTTTGCAACTCTGCGCCTCTGGGTAATGTGTTGCGTCTCATTTCCAAATCATTCCAATTCGAATAGTCACACACTTTACTGCCATAATTCGAAAGAAACCGCCACCAAACTGAGGTACCTCTGGGTCACAATTCCTCTTGCAAGTGGAACAACGTGTTTACTTACCATCAAGTATTTCCCTTTCAACACTGTCAAATGAAGGAGGACAGCAAAACAACCCCATTAAATATCTTCCCCTTTCCGCTCTAAACATATGTGAGATTCAAAGCAAACAGTGGTTCCTACTAAAGCTCATCCATAATGATTGAGAGCAAAAGGCCTCGACCTCGTGTTAGAATCATAGCTCATTATTCTCCAAAGATAAAAGAATTACTCTTTCTGATGATTAAAGGGCTTGGCCACCCCATGTGACTTTTTCCCCCGTTTGGACCACTAACTCAAAAAAAGGTAAGTCCAAAAGCTGGACCACAACCTCAAGGGCACCAGATCCCCACATTGTCCAGGAAAGAAAAGCAAACTTTTCTTCTCTCTTCTATATATATATATATATATATATATATATATATATATAATACAACACAATACTTAATCATAAATTTGCACAGCTTCTGTCCAATTATTACCTCGACTTCGTAGTTTACAGCCAAATTCTTCCTTGCGGAGGCATTTCACCCCCATAAAAATCAGCAGACAGAGAATCACTGCCAGGCTGATACAGGAAATTGAATACTTGCTCCCAAAAAGAGATGCGCTGTCCCAAGTACTGAAATACCCCCCAAGAACGAAGATGCAAATGAGCCCATAAGAACCCACAAGTCCCCCACAGAAAGTGCATGGGCAATTTGTTATTGCAAAAACCGAGGGCGATCAAGGGTTATATTAAGACAAGAAAACAACACAAAAAAGTACACACGCACAGCTCATATCATGCTCGCAGAGACAGGAACGTAAACAGGGCTGGTACAGAACAGAATAAACAATGGACCGTTCTCATCTCACCTGATAGATTTTCCATCTGCAAGTAACGCATCTGGCTTCGATCCCAACTTCATGAACTTCATTTTCCGTAATATTTCGCAGAGGAACGGAGCAACCCTTTTTTCCTATCGGAAAATGGCCACGAGAAAAAAGAAATTTCTTTCGTCACACAGAAATGGCAGGCTTCGAGTCTAGAGAAGAACTGACACTAAGCCAGAGGAAAGTAGTGGAATCTGAAAACAGTGGACACGCTATGTGCCACGAACTATCTTTGCTCGTTGGAAAGAGAGAGAAAAATTCTCACTCGAACGAGCTAACCCGTCACGGAGACAGTCACGCCAGGCTCGAGACCTTCATAATGCTCTAACGGACGCCATTCCAAGTAGAGAACGCGAGAGAAGGAACTTTCGTTCGCTAGAAAGAAGATATAGGAGAAGGAAAATGCTATGAGGAAGAACGGGCAGAGCAAGAAGCCGCCTGATATTTTTTTTTTTCCAGAGTGGAGAAGGAAAGAAGTTGGAAGCAGAGGGGAGGAGTGAAGGACAAGCAAAGAAGGGCGGTTGAGCCAAGTTTCTCAAGACATCAATGGCTTAGCGAGCGCGAGAGAGAGAGAGAGAGAGAGAGAGAGTTCGTACATGCACAGCAGGGAGCAATGATGAATACAAATATGTGGAAAAAGAAGTATACCCTTCGGGGAGAAAATGGGAAAGGGAACAACCCCAAGGGCAAATTCGCTAGAGAAAAGTTGGTGAGAAACTATGGCGTCATATGGAGAGAGAGAGAGAGAGAGTTGTCAATCGGATGAAGTGAAATCATAAATTCTCGCCGCCTTTGCTTTAAATCATCCTGACCCGCCTCGACGATTTCCCCCTTCCTCCTCACTCCCCCCAAACCGGCTCGAATCTCGATGCCATCTCACCACTCACCACCCCCACTCTCTCTCTAAAACCCACCACCCAGTTCTCTCTCTCTCTCTCCCCCTCTCTGGGTTGCAAACCGTGATGACACCTGCCACTCCTGTCCCCTCCTCTCCGTGGCCTGGTCTCTCTCTCTCCTCTTCCCGCTGGCCCTGAATTCTGCAGAAAACAGAGAAAAACAGAGAAAAACAGAGAGGGAGAGAAGGAGAGGGAGAAGGGGGAGGGGGGGCGTTGTTGGGACGTGTTTGTTGCGAGTGCGTGAAGTGTAGTAGTGGGACTGGAGCGTGTGTAATGGCGATGCGTGTAGGGGTGGACTAAAAGTAAAGCAGAGTAGAGGTTACAGCTGCAGAGAGAGTAGTACAGGGTGGCTCAGAGACAGGGGACGACGACTTTTCTTTCTCTCTCCCCTCCCTCCCTCCTTCCCTCCTCGCTTTTGCGCTAAAAAAATTGCCGTTAATGCACGCCAACCCTCCCGGCGGACCCTTTTGCCCCCGCTCTCCCCCGAATTTCGGCTCCCTGCCCTCGCCGTGTCCCGTGGTGGTGCGACGCGACGCGTAGCTCAGCTCTGTGTTTTGACTTTTTTGGAGCTGTGCTGGTACGATTATTCGGTTCGGCTTAATTCGGGCAGGGAAAGGGCAATTTGAATTGACTCCGATTGTAAAACGAGTCAACCGTTTCATATGGAGAGGGGAAAAAAGAAATTGGTCAATTTCATGTTTTGGGCAAAAAATAAATCCTTCATCTTTAAGAGTTCTTTGAATTTGAGCATGTTATTAAAAGCCTTAAAAGGAGAAAATAGATGAGATAACCGTCCTAGGATAGGAGTCCTTGCGTCATCTTTCGTATTCCCTCCTTGTTGGGAAGACAAAAATAAACAGAAAATTTGGAGCCTCTCGATGGGAAATGTAGATTCCACGTCAGAGCTTGCTCTGGTTACTACCGAGTAGGGTGGTATAATAACCACCCGCACTTGGAATGAGGAAGGATGGGTAAAATGCCTACTATTGTGTTGGTCAATTTGATTCCGATTGTGAAACGAGTCAATCATTTCATGTGGAGAGCGGGAAAAAGAAATTGGTCAATTTCATTTTTTGGGCAAAAGATAAATCCCTCGTCTTAAGGGTTCTCGCCCTTTTTACTTGAGCTACAAGAGAGAGTAAAAATTCTGATGCACTCTCATTTGAAAGTAACTTACTTCTCATAATCACTAATGATCTCGTGAAAAAATGGTTCATTCCAATTGATAATCCGAGACATGATGTAGAACTATTAAAGTATTGATGCTCCGAAGGAAAAATATTGAGAGATATCATAATTTGAAGGAAGACGACTGTTTTACACATCATTAGGATGGACATCAAGATTTCCATTTTCCAAAGGATCCTTAGCTCCCCGTGTTTTGGTGGGTCATTGAGATCCTTTTGACAACCTGGGTTGAGTTGAAGGAATATCCATATCGATTCGATCGATTGCGTGAGGAACCAAGGGAAAGAAAACGGAAAAATTAATTTTTTTTTTCATTGGAACATCAATTTTAAAATGCAATAAATGTCGGAAAAACTTTTGTTAAACTCAACATGATGTGCCTTTTGTGGGTTGTGATAATCCAAACTATGATGTTTAATGATGTGATAAGCTCTTTCCATGATCCTCTTGGTTGAAGACAAAAAAAAATTGTTTAATATTTTTTTTTCTTGAAATAGATCTATTAAGCAAGTGAAATTGCCAATGCAAATAAGGATAGAGAAAAAAAATTGAGAGATATCATAATTCAAAGGAAGACGACTGTTTTACACATCATTAGGATGGACATCGAGATTTCCATTTTCCAAAGGATCCTTAGCTCCCCGTGCTTTGATGGGTCGTTGAGATCCTTTTGACAACTTGTGTTGAGTTGAAGGAATATCTATATGGATTCGATCGATTGTGTGAGGAACTAGGGGAAAGAAAACGGAAAAGTTAATTTTTTTTTTCATTGGAGCATCGATTTTAAATTGTAATAAATGTCAGAAAAACTTTTGTTAACACTTACTCAACATGATGTGCCTTTTGTAGGTTGTGATAATCCAAACTATGCTGCTCGATGATGTGATAAGCTCTTTCCATGATCCTCTTGGTTGGAGACAAAAAAAAAATTGTTTAATATTTTTTTCTTGAAATAGATCTATTAAGCAAGTGAAATTACCAATGCAAATAAGGATAGATAAAAAAAAAAAATTGAGAGATATCATAATTCAAAGGAAGATGACTGTTTTACACATCATTAGGATGTACATCGAGATTTCCATTTTCCAAAGGATCCTTAGCTCCCCGTGCTTTGGTGGGTCGTTGAGATCCTTTTGACAACCTTTGTTGAGTTGAAGGAATATCTATATGGATTCGATTGATTGCGTGAGGAATCAGGGGAAAGAAAATGGAAAAGTTAATTTTTTTTTTTCATTGGAGCATCGATTTTAAAATGTAATGAATGTCGGAAAAACTTTTGTTAACAGTTACTCAACATGATGTGCCTTTTGTAGGTTGTGATAATCCAAACTATGCTGGTCAATGATGTGATAAGCTCTTTCCATGATCCTCTTGGTTGGAGACAAAAAAATTTTGTTTAATATTTTTTCCTGAAATAGATCTATTAAGCAAGTGAAATTGTCAATGCAAATAAGGATAGAGAATGTGCCGATTACAACCGATCGCAGAAGAGGAGGCTCCTATTCCCATGGCTAGACAAGCTTTAATACTGATTTTGTCAATTTGGTACAACTTATCATTTTATTCGCATACAAATAATTTGGAGATAATTACATAAATGATTTCTAAATTTTAACCAAACATAAATGTGGTCTCTGAATTTTTAATTTGTTTAATACAACTCTTGAAATTTAGTAAATTTTCAATCTAGTCCCTAAACTATGTAAAAAGTGTGATGTTATCATTCCATTGGCTCAAGTTCATGAACAAATTTGAATATCTTTATACAATTTAGTGACCAAATTGAACATGTACTAAAAGTTTAGGAATTACATCCAACAAATTAAAAATTCATTAATCATTTATATCTTTTTTTCAATGATTTAATAAGTATGACTATGGAAACATGATTGGTATTATTATCAAAGTGTCATTTACATATTGCACAGATATAAAGTGAGTTCTTGAAGAAGTTGAACTGGTATTTGAATTTAGGAGGGTTGGACCTAGAGATTCCAATTTAAAAAGCAATGTCGTTTTGTCAAATAAAACATATGGTTGATGCTCCAATTCTTTTGTATGTAGTACTAATTATTATATTATGTCATGATTAATGTTATTTAATTATGATGAGATGGCAAATAATAAGCTGTTGTGCTTACGGTAAAAGGCATTAAGTTTTATCATGTTATATATCGTGCATAATAGAATGAATTACATGCGGAATCATAGATATAATTAACCTATCATATTCGTAGAGTTATTTTAATATTTACTTATTTAGATATTGCTTATTATACCTAACCTACTAACCCCTATAACCATGTTAATGTTTTAAAATTTTATTTCTTTTATTTTTTCAAAAAAAAATTCTCATTCTCATAAGTCAATTTCAATACTTATTGTTAAGAAAATTTCCCCTAATATTTCACTTTTTCTTCAAAAAAATTCTTAAATTTCCTTTTGAAAAAGAAAAAAAAAAAAAAAAAAAAACTCCCTCAATTGTAATCTACTGCATGTGATGTGTAAAAGTCTCTGACCAAAAATAAAAGTGTAAAAATCACTTTCAGTAAAGTACTAATGTAGTTGCCAATGCTTCACATGGGCTTCACATTTCAAAATTTGTATTTCACTAAACCTCCTTCTTTACTTTTTCACATTCACCTTATAAGGAAATTTAGTGGATTCTAGAGTTGCAGCAATAAGAATAACCACAAAAATTAAATAATCTTAGAAAAAATATCATGAAACATTAATGTTATATGATCGAATCATGTAGGTTTGTTTGTCTGGTATGAAAATTCACTTTACGCTTACTAAACATCTTTTTTTAAAGTATAATTGTATTATTGTAGACGCATTTTTCTTTTTAAATTTGACATTATTATTTTGTCATTTTTAAGCATAATCACCATTCTTTAATTACTCAAAATTAACTCCAATATTGTATTCCGCTACATTTTATATTGAATTGAACCAAACTATTTTATACTCCATGTTATTTGATCGATTAATATTTATCTATATTTCCTCTACCACATAACAGATTATGGAAAGTATAATCAAACTATACTGTTGTAGATTTCTAGTATGAATTCTCTTTTTCGTTGCTATATTTTCATGCATTTTCTAATCGCTTTTGTACTTTTAATTGTCTAATTGAATTATTTACTTTCATAAATTTTCTTAATAAGTCCCTTCGACATCAAATCATGCTAAATTCAATTGACATAACACTCAGCAAAGACATGGATAACTATTTTTCCCACATGGACATCCACAATTGTGGCCACACTGGTTAAATTTATACGCAATCTTATTCCGATATTGTTTACATTGGCTGAATTTTACGATGGTGGTGTCCAAATAGGCCTCCATATTGACTAAATTTTATCCAGTCATAATTATGCTGGTAATATTTGAAAGTGGGATACCTTGACTAGAAAATTTGTAAAAGTAAATGACTTAATTAGACAAATCAAAAGCACATGCTTTTAGTCTAACAAAAGCCGAAAAGTTAATGGACGAAAAGTAGTATATTCCTTTTCTTTTCTTTTTTTCCTTTTCTATTTCCTATAAATTGTTTCGTATTTGTCAGTTTGTAGTGCTGAAAGTTCTATTCCAAATTACAAAGTCAATATCTCCATTGTATATCTTTTTCTTTTTCTATTCATCACATAACATATCCTGCCTAATGTAGTCAATTCCACTTAAACTTATGATAATAATATCTTCTCATTCTAATGAAATTAATCAGATTATTTACTTTGATGAACATAATTAGATATATATGTTCTGAAATATTCTTCCCTTAAAATTTTCTTATGAGAATTTAAAGAATTCTCTTGACCATACAGTTGTCATACATAGTCCATTTCACTACATTTATAAATTCTCCCAACATATTTTCTCATTCATATTTACATCGCTATTTTAAGAGTTTTTCCTTTAAATATGTACTTTTCTTGAAAGAACCTAAGAGTTTTTTGGAAAAGAGAAGAACAATTCCATTATATGTATATAATATTCATTTATTTATAATATATTTGATTCGATATTAGATGCGCCTTCAAATTATCTGCTAAAAGCTATTGATGAGAACATATACTTGCAAACCTTAAAAAAACGTACATAGTACACGAGCAGTTAATTTCTGTATTGTTGAGAAGATGTCACGTGGCCTATCCATCTGAAAATATGTCAAGATGCAAAAGAAATTACAGAGTTTGTCGAGCAGTAATTGACTGATTGGTGTAGATGGACTGGCATAAGGCAAACGACGCCAGATTTCTGGCTAGCAAGTAGCAAGTAACGTGCAAATTAAGTTCTGGCCAGGAACAATTTATTCAGGGACACCTTATTTTCAGGGTAGATGCGACCTCAAACATTGAAGGATCGTACCTTTGGCATTGACTAGACCTGTACGTCCCTGCCTTGGATCCGATCTCTTCGCCTTCGTGATCGAAGAAATGAGAAGCAGAAATACTTTGGATCTCACTGCTCATTTGAAAAAGCAATAGCTGATTGGCGATCATGTGGGAACCAGCCTTTACTCATGAATTATCGAAGAGGTCATTGACTTCAATTTTTCAGCATTCAATATGAGCCTCTGAGGTGTTATAAACTCTCTTGATTTCGAGCATTAACAACCTCCAGTCTTTGCTCCTGTTGCCTACTGACACTTCCCTTATATCGGATGTGTCAATCAGTTCAATCAGGCTTCCTTATCGCATAGTTTGCCACAAGCCGTACTTTGTCTGAGTGCTCTTCCCATGGCAATCGCACGGTCGCTCTGTGTCCTAGCAGAGAGAGTTGGCTGGGCTCATCTAACAACCACGTGCCTATGGGAGGGGAGTTTGGCTCTAACATCGACTATAACGACCGGTCCCCCTCAGCATGCTAAACTTTAAAAGAACTATTGAAGTTGTGACCATAGGATGGATCTTTACTAATGAATCACTTAGCAAACCTTCTCCCATCCATGGTGAGCCCCGACTCCCACCCATGGTGAACTTTGCGGCATTGTTCATTTCATTCCAAACAAGCCAATATAGTATCGAACCAAAGGTCACTTGAATAGATGTGTTTTATTCGAAAAACGACCAGATAAGGCAGGAGTCAATTGTTAGGGACAAATAAGGTGTGGCTTTTCCTTGAAATCTCAAATATGATGAATGGTCATAATTAAGGAATGACCCAAATCACATATCAATTGAGTGTATCCTAAGGTTTTCTAGGTTGACATTAACAAGGACATTAATGCTGTAAGTGAAGAGTTTATAACACTCCAAATCCTACTTTGGATGAAAGAGATGTCATACTTAAGTAAATTACTCACACAAAAGACTACAACTTAAGTATTCCTTTGGTTTTGACCAAAAAAAAAAAAAAAGTATTCCTTTGGTGGCTTAGCTCATATAATAAGAGTAATGGCTGGTGCCATAACAGATGGTATCAAAGTTAGATCCCCTCCGATTGCTCTGAGATTTGTTTACATACTTAAGTAGCTGATTTGATGAGGATAGGGAGTGCTTGACAAGTCGAGAGGGCTTAGATCAAATGCAGCTCCGCTGGCCTTTATGATGGCAAAAAATGTGGAATGCACCAGGTGAATAGTGGATTGACTAGGCTATGTGGGCATGCACTAATTAATAAGGATGGTGGCACCCTATTAGGGGCGGTTTGTAACATCTTAAAACTAAGCGTGGAAATATTTAATTATAGAGGCAAATAGAGGCTTGGAAATATTTGAACTTTGACCTCATGTTCTAATATTATGTGAAATTTTGTAAGATCGTTATTAACAGTTATAAAAGCTTAAATTATTAGATAAAGATATGGTTTAATATTTAGATATTCTATAAAGGTTAGATCCATGTGGATTGAAGAGTGCTTATTGAGTGGTTCCCAAGTGAAAATTCATCCTCAAAAAATTGAGAAATTGACTTCTTATTTGTGGGAACTTGGCTTATGGCCGAACAAGTCGTTAGATAAGAGATCTCAAGAATAAGCAAATACCAACTACACTAGAGATCACATTGAGATTAATTGGATCAACATGTAAAATGCACGCCCATTTATCTGTTTAAATAACAATGTGGTCACCTTCCATATTAACATGGCTACAGGTATTCCTTGTGATTGATATGGTCATGTGGGCTTCCCCATACCAATCGATAATGTTTAAATCAATCGCTTTCTTAATCTAAACCGAAAGGGTTTCCCTAAAATCGTCACCGATTGGTAACCATTGAGAGTTGTGGGACCGAAAATGAATATTATCAGATGCTTGATTTTCCCATTAACTTTTCCTTTATTTTACCCCGCGACAAGGCTGAAAAGGCCATCCGACGGCCATGGCAGCATATTAAGGCGAGAATATATAGACTAGGACATGCCAAATGGTCCCTTTTTGAGTTCTTGTGGGAACCTTCCATCAATTCAACGATAACAGCTGATTGATAGACCTAACTTTGTCCCCATCTCTCCATGATGGTCCATCATCTATCTATCAAACGAATTGAATCATAAGCATGAAATCCATCTATCCATCATTGTAACCAAAACGAGCGCTAAATGAAGTTTTTCACGGCTTCAAAAGCTTTTATACAAAAAAGATTTCATTTAGCTGAGCAGTAGCAAATGACTTTTTTTTTCTTTTTTTTGCCAAAGAATGAGAGGGAATGACTCAAAACACTTACGGAGGGTGTGAGTTTTAGTTTCTTCGGAGCTGCATCTTGTGTGTGTGGGGAAGTATTTCTCAAGATCGTATGAGATTTGAATTAACAATCGAAGTAATTTTCTATTTCACCGTTTTCTCATCTTTTCGTGTTTTGCACTGGGACATCTATTAAGCATACTTAAGGAGATACTCAATTTTCAAATCATTGATTGTGTTGAGAACAATAAGTGATTAGAAGTTATGATATTTCCTCATTTGATTTCTTAACAAGTGCTTCGGATGTGCTCCTCAACAAAATCTGTTTCAGTAAGTCTCTAAATGTTTATTCAATTAACGTCATTTGATGCAATTTAAAGTCATAAGCCATTGCGACCATTTTCCTTGTTGGAAATTCTCCTATACTGATATTACATGCATCAATTGTGAAAGTTCAAACATTCCAAATCCTTCATTATTACTCACATTTTCTTAATTAATATGGTGGCCACGGAGGTTAGACTATATAAGACCACAAGCAGGCATCTCCAAAGGGAGACCAAGAAAACAAGATTTTAATGGCTCTCGAGGTTTGATTAGCCTTCATCAGTGAGTATCCTTGTCCACATCATGATAGAGTCCCTTAGTCCAGAACGACTTTAAATGTGGCAAGTTGACGTTATCTGTGAGCGAGTTTTACGTTCTCCTCGGACATTAATCTTATCCATTATGTATTTAGTTTTTCGTGGATCGATGATCAATCAGTCAAATTCAAGTAATAAATGTCTCGGAGGTTACTCTATGAAATTAGTCATGTTTCATATCTGATTGTACATGAAGAGATGGTTAGCCCAGTAATAAATGAGTAATCTGTCCTCTATGAAATCACAGCTTCAATTTACTTCGGAGGGAACCTCTAACGGCTATTGCCATATTGCCTAGTTGTGGCATGTCTCGTGTGGAGGGATTTGCAAGCCCATTACATCACGGTGAGACTATGGTGACGGGTTTGCTAACCTCGGATCTTCGAATCATAAAAAAGTACGGAATAGTATTTCTCATCTAAACATTTTGTAATGGTCGTGAGAACCTCATAGTAATGTCCAAAGAGAGTCACTAGCATTATATCCCCACTCATCAACCTTATCCCAATAAGGTAAAAAAGAAGAAGAAAGTGATAGGGTACATAATTACTTTTCTATCTATTCAAGTTCAATGAAAGTCTTCCACTAAGATGGAGCAAAACATTATAGGATTTGGAAAATCTCCAAATCATCTCTTCCTTCCTCATCACTAGGCCAAGAGATAAGTCCGCCTAAACATGTAAATTATAGAAAAAAAAAATACTGTATGGTCTATAAATAATGTGGACCAAGGCCATCTTCATCATTGATCACTAGATTTACAATGCGACTGACCTAATCAATTATTGAGATGACATTAATCTACATGGTCCAGCATAAAGGCATGAAGAATGTAATAGAGTCCGTTCCCAGTCATTACTAGACAGTCTTTGTCGAGCTCGAGTTCTTCGCCTTCATTCCCCTGGTCCCTAGCCTATCCCCCCTAGAAAATCCATATCTTATTTTGGTCCATCCCGTTACCTAATCGAGCCTCCCCCAGTTTACGACCCCAGGAAAGGGATTGCCCGCAATCACAGCCAAAAGCCGAACCCCATGTGTGGTTCTAAATCGCAATCATTATCGAGACTCAGGCGTGGGGGGGATAAACCATCATAAATAAATGATGACGACGACGAAAAAACGGGTGGCCCCCTCCCCAAGCTCATGATGCCCCCCATCTTATGTGGACGATCCGGCTCTTTTGCTGCGGCCATAATGCCGTGCCGGGGACCATCATGTCAGTTCCCATCACGCCCGAAACCCTAATTTCCTATAAAAAGAATGTTTTTTCTATAAGGCCGATACGTGTATGTCTTGGGACGACAGCAGCTGGATTCTCTCTCCAGGTCCTATGCTCTTAAAAGGGTCGACATGATTGCACTAACCACTCGCCCCCAACATCCGTTTTCTCCGATTCCGCGGACAGATCGCACTGTGGCAGCAAAGAGAAACGAGGGAGATCGTGTGTTAGATGGTGGTGGTCACATGGAGTTGCACTGTTCAGCAAAGTATCCTGTTGGCCAACTACGGGGGGAAGAAGATTCGTTTCTTTTCCGCGAAGTTGCTTCGTCGATTTCCTCGAACGTTTCCAACGCGGATGCGGTAAGAGAGTTTCCCGAACGGTCTGAAAGGTATAGAGCGCAAGAGATTGAGCATCATCGACTGATTTGCCGGGGTTTTGGGCAAGAAATTTTTGCCCATCTAGACCGGCCAAAAATGGAAGTTGAAAAGGATTTAAATAGGATGGGGTGTATAAATGACTCAGTCCTCGAGGGCTGAGTATGAGAGCTCGATGTTTTGTATTTGTATATACGAGAGATCTTTCAACTGAATGACCGAATTTAGATGTGGCGCTTTATGCTTCGCAAATATTTTATATAAATACGTGATTTATTATTTAAATATTTTAATACTTTCTTTTAGATAAAAATGTGATTTATCGAATAGGAATATGAAAGATTCGAACTCAAGAGTTTTAGTCCTGACACCATACGAGACTTGATGGGATTATTATCAACTATTTTAAAAATTTAAATTATTAGATAAATACGTAATTTATTATTTAAAAATTCTAACAATCGTTAATAAACAATAGTTATGGATATTCTCTTGCATGTTCATTCCAGGTCCCACAACATTTAACTTTTCCTTGATTTCAAATTTAGAACTCACAAATACTGATTTTCCAAACGGTTTAGCGCCAACATCAACGTTGGAACATGACATGTGAAGTCCTATTACGAGACACTTTCCCATATTAAGTACTCCTTGTTTGTTTGTTTTTTTTTTGCCATGTTGCCTTGTCCAAATACATATAAACATCGTATATTGAACTTACTACATAGCCAAATTATCCTCCTCGGTACAAAGTACAAGTCCTAACACTATCATTTTGCAGCTTTCGGTGAAATCCAAGTGGGCGTTTGGCTCCAGCTCCACTCTTGGTTCAGATCAAGCTACTGCCCAAACCCTAAAGATTAGCTGCTAAACCTCTCCTGATCAATTCCCATTCCTAACTCAGGTCACAAGACGTGCGACCGTGAGTATGCATTCGACCATCTGCAACGTTGGATGCCCTCGTCTTCTGCAGCACTTTCGCACGCTCGGCGATCCTCTACGCTGGCGGAGATCATGACCACTCCTCTTTTTCAGTTCCTTCTTTTGTCCTGGAGGGCAGCGCCTCTGTTTACCTGCATCGTCAGGTCAACCCTTCAGACATTCTTGGACACTTATAAGTTAACAAAAGGACTAGCGCCATGCATGCACGCATGCACGCATGCATGCAGAGGAATATGTGAGCTGTGAGGGGCCTTTCATCTGAAAGCAACAAAGCAGCTTAACTTCGAAGTTCACAATTCGGAGCACATGCAAACGTCTCGTCCAGTGTCGTCTCTGCGGGGGGATTGGCACTGAGAGAGAGAGAGAGAGAGAGAGAGAGAGAGAGAGACTCTTTTGCTTTTCCCAGAGAATGTTGAAGTACGGGGGCATGGCTGCTTTATCTGATATCCTAGCTGGGCCACCAAGCAGAGAAATTGTTACCATAAAATGTAGGACAAAAATTATTGAGCAATGTTCTCCGAATGCGACGATAGATGGAGCCAACCAAATCGAAAGAATGTCCAGGAATAATTGTCCTTTTCGTGAAATTTTCACAATATTCTTATGTGTGATTGATTTAGCAAAATCAGAGTTCTTGGGTACCGGTGTATTGCTAACTATGGATTCGATGTTCTTCCGCATAACATCAAAGTCATTGACAAAGATGCAATTCCTTCTTATGACCCAGAGTTAAAAGGGTATTTCTACAAATTCCCGATATTAGGTCTTGATGCGGGGTACTTTGGGATTGGATTTACATCTTTTAGTTAATAGAATTTGATGTTTTCTGGGTTTGATGTTTTATTTTTTATTGGTTTGACTTTAGGAATTAAATTAAAATACTTGATAATGTTGTTCGACTTTTAGGGAATATCAAATTAGATTATATCAGATTAGATTATAGATAGTAGTTTCAGATTTTCCTAAGTTATCTCTACGTAGTTGTCTCCTAGTTTGGTTTTTTTTATGGAAGGGCTTTTGGTTATAGATATTTCATTCGTGGCGCTTGTAAATTCAGTCTATCAAAAATCAGAAATAATTATTGAGAGTTCGTCTCTGTGCGCTCCAAGGGCACGTGATTGTGAGTTGAGACTCGATGACAACAACCATCTCGCTGACGCTAACGAAGATTAGGGGGCTTAGGCTTTGTGGATAGCTGCTCGTCATTTCAAAGCAGAACCTGGAGTGGCAACTTGGTGGGTTGCATCAGACTAGGGACGCGATTGCAAATCGACTTGGTGTCCTGGAGCTACAGAGAAACCCAAGTGGGGACAACAAATTAAAAATGGTGAAAACATATAGGACTGAATTGGTATTAATATAATATATTTTAGACATTTTTGATACTTTTCTCCCGACTTGGTGTCATAGATCTGGAGAGAAGCTTGAGTGGGGACAACAAAGTGGAAATGTGAAAAGATTTATATCTAAATTGGTACTAATACAATAGATTTAAGACTTTTTTTTTTGATACTTTCCCTCAACTTGGGGCCCGTTTGGTTCGGCTTTTGGGGAATACATTTGCAAAACGCAAATACCTTTGGCAAGGGGTTTTCCGAAATGCAAATACCGTTTGGTAAAATTTGTATTTGTAAATGACTTTTTATTAAATTAGAAAAACAAAAAAAAATCTATTTTCTTTTTTGAAGTCCGGCCATCGGACCGCCGGATTCGACGGTCGGATGACTGGATTTGGCCGCCTGGGTCGCACGACCTCAGGCGATCGTCGCTTGGGGTCGCACGACCTCAGGCGGCGGTTGCCTAGGTCGCGCGACCCCAGGCAACCATCGCCTAGGTCGCGTGACCCCAGGCCGTCGTCGCCTGGGGTCGCCCGACCCCAACGGCCGTTGCCTGAGGTCGCGTGACCTCAGGCGGCCGCCTGGGTCGCGCGATTCAGGCGACAGCCGCCCGGTTTGCGCGACCCAGGCGTCGCCTGAGGTCTGGCGACGGTCACTGGGGTTGGGGGACCCTTGGCCGGCGGTTGCCGGCGCATTGCTGACGCGTGCGACCCCTTGGCCGGCGGTTGCCGGCGCATTGCTGACGCGTGCGACCCCTTGGCCGGCGGTCGTCGGCCTCCGATCGGCTTCTTTCCAATGAAGATGAACAGTAGAAGTTACATTTCGAAAATGCAACTTCCCAATGGACCTCTCCCCCTCTATTCCCCTAAAGCCCCTTCAAGCCCCTTGGAGATGCAATTGCATCTCCCCAAAGTCCCCAAAATATTGAACCAAACACTACCCGCTTTTGCCCAAACCCCTTTAGAGGCTAAAAGCCTCTTCTAAATGCCGAACCAAACGGGGCCTTGGTGTCCTAGAGCTAAAGAGAAGCAAGAGGGGACAACAAAGTGGCGCTGCGGTGGAATTGAGCCTGGGGCCAACAATTGGTAGACCTCTTATAGTGGATCGTGAGCACAAACGGACTTTTGAATTCTTAGATTACGGTGAAGATTGCAGTCACAACAGTCATCTCAAAGAATTGCATGAATTTCATCTCAAAGTTCCTTGTTGAAATCGTTAGTTGAATATTAAGAAATTTGTTTTAGCTATAGATGAATTCTTTGATTACATGTAAATGCCAGAAATCGGCACAGCAAACTTAACTTGTAGCAGATCGAAAGTAGATGTGTTCTATGGTAGGATTTGTTGCATGTAAGTATACACTATTATGGAAATAAGTTTATCTCTTTTTAAAGATAACATAAAATTGAGACACTTCTTTCTATGCGCCCTGTACGTTCACGCTTCAATCACGCATTTGCGAGTTTTACTTGTATCTATCCATTTCTACTATGTCAAGTATTGGTGACCATAGGTTTGCAAGACAATAAAATTTGGTCAATCATCGAAAACATTTGAAATGTTTGTGGGATTTGATATTTTGCGTAGAATATACTACAAAATGCGTCTGAATACAATTGGTCGAAATGAGACTTCATGGCGCAGAGACAACCCTACACATAGACCAGCGTTGCTGAGCGGTGAACAGACTAGATGTTTGGGTAAGAGGGGAGGCGGATGGTCCACCGGACCGTCATTGCTGGCCGACGGTTGGTGATGGGACGGGACGGCAAGCGGAGCTCCCGGAACATGTTACAACATCTGCTGGATCATGGGCCGGAGGATGCGATTTGGGTCGGGCCTGAAAGAGGGGAGGGCCCATGGGAAAGGCTCTGCCAGTTGGACATCACTGATTTTGTGGTTGAACATCTTCCTTTCTTTATCCTCTCCTCTATTCTCATTTTGTCACTCCATCTTTATGCAGTATATATCTACTTCATAATACACTCACAAAATTCGACCTGACACAACACGACGTGATTCAATTTCATCTTGTTACTGAATTATAAAGTTTGAATTTTTTTTAATCCTATTTAAATTAATATATAGAAAAACCCAAAAATTGGTAAATATGTGATAAATTTATCCTAAATTAATTTTTTAATTACCGAAAATCTTAAATTGATACACTTATCTCAAATTTATCTAAAATTAAATTTTTGATCCCTAAAAACCTCAAATTTGTATATTTATAATAATTTAACTTATGTTAGTTTTTGTTAAATTAGATTAATGCCACAAAAATCATAAATTGGTATATCTGTGATAAACGGAGGATAAATCCCAAAATTAGTATACCTATTAATTGTCATATGTTATTCAACTCAACAATTTATTGTAAAATTTAATAAAATTAACGGATGATAAATTTGTCACAAATATATTGATTTGAGTTTTTAATAGTCAAAAGAAATTAATTTGGAGTAAATTTACAATGGGATATATCAGTTTAGGACTTTCGTAATATTAACTCTAATATATATGTACAACGGGATATATCAGTTTAGCATTCGAGTTTGTCCTAATCCTATTAAGGTAACGTAATATATATGTTGTGGACCGACAGCTAGGCGCATGGGAATTGCTACGTGTTCCTCAACGCCAGTCCTCTCACCTCCCCACTCCATCAACGTGGCCGCTCCTCTGGGCATTCGCCGATCGCATCGGACTTCATAAATTCACTTTCCGGCGAAGAAGAGTTCACAAACTTGAGAAGAGAGAGAGAGAGAGAGATGGCTGGAGAGACCTACTGGAGGAGAGCGGCGGACACCCACAAGGTGAGGGTGGGCGGCGACACGGCCGACGCGTGGAGGCGGCCGAGCGGCAAGAGCTTCCCGTACAACAAGACCACCATGCTCGTCGGCGGCTTGCTCCTGGTCTCCGCTGTTGGACTCTACACGGTCTATGCCGACCGGAGGCACAAGGCTCGCGAAGTGGCGAGGGTGGCTGATCGCGTTGCCGAGAGGCCGCCACCTCCGCCACCGCCGCCGCCGGCTGATGCTCACCCACGAAAGTGAAAGAAATTGTAGTGAATACAAGCTTGTATTGACGGAGCCGTAACTTTATATTTGCGCGTCAAGAAGGATATATATACTCGAAGAAATAAGATCTTCATGTAACTTTGCTTTGTTTATTTCCTGAAATTTATGTAGACATGTGCTATTAATTAAACTCAAAGCTTATTGCTCGAATACGAGCCTAAGTTTCTTCATGACAAACAAAGAAAGCATAAGACATGGAGAAATGTCGTGCAGCAGACACAGGAGCGAACTATTTTGTCAGTGTATCCAAATAACTCGAATTTGGGTCATAATCTGAAAAACAGTTTTTTTATTTAAAAAATAAGAGGATTATTATTTAAATTGATATATCAGTTAAAAATTACCTCAAATTAATTTTTTTATCACAAAAAATCTAAAATTGTGATGAATTTATAAATTAATTTTTTTATCATTAAAAATTTCAAATTAATACATTTATAATAAATTTATCTCAAATGATTTTTTTGATAATTAAAAAATTTAAATTGATACATTTATAATAATTTTATTCTAAATTTGATTAAAATTTTAAAATTAAAAATTGATCAACTATAGATAAAAGATAAAATTCAAATTAATATCATTCGACAATTATCACATATCATCTAACTTAATAATTTGATCATAAAATTTAACAAAAAATAATGAATGGTGAATTTATCTTCAAGTATATCAATTTGAGAATTTTTATCTTCAAGTATATCAATTTGAGTTTTATTTGGAGAAAATTTGTTATTGATGATAATTTGGGTTTTTTTTTTTCATGAAATTAGATTAAAATAAAAATAAAATAAATTACTTATGTAGACGTAATCAAACTGCCTCCAAGCATGCGCCTTCATCTCGTTGACTGAACTACAGACCAAAAAAAAAAAAAAAAATAAAATCTCATTGACTGAACTTGAATAGCATTTCCATAACAAATGCCCCTCACGGGAGAAGCACGTGCCATCATGGCTAACGTCCATGATGCAGGAGTCTCATTTGTTTTGGCCGCCTCCGCCAGGATTTATGCTTCTTATTTTAGGAGATAGTCCAGAAATACCTTGCCCTCGGCTTTGCAATGGTAGATCCGTAATGTTATGCAGCTCCCTTCTTCCCAAAACAATTAAAAACATTGCATTTACTTCACAGGATATTTTGCAATAAAATAACAACACAAATTGAGCATTTACATGCAACTTTGGGCCTCCAAAAGGGGTGTGCATCAATCCAGTCCAATTTGAGAGCTGGACTGGACAATTCTAGATGATTTATTGAGTAATTTGTTCAATTCTTGATAATAACTGATCTGGCTCCCGAATCTATGTAAGGAACCGTCCGCCCAAATTACTTAATTATTTTTTTGAAGTAAACCCTTTATTGGTAATGTATGTTTCGATTTTCATTGAAATAAAGTAATGACTTTCATATGTAATATATATAAGTAAACCCTATGCATTCCTCCATAATTTTGTTTGTCCATATATATTTATTATTTAACATATGTTGATATGATGGCATGTAATAAAGTAATGACTATGAAAATCCAGAGAAAGATTAGTCAATCATCAATTAGCGTCAAACCCCCGATCATGTAAACATTTATTTGACAAATAAACCAAACATAATGATCTTATTTTTCTTTTAATATTGGAAGATTCCACTTGTAAGGAATAGAAGAAACAAAACTTTAAGAGGACTCCTCAGTTTCAGGATTAACTTGGATCAGGTTGGCTGATTTCTAGTTCTACAAATGAGGAACCGATTCGATTCTAGGTTGCAAGGTAGAACCAATCACCCCTCCTCCAAAGACCCCTAAGCCAAATATTTAGTGTTTATTAACACAATCTCAAGAGCCTTTGATGTGGATTTTTGATTTCCAAACCTGAAAGCCCACGCAAATTCTCCCTTGCGTGTTGAGCTTTTATCATTTTCTGAAAATGCACTTTCGAGCTAATAATTTATTTTTTTTCTTTTAATTTTATCCTCATTAAACTATATAAATTCCAATTTTACTCTCACAAGTAGAACAATATGGAGTCATGCTCTCTAAGGCCAGTGATGAGACCCACGGAGATGGGATTGCGTAACCTCGTCCGCCTATTGCCTAGGGTCACGACAAGTCGGCATCACCCAGCATTTTTTTTTTTTGATCTTATTTTTTTTTTAAATTTAAAAATTACTTTGTAATAAACATTTATAACAAAAAGTTTATCAAACAAAGCTTTTCATGATTTTTTATTTTTACATTGTCTTAAAGCTGAAGTTGTCCCAAATGGCACTCGATGACCCTGATGCTTCATTCATGGACAAGGATAGGAAAACAAAATAAGCCTCCAAGCCCCACCAGTGGAACTGGACCATATCGAAGCTCCAAAATTCGAAAATATCCACCACCCCCTCCTATCTCTTCATCTCTCATGGACGAATCCACGAGGTGAGGACGACGAAAGAATGAAACACTTCTGGTCGAGCATCCATCCATAAGTCTGCGTTCCATTCCAGATAAGCAAGCTCTCTCTCTCTCTCTCTCTCTCTCTCTTTCTGAATGGAATGTCGTGACTTCGCATGCCGTGCGCGTTCTCGCGGTGCCTTCTTTCGTGGCCAGCGGTTCGACCCACTTGTGTCGTCGCGCGGAAACGCGCCTCGGCTCTGATTTCACCTGCTGTGCATAGCCACCGGGTCTTGTTATCTTCCCTCCTCGCCTCATGGCTGTTTTGACAATCTGCCCTTTTGCTTCTTGCTGCGTGAGTATTGGGTTCGGCCCGGCTGCGTCCGACTGTGGTTTACTTCCTGTGAGGAGTATCTATGGGTCAGCGGAAGCGTCGGTATCTGGGGATTTGAGAGCTCCCAAGCGCTGGTCTATTGGAAAATCGAACGGGAACGGTAAAAAACGGGGTGGGTTCGGTTTGGTTGTTGTTAATTGTTCGAAAGATGGGATCTTTGCGAAGGGGCAGCGAAGAGGGTCCTTGTGTCCCGAAGAAGTTCTTGATGTACTGAAGATGAGCTCGAGCCCCGAGCAGGCTTTTGTGTACTTCAATTCACTTGCTGACTCGCCCCAGCGGGTCGTCCATACCACTGAGACTTGCAATTGCATGCTTGAAATCCTCAGGGTCCACAGGAAAGTGGAAGACATGGTGTTTGTGTTCGATATGATGCAAAAGCGAATTATCAACCGGAATTTGGGCACTTACTTGACTATCTTTAAGAGTTTGTACGTAAGAGGTGGCATTCGGCAAGCGCCATATGCACTTGAAAAGATGAGAAAAGCTGGTTTTGTTTTGAATGCGTATTCGTACAATGGCTTGATACACCTGCTGCTTCAGTCTGGTTTTTGTAATGAAGCTTTGGAGGTGTATCGAAGGATGGTTTCAGAAGGGCTGAAGCCTAGCATGAAGACTTATTCGGCAATCATGGTAGCTCTGGGAAAGCGAAGGAACACTGAAATGGTCATGAGTCTTTTGAAGGAGATGGAGAATCTGGGACTGAAGCCAAACATATACACCTTTACTATATGCATCAGAGTATTGGGAAGGGCTGGTAAAATAGATGAGGCACATGAAATACTGAAGCGAATGGAAAGTGAGGGATGTGGGCCTGATGTGGTTACTTACACTGTGCTTATTGATGCTCTATGTAATGCAGGAAAACTCAATTATGCCAAAGAGTTGTTCTTCAAAATGAAAAATAGCAGCCAGAAGCCTGATAGAGTAGCTTATATTACTTTGCTAGACAAATTTAGTGACCGGGGTGATGTAGAATCAGTGAGGCAATTCTGGAATGAAATGGAAAATGATGGTTATGATCCTGATGTTGTTATTTACACAATTCTTGTTAATGCATTTTGTAAAGCTGGCAATGTGGACGAAGCATTTGCCACTTTGGATGTCATGAAGAAGCAAAGAATCTTGCCTAATCTGCATACATATAACACATTGATATGTGGCCTCCTCAGTGTAAATAGACTGAATGATGCTTTAGGAATTTTTGGCAGTATGGAGTCTTTGGGTGTAAAGCCAACTGCTTATACATACATCCTTTTCATGGACTACTATGGAAAAAAAGGAGATTGTAAAAGTGCTCTTGAGACATTTAATAATATGAAAGAAAGGGGCATCATTCCCAATCTTGTTGCAGTTAATGTGTCTTTGTATAGTCTTGCAGAAGTTGGAAAAATTGGTGAAGCAAAAGAAATCTTTTATGGTCTCAGAAATAGTGGACTTGCACCAGATTCTATAACCTATAACATGATGATGAAGTGCTATATTAAGGTGGGGCAAGTAGATGAAGCCATTAAGTTGCTTTCAGAGATGATCGAGAGTGGTTGTGAACCAGATGTGGTCAACATCAACTGTTTAATTGACGCACTTTTCAAGGATGGTCGGTGGGATGAGGCATGGAAAATGTTTCATAGGATGACCATCATGAGGCTTGTCCCTACCACTGTGACATACAACACATTGCTTGCTGGGTTGGGGAAAGATGGTCAAGTGCAGAAGGTCCTCGAACTTTTTGAAAGTATGACCAGGAAAGGGTGCTCACCAAACACAATAACTTTTAACACAGTGTTTGATTGCCTTTGCAAGAACGATGAGGTGGATCTGGCCATTACTATGATGTACAATATGGCAGAGCTGGGATGTTGTCCTGATGCTTTGACTTACAACACTATCATCTTTGGTTTAATTAAGATTAACAGTGTCCATCGTGCATTCTGGTTCTTTTCTCAGATGAAGAAATCACTCTATCCTGACCATGTAACTATATGCACCCTCCTTCCTGGCATTGTGAAAGATGGTAGGGTTGAGGATGCTATTAAGATTGCAGACAATTTTGTCAATCAGGACAGGGTCTGTGTTGATGGGGCCTTTTGGCAAGATTTAATGTCTGGTGTTTTAAGTGCAGCAGGCATATCCAAAGCAGTTGTATTTGCTGAAGAGTTGGTGTGTAACAGGATATGCCAAGATGACTCTGTGTTGATACCTCTGGTCAGGATGTTATGTAAGCATAAGAAAGCCCTTAATGCATATGCCATATTTGAAAAATTTACCAAGGACCTAGGGGTAATTTTAACAGTAGAAACATACAATTCTTTGATTAATGGGCTTATTGACATCCATCAGATGGAAAAGGCATGGGATGTTTTCAGTGATATGAAGACTGCAGGTTGTGCACCAGATATTTTTACATACAACCTTCTACTCAACACCCTTGGAAAGTCTCGGAAACTCAAGGAACTTTTTTTATTGTATGAGGAGATGCACCGGAAGGGCTGCAAGCCTAACACCGTGACTCACAATATATTCATCTCCAGTCTTGTGAAGTCAAATGACTTGGATAAAGCCGTGGACTTGTACTACCATCTGGTAAGTGGAGATTTTAGACCAACTCCCTGTACATATGGCCCTCTCATAGATGGTCTCTTTAAGTCAGGAAGACTGGAGGAAGCAAAGAAGATCTTTGAAGAGATGGGGGACTATGGCTGCAGGCCTAATTGTGCAATATACAACATACTGATTAACGGGTATGGGAAGATGGGAGATGTGGAAAATGCATCTCTTCTATTTAGAATGATGGTCAAGGAGGGAATAAGGCCTGATTTGAGGTCATACACCATTATTGTAGATTGCCTCTGTATGGTGGGCAGAGTGGATGATGCTCTGCACTATTTTAATGAGCTTAAACTGACTGGCCTTGATCCTGACTTAATTGCATATAATCTTATAATTGATGGACTTGGCAGATCACGTAGAATAAATGAAGCTCTCTGTTTTTTTGAAGAGATGCAGAATAAAGGTTTAGGTCCTGACCTCTACACGTACAATTCCTTGATACTCAATCTAGGGATTGCTGGAATGGTAGAACAAGCTGGGAAAATGTATAATGAAATACGCCTTAATGGCCTTGAACCAAATGTCTTCACATATAATGCTCTTATTCGGGGATACAGTTTGTCAGGAAAACCAGATTCTGCATATGCAGTCTACAAAAGGATGAGGGTCGGTGGCTGCAGCCCCAACCAGGGAACATTTGCGCAGCTCCCTAATTAATCACTGTTGGCTTTTGACCCTGCTTTACAATCTGTTGCTCCTTATGGCGAGTCCATAATGAAGACAAGTTAGGTACTCTCCTTTCTTGAACCTGTAGATATGTTTTTGTCTTATGTACACTACAATTTTTGTTAAATTGTTTGTAAAATGTGTATTACTCTCATATTTTGGTCAAGCAGATTTTCCGTCATGCACTTTAACTTGTTTATCTTGGTAAAAGTATTTTTTTCAAAGCCCATGGGGGGATTCTTACAGAATACTGTTGATTATTTAGGTTGAATTGCAAAAGATTTGGACCGATTGACATGGCTGTTGTTTATGCTTTGCATGCTGCACAAGATGCTTCTCTGAAGTTAGAGTTCGGATTCTTCCTCTTTGCAAAACATTGCCTCTGGTAAGGATTTTTACCAGGACAATAAATAGTGGAGCATTTAAATAGATATGTTCTGACTGAGGTCACCTATTAGAGCTAAGACAGACTAGATGTTTGCCTACTTTTGAATACTGTGTCAGTAGAATTCATGAATGGTGTGCTATGATGGCCAGGTATGTTTGCGCATTTGTGATGGGTTGTCATTAATCTGTTGTACATACTCCAGAGTCAACTGTAATGGAGATCAGAACGTGGAGAGCAAGCTGCTGTTGATGAGGATATCACTGTGGAATTCCTGGATGGTGGGTTCATCCATGAAGCAAATTATATATACCATAGTTCTTGGTGGCTACATTTATTTTTGAAGCTTCTATCAGCATCAAATGTTTTCCTTCTGTAGCCATTTTCCAATTAAATCACTTGATTGATCCCTTCATCTAGGAAGAGCTTTGGTAATTATCTGATCAAACTCTTCTCTCAGGTAGCATCTAACCTGGTTGACTCTTGGTGATCTGTTCTTTAGGATGACACCTTGTAATTAAAATTTGTACAGCAATTACAAATGTATTATAGGAATTTGTAATTTCAAATAGGAAGTATTTATCTCCTGTCTTGCTGGGAGGATAGCTTACAGAGGAAGTGTCTTTATGGGATTACTGGTGATGGGGGAGTGGAGCCTAACCTTGTGTTTGGTGCATCTGGCGTTATTGTTTTCTCTAAATTCTTAACAAAAAAAAAAAAGTAAAATTATATAATGTATATTTCTGACTATGCTATTGGACCATATGCTTTACACTATGGTAGAGCATTTCGAGCGGCTGTGGCTCCTATAACTTCTGCTTTCTGTTCGAAGCTTTCAGATCAGTTTTGTACTTGAGCACCACAGTTGAGTGAGGACCGGTTGAGTTCCGTTTAAATGAATTGGAGTGATGAGCTGCTCATAGTAACTGAGACAGCTTTGCCTGATCGTTCCAAGTTCGGCATGTTGGATTGATCCATGTCCAACATGCCAAGCTGATTCCGAAACAGGCTCTGTTGCAGAAAGATAACTTAGACTGGTTTTGCAATTCTATTTCATTTGTAACTGGGGCTCTGTAAGTGTTCTCTTATCTGCCCTCATTCGTCTTCACTCATCCAAAAAAATGGATTGTGGTTTTCCCGTCATCGAACGTAAATTTGTTACCAGATTTCGTCGTTTGGGCCTTTCGAAAACCTGACAAGCCACCGGCCAGTTGAACCCAATTTCATATCAGCTCAAGTTTTGCTCCTTTACATAAACGTGACCTGCTCCCTCAGCAGAAACTCTGTTCACGTATAATGCCGCCGGAGGAACTGAGACCGCCGCTGGTGGGACTGAGAGAGGAGAGATGGAAAAGTCGAAGCAGGAACTGTTGGTTTTCCATCGGGAAACTTTATCGCTGCTCTGTGAAGTATTCATTACCATTTTCGTTCGAGTTTCAAGCATCAAAAGTTTCAAATTCCGTACTTGAATTAACTTTGCATTCTCTCCAAGCCGGCAAATTATCGACGATTTTGCCGAAACCGAGGACGTAGAACCACTCTTCTCACCAAGATGAAACTCTGCAATTTGTCAATGCTCGAATCTGATGAACGTCCAAGGGAATTGACCCTCAAGATTACATGTTCGAGCTGGTGAACAGGTATTTTCCTTGTTGATTTTGGACCTGTTCGAGTCATGTTTATGATCTAAACTTGTCGCATGGTTGTGATGGGTCGTGCTATATTTCTTTCGACACCACAATCACCTGATTTTGTCGCATTTAGTAGGAGAGCCAAGTCAGTGAATTGGGTACTGTGAAACATTTCAAAAGTCACTTGGGAAGCTTTCAACGTTCAATTCAAGTTGGAAAATTAAAATAGCTCTTGACTAAACTTCTTTCCGATTAGTCAAGTTGACGAAGAATCCTATATTCCACTCAAAGGGAGGAATCCCATTGGTCTTCTTTTTCCGATTAGGTAAAGAAAAGCTCGTCTAAATCGAGTCAATGTTCAAAAAAGAAAGGTGGTATCCAGATTTTGCCATTATTTATAGTGTGCCGATAACTTCTAATGGATTGTACCGTTCACTCCACTGGACTTTGATGCCGTTTCACCATTGGACACGATATCTTGGATTCTACATTTCATTAAATTTTTGTAATTTTCGAACGCACTTGATATTTTTCTTTTAGTAAATTTCCAGAAATTGCGGTTTTACTGGTAAAATGAAGTTTCCACAAATAGGAAAATAATTCAGGAGTGAGTCCCAAGCAGAGCATTCTCGTAGTGTCATTCAATGTTCGAACTTGGTGAAAGCTGTTGGCACAATTTGGCATGAATAAGTGTAAGGCTAAACTCAATTTTCCAAAGAATCTAAACTTCTTCAATTGTGGTGATGAGAATTACCAAAAAAGTCCTAAACTTTTTGCAATTATACCATTTTAATTATAAACTTATTTTTTTAGCTAATTAAGTCTCAAACCTTTTATAATTGTGACAGTTCATCCATTCCGGCCAAAATTGGCTGGTCGGACTGGCCATGGCCGTTGGCCGGCACCTACAACAAAATTTTTAATAATATTTTAATTTTTCAAATTATTTTATTAATTTTTAAATATTTTTTACCTTCTCTCTCTCTCTCTCTCTCTCTCCCTCTCTTCTCCTCCTCCCCCCTCCTCCCCTTCTTTTTCCTTTGGCTTTGGCGACCGACCAGCCCTCCCGGTTGTTGGGTGAGGATGAGCTCGCCTAGCCACTAGTCAAATCTAGCGAGGGCTTGCCTTGCTGACATTGGGTGAGGGGTAGCTCCCTTACCAACTGGCAGGGCGAGCCCTCACTAGATCCGATTGGGGCTTGCCCCCCTAGTGGCTGGGGAGCTACCCCGCCTAGCGATAGCAAGGGAGTCCTTAGCGGCCCTCGCCTAACGACGATGAGGCAAGCCCTCGACAGATCCGGTGGGGGCTTGCCCCTCGCCAGTGGCTAGGCAAGCTCACCCTAGCCTAGCGATGGCAAGGTGAGCTCACCTGGTTGCCTTAGTCTTGCGACCGGCAAGGGGTGGCCGATTGTTGGAGCCAAAGGAAGGAGGGAGAAGGGGAGGAAAAAAAACAGAGAAATAAAAAAAAAAGTTAAAAATGATTAAAAAATTAATAAAATAATTTGAAAAAATAATTTCAATATGCACACAACGATACCAACCATTCCTCAATCAGAGCTCCCACGTGCCTACATCTGCAAGTGCTGAAAACTCGTTTTTTAGTCAAATGAGTCAGGTTGGTCAACAGTAGGTGAACAGATCGGGTCGACTCGACTAGATAACTAGGCATTAGCTGCCGCGCCTTATGACCGTGCGTAGGGGTGTGTGTGGCCTCCTTTGGTAGAATGCCACTCCTCGTTCTTTTCATCTCGACGAAAACTACTTGCCTATTTAATCAAAAATGATTTTCATTGGACGGAACTTTGAGAAGAAGCCCCAAATAGTACGGTTGAGTGTCGATTTCCATACCTGAGCAGCCATCGATACTAGTTCGCCCATTTAAATGTTGCTGATTTATGAGTTAATATCTTGAAAAACCTATAATTGATACAAATGCGACCTAAATCGATTCGTGTTTTTTGGCGATACTTGTTTGTATATCATTTCAAAATTGGAAGATAACAAATTCTTGACTATGTTAACAAACTCCATATTGCACCCGGCAATTAGTATATCATTTACATATAATGATAGGATCATAAATTAATATTTGGTATAGAAATTGCGAATAGGTACCGACGGCCACTCAAGCATGGAAATCGACACTTGACAGTACTGTTTGGGGCTGCTTCTTGGAGTCCCGTCCAACGAAAATCGTTTTTGATTAGATGGGTTGATAGTTCTCATTGAGACAAGAAAAATGAGAGGTGGCACGCTGTCGAGGAGGCCTCATGCACCACCACGCGCTAGAACAGTCCAATGCATGCTCGTCATGTGCCCGCCAACCGATGGAGGCATGATTGATATCATCGGTGATGTTAGCCACACCCAAGTCATCTAGTCGGACCGACCCGACCCGTTGACTAAAACAAAACTGACGTGTGAGAGCTCGATTGGGGTATGGATGGTGTCTTTGTGCTCATATTGAAAGTATCTTCACTGTGATATAATTTAGTAATTTGATTGACCTCGGTGAGGGTATAACCCAAGACTTTTTCCTATCAATGTCTTCGATGTACCCAATATTTTGTTGTATCATGAATTATGGGTAATCCTTTTATTTTGTATTCATTATAGAAACAATGGTAACAATCATACACTATCCTAGAATATCAAGGACGTGGGAACAAAGATTGAATCTTCTTAAATTAAGAAAAGAATTGGACAATTATCAATGGGATGATAATGTCAACATGTTAGAGCATGTTATCAAGTTCAATGAAATGATCCAACATAAAATTTGGGAGGATTTTCTTATGAAAGATGTGACAGGGTTGATGCCTTAAGAAAACCTTTCCGAAAGTGTGGCAAATCATTGTAGATGAACTTTGGGAATTCGATTTTTGCGATGAATACTACCTGGTGCAAATATGAGAGATTTGCAAGTCTTCCCTTGGTTACCAAACTCCACTGTTATACTTCCAGAGGAATTTTATGAGTATTCCTGTTTTTATGAAGATTAAGAAATAATGATGTTATTTGTTTTAGATTTGTTGCCTTTAGTACCCTTTTCACTATTGATATCTCCTCTTTTATATGACTTATGTATTGTTTATGGAATATTTAGTTACGAATATTCAATGGCATTTTTTTATATATTGATATTGCCTTATGCATATTATATAATAAGTGGGAAGTTCTAGGAAGTTTTGGGTAACCTAAAAGAACTTAATTTTGTAGAAATAATTATATTAATGATAATTTCAAATTAAGATTTTTAGATTGTAATGGTTTTTTTATTTATTTATTTAAATAAAAGGTGTTGGGCCACCATGTTGGGCCAAACTTGGCCCGTAACTCAAAAAAGGGCCCATAAGAGAAGGTAGTTATTTTTGTGTAAAATAAACCGCAATATAACAAAAAACGTTAGAAAAAGGAAGACAATAGATAATGTTCTGCAAGTTTTCGTTTTTGGTGGATTCTCTCTCTTAAATAAAAGAATTTAGAGGCTTCAATCGACATCGAAGGATCAATCCCTCTCGAGATTGCAACAACATTTAATTCGTGGAAAATAAGATACGTCCATCTTGATGATGTACTTTACAATTTGTGTTACAAGGATCCTCGGCCACGTTTTCGCATTTGTGTTTTAGTATTACTCGATAGTTTGAGCATCTGTTTTATTATGAATCCATTTCCATCATTGGTATTAGAGTGTAGTGTTGTTTCTTGATCATTATTGTTGTTTATAAATGGATTAATGGTAGGAATTCATGAAATGATGCCAACAAATGCTTAGGGATAAAAACTCGACACCCAATTGTTCTATTTGATGCCATTTCTCGAAGTTCTGTTTGAAAAATTTATTTTGAAAGTGTAGACTTGTAGTTCTCATCGAGACGAGAAAAACAAGTGGCGGCACTCTATCAAAGGTGGCCAAACGCGCCTCCACATGTGGCTAGAAGGCACTAGGGCATCAACGCGTGCGCGGCATGCACACGGCAACCACTGGCTCATGCGCGGCAAGCGCATGTAGGAGCAATTACCTTTTTGCCCTTGCCACTTTTCATAAAATTGCATTTTTGCCTTCAATAGCATTTTTACGATTATGTCCTTCATTTTTTGTTGATGTTACTGTTTTGCCCCTCAATCGACCCAACCTAGCTGACTTGTTGACATGATTCGGTTGACCCATTGACTCAACCCGGTCATCCTTCGATCTTCATTGGCCGTTGACTGTTGAAAAAATAGAATGAAATATTGATGAAATGCATTATGAATTATGTGTAATCCCCTTTTCTTTGTCCTGCATTAGTTGCAGGAACAATGATGCGTTTTGTACACATCCTTTTATTTGTTAGAACAAATGAATAGAAGGCGATACTCGAAGGGCTAAGAGCTATTGATGGAATGATGGTGATATAGTGACACATGTGATCATGGTCAATAAAATGATACAAGAAATCATTGGAATGGTTACCCTATGATTGATTTTGAAAATGTGCTAGCCTTAGTGAACACTCTTCCTGCTAAATGGCAATCGGTGTTAGATAGCTTATGGGATGCTAACATAGTTCCAGTTTATAAAAAAATCGCAATAGAGTTTTTGAGAGAATACCATAGGATTGAGGTAACAAAGACTTCAATCCTTGGATTGAATGTAACTTAGTGCAAAATGAATGTGCCTTGAAGGAGTCATAATGGATCTCCGAGAGTCTTTCCGTGGTTGCCCAACGTGACCTTAGAATTTTCAAAAGAATTTTCTAAGAATATGAAAAGTCTTTATTTGTTTAAGAGATAGTTGAATATCATTGAATTTATTTATTAATTATTTTTCTTAAGTTGGTTTAAGATATCTTAGGTGTAAATGTCTCTTTCCATGTTGATGTTGATATCTTTCTATTGGACATATTATTTCATGTTAATGACATGTCTAGTTAATGAATGTTCAATGTTATTTGCCGTCGTCTCTTATTATTTTAATTAACAATTATTTCTAGAAAGTTCAAGAAAGTTTTAGTGACTTTGGAGAACTTATTTTTGCATAATGATTATATTAATGATAATTTCAAGTTAGGAATTTTTGATGATGATTGGAAATAAAGTGACGTTTCAACTTTAAAGACTTATTTGATCTTATTCATTAGATGATTAGTTTATGCAAAATAGATGCATGAATGATAGGCATTAATATTTCGTGCATGAGTGTCTAATATGTTCAAATTCAATGGTTTCAGCAACTAAGAGCATAATCGTTGAATTGAACAAAGGAAAGAAATTAAACGGTAAAAAGTATGAGATATTGAATATGAAAATTCAATATGTGCTAAAAAAAAGTAGAAGTACTAGAAGCTCTTAATCAAGTTATGGAAAAACTTGAGGATGCCATGAGCCACCTTGAGCTGGTAGAGGACCGCCTCCTAACAGCTAAGTCAGAAACATATATTTATTATGCTAATTCTAGCTCACAAGGGGCTTCGGATTTTAACCGCAAACATCTTGATTTGTTCAAAAGATGGAAAGTAATGAAGCGAGCCCTTTAGGCAATAAACTAAGACTTGACCAACATAAGAGAGGAAAATGTCCTCATGTGAAGAAAATGTTAATGGTGAAATGTTACGATTGTATTAAGAGGGGTTACTTTG
The DNA here is from genome assembly GCA_017140255.1 of Eucalyptus paniculata subsp. matutina. Classification (NCBI taxonomy): domain Eukaryota; kingdom Viridiplantae; phylum Streptophyta; class Magnoliopsida; order Myrtales; family Myrtaceae; genus Eucalyptus; species Eucalyptus paniculata. Next base: position 37,764,090 of record CM029437.1, read on the forward strand.
CTCGTGATTGTGGCAAGCTAAAGAAGGTAGAGATCCTTTATTTTATTAAGTGTGCTACTTTTGTATTAAGTTCGATTTTTCTAAATGAATCTAATCTTTTATAGACTGTAGATTTGGAAGCGACATATCATGTAATGAAAGATAGAAATGCCTTAATGGAGTTTCAATGAGATCCAACTGGAACGAAATGGATCTATATAGAGGACAAATCCAAAGCTAAAGTAAAATGGATTAACATCTGCTAATTAAATATGCGTGGTGGATGCACTTTGTTCCTATATGATGTACAATATACTTCGAAAATTCATTGGAATTTAGTATCTGTGTTAGTGTTTGTTAAAATTGATTTCAGTTTGAACTTCCATAATAGTGGTGTGGATTTGTAGTTTGGTACAAATTACTGTGGTTGTGGATACTTTCTAGATGGTTTTATTGTATTGGATGTTGACTATAGTAATGTCAATATTTGTTATTCATTTTTTGCATCTTCTAATTCATATGTTATTGATGTAAATATATGGCATGCTAGACTTGGTCATATTGGTCAATAACGGATGAATATATTAGCCAAAGAGGACTTATTGGACAATATTAAAAAAGTCGATTTGCTTATATGCGAGTATTGTCTAGTAAGGAAAACAATAAGGAAATCATTTGAAAGAGGTACAAGAGCTAAATTTCCTTTGCATTTAATCCATTTTGACATATGTAGTCCAATAAATGTGAGAGCAAGGCATGTGTTGTATATTTCATCAAATTTATAGATGATTATATTTGATTTAGACATGTCTATTTGATTTCTAATAAATTTGAAGCATTAAGTTATTTTAAGAAGTTTATGAGTTTTGTAGAAAATCAACTAGATAAAAAAAAAAAAGTATTAAAATATGATCGAGGTGGAGAATATCCATGTGATGAGTTTAGAAATTTATGTAATGAAAAATGAATGGAAAGATAGTTGTTTATTCCCTATACTTCTCAACAAAATAGTGTTGTGAAAAGGATAAATAAAATTCTACTGGAAATGTCTAGGTTCATGATAGTGTATGCTAACTTACCTATAACTTTTTTTGGCGATACTTTGTTAACTACTATCTATATACTCAACCGTGGACTTTTCAAATCAATTACTTATATTCCATATGAGTCATTGATATGTAGAAAAACCGATTTTATTTTGCTTAAACCAAAGGATTGTGCTGCCAATACTTAGAAACTCTCTCACAAGCATGAGAAATTGGGTATTAGATGCAAGAAAAGTATTTTAATAAGGTATTGAGAGCACTCAAAGAGTATGTGTTTATTGGAAAGTAAGAAAGTGAGAGTATAATCGAATTGAATTCACGAGGATGCTACATTCTTAGCAAATGAATTTCCTAACAATGGTGAAATAGGTGAGGATTACTTCCTATTTCAACTCTTGGATCAAGATAATAAACTTAATGGAGTTTGTTTAAGTGGGAGCAATGTGAGAAGTGATGAATTAAATTTGACTTAATCTCAATTACAACCACTTAATGAGACGATATTATCATTATCTAATCCGAGTGGAAGCGTAATAGAGAATAATGTGTAAAGTGTACAATTTTTTGTACGGCGAACAAGTCGTAAAAGTATTTTTGTTAACATTTTAACATTGAAGGGGAAACTTGGTCACTTTACAAGATGAAGATAAGTCGATAAATGTAAATGAGACTCCAAATTGCCATAAGAAAGAAAAATGGATGCGTGCAATGAAGAGGAAATTGAGTGAATGAGGTCAAACCATATTTGAAAACCGGTTGATCTTTTAAAAGGATGCAAGCCATTGAGAATAAGTGAGTTCTTAAAATAAAATGTAAAGCTGATGACTTAATAGAGAGATATAAGGCTCACCTTGTGGCGAAATGGTGTAATCAATAGAAAGGAATTGATTACGAGGAAACCTTTTCTCCTGTAGTGAGATTTATCTTAATTCACTTTATTCTAGCAATAGTAACTTGTATGGATCTTGAACTACATTAAATGTATATAAAGATTACTTTTCTTAATGGAAAATTAGAATAAAAAGTTTAGGGATATGTTCAGCACAAGTCCTAAAACTTGTTAACAAAGTGCAATTGAGTTCTAAAACTTACAAAAAGTGCAATCAAGTCCTAAAATTTGTCAAATTGGTTCAATTGAGTCCTTCCGTTAACACCGTTAGTTTATATTCATGGAAATTGCTGACTTGGCTTATTTTAATACTTTCTCTCTCCTATGTGGCAATTAGGGCAAGAAAAATTGTGCAAATCAACAAAATGACGTAGTTTTGTGGATATTGCCCATTATCAAAACAATGACATCTCCCCCTCAGTTTTTTTTTTTTTTTTTTTTTTTTTCACGACATCTCCCTTTGCGTTTTTCTTCCATCCCTTAATCCCCGTCCAAATCAATGCAATCCTAAGCCCTAAATCTCGACGTAGATCACCGATGCCTCGCGAGTTGTAGTTCTTCGTCAAACGCTGGTGCGAGTACGTGTGACACTTGTCCCACAAGAGCCTTGGTGGTGGATCGAGCGGCGTCGACGATAGAGGCACTCACTTATGACCAAGCTTCGTAACCGATTTCCCTCATAAGAAACGGGATTCATGCTCAAGTTTTGGACAATTCCTAGATGGTTATCCTCTTCCATCGCCTTTTGATGTCCTTGCCACCGCCAGTCAACACTAATGGCCGCTCCTCCATTTGCTCTGTCGAACAGTACAATAGAAACTTTAGCATCGACTTGTAAATGAGGCTCGTGTTCGTGAAATTGAAGTAAGTTCATCAGTTCTTGTTGTAGAGACATAGTAATTCGTGAAACAAATATCTTTTTCTCTTAAAATATTTATGTGAAGTAGATCTGACTAATATTATTGGATGCAAAACAAACGAGAGCTTGCATGTGTAAGATCATCCCTTGGCAGCATATCAAGTAGGAAACAGCTACCTGACAATAGGCTGAGTTTATATGCATAATGATTGTTCAGTGACCTGAAATAGAGAGGCTGCTATGATTAATATAAAACCGGAAAGCAGCATATATAAAATGAAAATGTACATTTTTTGTGACCGGGAGATGAAATCCATTATACATGTTTCTGCTGAGTTGTATTTTAGTCTATTTTTTTGAGTAAAAAAAATTGAAAATTGTCGATTGACATCACGAATTAATGAAAGAATAATAGCCTGAGAGCCATCTAGTATAAAAAGCTAAAATAAATGAAATCTCTTGGCAATGCTTACATCCCAAGAGTAAAGTGATGCAGTTTGGTGCTAAACCAATCTATGAGATGTGTTCTTGCTGTAATGTCCCTTACCAAGTGTTTTAGTTAGTTCTGTCTGCAAGTGCAGGAAGGATGGTGTGATAGTGTCGGTTTTGTTAAACAAATCCAATCCAAATTACATTGTACATAGATCATCACATTGTATCCTTATTTGCTTAATTCACTTTTGCAGTCCGATTTGGGAAGTGTCTTGTCTGTTTGCGGAATGGTTCAGCATGGACTAAGATGTATAGCTTTTTGTACATCATGTAAACTTTGTGAACTTGTTTTGTCCTATATATAAGTTACATCATATAAGCATTATCTATTAGCACTTTTGTGGCCTTATCTAATCCAGCATTTAAGGCTACCGTAAGAATTTATCATCAAGTCAAAGAACAATGGACTAACAGGTGCTTGGAATATTTTTTTCTCATTACCTTTTATCTAATAGGCAAGAGATTCTTTGTGAGACAGCTCCAAATCTAGTTGACTCAATAAGTTCTTATCGATCTGGATATATTGCTGAGGATTCTAATGTGAAGTTGGTCTTCCTACAAACTTCCTAAATGAGTTGTACTGCAATAGATTCTGAATAACTTGAATGTTGTTGGTGCTTAATGTATTCAAACAATTTCTCTCATTACTCAAGATACTTTTTAATGAATTAACTTGCCTTTATTCTCCTATGGTGTAGGTTTTGCTAGTTAGTAACTGTGATATGCTTTTTTAATATGGCGACAAGAAGAACGAGGGCAACAACTTCCAAATTGAGTGGTGTAACTCCTAATGAGGTCGAATTAGAGTTAACCTGCTATTGTAGTCTTCGATCACCACTTCTTATTGCAAAAACAAAGAAAAACGCAGGAAGAAGGTTTTATGAATGTGCTAAGTTTGATGGTCCAAGTTGCTGCAATTTCTTCATGTGGGTTGACCAAAAATACCGGATCAAGCGAGGGACATGATAGTTGAACTGCTTGAAAGAAATCAAGCACTATCGAAGTCAAGCCAATTCAGATGCAACGGCAATTATGTAAACTCACTGATAGCTAAAATGAAGGCGCAAAAGGCAAAAAATAGACTTTTAAAGGAAGAGCTTGCACGAGTGAAGAAAGGGAAGATGCTTTATCAATTGGGATTTTTTTTTCTATGCATGTGTTATATCATTATGAGGATTATATTTAATATGAAAGCTAGTGAGAAGTTTCTAAGTCTTCCATAGTGCCTTATTTTTAAGTTTGTATTTAATTAGTTTATCTCGATTCTCTTTTGCCTTGTAAAATTGGGAAACTCATGTTGCATGGAAATGTAAACAAGCTTAATTCATTTCATGTGTTCTTTTAGTGAATGCTATTTGGATGATGATTTTTTAAATGTTCCATCAAAGGAAAAAAGATAGAGCACTCTCATGTATTTATGGAAATGAAGTTTGGGAAGCAGCAACACAGTAGACAAAAAACGAGCACACAAGAAGTTGAAAGCAAACCAGGCCTTTTTTGACTACATACAGTTGAATGTGGCATACGTGTACTTTGAAAAATAGAGAGGAGATGGAATTAGATAGGAGCCACATATTCTAGGAGCCTACGTTAATAATGCAGCAACTTATTAATGTCCTTTGAGGTGATATCTACGGTACAAACTTTCTTACATTCTCCAAAGATGGGAGAAGTAAAAATCATATGGTACCGTTGTTAAAAGTGAGAGAGATTTACAAGTTATTACAACTCCAGCAAAGATCTAAGGTCAGAAGTTGGGAACTTGAAGCAACCCATGATAGCTGGATCTGATTTGTGATTTGTCATGTACAATATTGAGTTTCAAGGAATATGTAATTTTCAAGCAGTCAAAATGAAGCAAATGAAAAGGCCAGATGGGTAGTGCATAGATTTGGTCACATTCATCAGAATCAGCACAATAATAATCTATAGACATTTTGAAACGAGAAAAATGTTTTGAATATAGATTGCTTGAGTAATAAGCATGACCACTTAACTTGAAGTTTATAAAAAGATAAATGAAAGATACTTATTCCATAAGTACTAGTAGCCTTGTGAAAAAGAGGTGCTCAACATAAATGAAACTCCTATTCAAACAAAGAAACTGAAAAGGAACATGCACGTACCACGGCATGCTGCCTCAGATGCACATATGCAAAACGAAGTTGCTCTTTTCTTAGGCAGATAAATTTGCACATTGCACTACTGCAACCAAGAGGCAAAGACATGAATAGGATATTCTCAAATGTATACAACAAAAGGGACGAGTCATTAAACACATTCCCAACACGTTCTCTGATAATTACAAAATCACTAAAATTGATTGCTAGAAAACACTACAAACCACAAACCATATAAGAAATTGGCTAGCAAAACCAACACCCAAGATAATGTTAAAGGAGAATTTCTTGTTGCAACTTTCATGAGACCTGACACATTTAGCAAGCACATCAATCCAAGTCTACTATCTCGGGTGGTCGAATTGTGTCTTGGGTGGTCCAGCAGGTTCAACATGTGCTTGATTCATAAGTCATGAGCTTTTCATTGTATATGTTGTGCCTCCCGTGACTCTTTTCCAAATAGGCTTTGGGGGAGCAATTGAAGTATGAGATGGCTGAGGCTGTGAACTCACTAGCGGTTGTGATGGTGGCTTCGTCTTTGGCTTTATGGCAACATGTTTTCAGGACTGAGGTTGAGAACTTGCCTGGGGGTGCAATGGTGGCTTTGGCTTTACACCGATGTGCTTTCGAGGATAAGTTCTTAATGCTTGAAGCTGCAAATTGTGCTGGAGTTGCAATGGTGGCTTTGACTTCACAACAACATGCATTCAAAGAGCAATTTGAGATGATTGAGGTTGTGCATTGGCTTGGGGATGCGCCTTTGCCATTGAAGCTCATAAAACTACTCCTTTGTCCAGTTGTTTCAATAATCTTGTATCAGTTGAGCCAGGCTACAAAAGAATGGGTATGTTTTTAGTTCAAGGAGACAATCGGTTCCCATTGTAAAGTGTTAAAACATATTCACATTGAGAATTTGAAGGTTGTTTTTAGGATTTGTGTAAACACCTAACCCTACCATTTTCTTCTTCATCGGTTGTGACTGCCCTTATATCATTTCCATTTCAATGGCAGGTCTTTTAAACTGAAAAAGAAAAAAAAAATCGAACGTGAGAATGTAATCACAATACATGAATGCATGGGTGGTGAGGAATTACTGGGATTTTTTGAGGTCTATTGCTAGCTATTGCATTAGCTTGAGTACGAAAAAATCCTTATTGTTGATTAACACTAGCTTCAACAAAAAAATTGGCTTGTCCACTACATCCACTTACATTAGCAATAGCCGAACATCCTCTTTCATTTACACTAGACTGAGCAAAAGCATTAGCTAAAGTATCTTGCAGTGGTCCATTGAGTTCTGTACGAGCATTGACTAAAGTATCTTGTGCTGACACAATGACTTAAGCAAAAGCATTGGCTGAAGTATCTTGTAATTGTACATTGACTTCTGCAAAAGCATTGGCTGAAGTATCTTCAATTTGTGCATTAGCTTCTGCAAAAGCATTGGTAGAAAGTATCTTTTACTTATGTACTAGCTTCTGCAAAAGCATTGGCTGAAGAATTCATTTGCCCACTATTATCTTGTACAAGTGCACTAGCTTCTGTAGAAGCAATGACACGGCCTTTGGATCCTCTTTGAGTTGTACTTGTTGTTGCTGTAACTTTAGCCAACATATATATATCCATCATTAGCAAATCAAAACCTTCACATTTATAACTTATAATGCATGAATCTATTACAAAGTATTTGTCTTTTTTTTGGGCCTTGATCCATTGGAATTGGCTTGAGATTGAGCTTTAGGTGCATTTGCATGGGCCTAAAAAGCACATAGTAAGCATTCATAAAAAGACAACAAGCTTAGAATCAATAAAATCAATTAGTTAAGAAATACCTTTTTCAGATGACATCTTTTGCAATTATGTCCAACCACATGGTAGGTAGAACAAGTCATTCGTTTACCCTCTTTAGTCATTATGTTCTATCTTACAAGCTCAAGTGGTTGCTTTCTTCTACTCATTTTTGGCCTACCAGACATCTTTTTGATCGGTGGGGGCTGAGAGGCTTCTTTATTATTTTTGCCCCAAAATTTTTTTCCTCTCACAGTAGGCATCATGAATTGATAAGCATTTAAGTATTTGTTCTTGTTAAAGCACCTGGTTAGGTAATCACCTGGATCATTTTTCTTATGGTGTATTGAACATATGACATGGCAACATGGAATTCCACTAACTTCCCAAGCTCTATAAGAACAAGTCTTCAAATTCAAGTCTACAACATATTTGTCACCATCTTCCATAATTTCATATCCTTGATCTCCATTCTATATCAAATGGCAATATCTACTAGCCACTGTATTCTGATGTAACTTATGCACAATCCTTGAACCATAATTCCTTGTCCACTTAGCACATGCATCCCTTTGACTGTGCATTCTATTCATAATCATGATTATAATATCTTCAAGTATACTCACAATGGCCTTGCACCTAGCTTCCACACACCTATCATTGAAAGCTTTACTAAGATTATTATCAACAACATCACATTTTATGTTGGTGTCAAAGAAGGCTTTAGACCAGTGCTTTGGCTCAATCTAGAAAAGATCATCATAACCTTGTGGAGTCATTTCCTTCAATCTCTATTTATGCACCTCAAAATCTGACATATTAGTACTCTTAGCATATTTCCAGAATTGTCTCATCAATTGCTTTCCTTTGTATTTTTTACCCCAATTAGAATATATATGCATCGCACGCATTCTATGTTCTGCATTTGGCAAAAGTTCAACTACTGAAGGGATGATGCCCTGATATATAAAAAAAGAAAAGAAAATATTAATATTGAAAATCATTATATACATTATTGCAAACAAATTCAAGATGAGCGATAGTGGTATTACATACATTTTGTTGGTCACTTATTAAAGCCTAACCATTACCATTACCCATGTCAAGATCTTCCTTCAACAATTTGATAAACCAGCTCAATGTGTCATTATTCTCAATTCTTACAACTATCTATGCTACTGGATACATTTGATTGTTAGCATCCCTCCCCACAACACACAGCAACTCACCCTTGATCAATCCCCTAAGAAAATATTCATCTAATCCAATGATCTTCCGACACGATGTTAAAAATCCTTTTCTACAAGCATCAAAGCAAATGTAAGCCCTATCAAATAATGGTAAGAAATCTGGTAGTGGTCTTTCAACTTTCATTTTAAATGTGCTCGCCTAGCTTGCAATGTAAAGGTCTCCCAAATAATCGTACATCAGTGTATACTCATTCTTATAATTGCCTTGTAATTTCTTGAGCACTTTTAGCTTTGTTTACCTGCATTGACTCACAGTGACATTCACCCATAATTGTTCTCTAACTAATATCTTCAACTGAGGTGCATTGATTTTAGGTATTGCAGAAATGAGAATCATGAAGTGTTTAACTAAGAAAGAACTGAAAATTCTCTTATTCTCAAAAGTGATAGCACATATAAGCTCATCAATGTACTTTTTCAAATGAAATGATCCACTTTTACTATTGAGAGCACCATAAATCATCTAGTTACAATTAGCCTGGGCACACCTAGCTCTTATAAATCCAGTGGTGTTCTTGGTGTATTTAATTGCTCTTTGCTTAGCTACCAAGTACCTCAGAATTGCATCTTTGAACTCACTTAAATCTTCAAATGTCATGTCAACAATAAATACTGGATTCTTACTATTTCGATCATATGATGGAAACCTACTCCTTCTTGAAATAATATCATTTTCTTTTTTTTCACTCTCATCATCTAAATCTGAATGAAGACTTTCTTATACATCTAAATCATAGTATTCTGTTTCGTACCCAAAGGCATCTACCATTAGAGGATCAACTGATAATGGAGTTTGAGAGTTAATGTCTAATTGAGAAGTTTCTTCAATGTTAGTTCTAATTTTGAGTCTACGTTTCGCTGAAAATTCTTTTAAATTTCTTCTTGCATTAACCAATTCAAAATCATCATCGTCACTCAACTGTTTAGCATCCACTAAATTACATGCATCATCATTCTCATCATCTAAATCCCTACTTTCACCCTCAATCTGATTCCCATCACCATCGGCATTTCTGATTATATTTTTAAATATATTATTAGCCACATTTTTAACACTTTCCATATTCACATCAAACAAACCTCCAATTCCCATCTCAACTCCCCCTATCTTAGTAAGTGTTTCTTCATCATAGACATACTCGATACACAATTCAATATTTTCAGAGTGAAGATGATAATAAAATTAATCTATCATATTGGAGTAATCCCATAAGTACCTAAGAGTTACTCCATCTTCAAGAATATTACTTTCAAGAACTCTATAAAAGAGTTTTTCTATTTTACGCCCACACAGAACCTCAACAGTTTCAATTATGTTGGATAATGAACCCTTACTTAAGTCTACTTCAACAACATCGACCATTCAATTTACGTATTCTAAGGGCGGTCCAACTTGAAATTTACCTCCAAATCAAATAGTGACATAAACTTTGTTGTTACTCGTTGGACCTACAAAAGAATAAAAACAAATAGCACTTTCAATCATAAAATTTCAACTAAAAACTACTAATGACTTCACTTGTAAAGAGAAATGGGTAGGGTAAACATATCCATGTTGATGGATGACCTTGAGAGTAGTCAACCTTCCAATAAACTCATTCTAAAGACAAGCATCAACAAACTAGCATCAGCAAAAAAAGGAGCTAAAAGTGACAGTAAATTGAACTAATTTAGAAGAAAGGAAGTCATCAAATCTTCATGTATAGATCTCACAGATTGGTTTAGCACAAAACCGCATCACTTTACTCTTGTGATGTAAGCATTGTCAAGAGATTTAATTCATTTTAGCTTTTTATACTAAATGGCTCTCAGGCTATTATTTTGCCATTAATTCGTGATGTCAATCGACAAATTTCAATTTTTTTACTAAAAAAGATAGACTAAAATGCAACTCAGCAGAAACATGTATAATAGATTTCATCTCCCGGTCATAGAAAATGTACATTTTCATTTTATATATGTTGCTTTCTGATTTTATATTGATCAGAGCAGCCTCCCTATTTTAGGTCATTGAACAATCATCATGCATATAAACTCAGCCTGTTGTCTAGTAGCTGTTTCCTACTTGATATGCTACCAAGGGATGATCTTACACATGCAGGCTCTCGTTTGTTTTGCATCCAATAAGATTAGTTAGATCTACTTCACATAAATATTTTAAGAGAAAAAGATATTTGTTTCACGAATTGGTATGTCTTGAAAACAAGAACTGATGAACTTACTTCAATTTTATGAACACGGGCCTCATTTACAAGTTGTTGCTGAAGTTTGTACTGTACTATTCGACAGAGCAAGCGAAGGAGCGGCCATTAGTGTTGACCGGCGGTGGCAAGGACATCAGAAGGCAATGGAAGAGGATAACCGTCCAGGAATTGTTTAGAACTCGAGCATGAATCCCGTTTCTTATGAGGGAAATCGGTTGCGAAACTCAGTCATAGTGAGTGCCTCCATTGTCAACACCGCTTGATCCACCCCCAAGGCTCTTGTGGGATGAGTGTCATGCATACTTGCACCAGTGTTTGACGAAGAACTGCAACTCACGAGGCACCAATGATTTGCGTTGAGATTTAAGGCTTAGGGTTGCGTTGATTCACACGGGGAAGAAGGGATGGAAGAAAAACGCAAGGGGAGATGTCATGAAAATAACGGAGGGGGACATGTCGTCGTTTTGATAATGGGCAATATCCACAAAACTATGTCATTTTGCTGACCTGCACAATTTTTCTTGCCCTAATTGCCACGTAGGAGAGAGAAAGTATTAAAATAAGTCAAGTTAGCAATTTCCGTTAATATAAACTAACGTTGTTAATAGAATGACTCAATTAAACCAACTTGACAAGTTTTAGGACTTGATTGCACTTTTTGTAAGTTTTGGGATTCAATTGTACTTTGTTGACAAGTTTTAGGACTTGTGTTGAACATATCCCAAAAATTTATATGAAACAACTTGCTGGTTTCATTTTAAAAGGCCAAGTACAAAAGATATGGCCTTAAGCAGTCATCGAGACAATGGTATATGGGTTTTCATAATGTCATAATGAAATATGACTTTACAATGATTGATAATAATTATTGTATATATATCAAAAGATCTAAATATCAATTTGTAATCACATCATTATATGTTGATGATATATTAATTGCCTTAAGTAATATGGAGTTTATTAATATTATTAAGAGTTGGTTATCTTTCAAAATTGAAATGAAAGACATGGTTAAGGCTATATATTTTTGGAGTTAAGATTTCAAAAGATTGTTCAAAGAGATCATTGTTTCTTTTACAAGAAACATATATAATAAAGGTTCTTAAACGATTTCGTATGCAAGACTACAAACCCATAGATACTCAAGTTGCAAAAGATGAAAAATTAAGCCATAGACTATGTCTAAAAATTCCACAAGAGAAAGAACAAATGTAACATGATCTTTATGCTAGTGCTATAAGAAGTTTAATATATGTTATGATGTGTACAAGACCTAACATATATTTTGTAGTTAAAATGGTAAGTATGTACCAATCTAATCTAGGTTAAGTACATTGGACAACCGTCAAAAGAATACTGAGATATCTGAAGAGTATTGCTATTTTTTTTTTTTTTTTTGGTAAAGGAAGAGTACTGGTAATTTTTTTTTTTTTGTTACCCAGGGAACCCAATATAACCGGTAGCCAGCGGGTAAACCCTAGAGCAACGCTAGCGGATGACCCACCACCTTGATGTCACGCTTAAAACCCCGTGCATCCAGCGGGATTCGAACTCCTCATTTCCTCACAAAGGATCAGCAGAGCCTTATCCAACTAAGCCACCTCGGCGGTGGTGAAGAGTACTGCTAATTATTCATTGAATTATCAAGGAAACGATCTACATCTTGAATGCTACTTAGATGCTTATTGGGGATGAGATTTAGATGAAATGATATCTATCTCTGGATTTATTTTCTTATTGAATAATGATGCTATATCTTGGAACAATAAAAAGCAAATGTGAATAGCCTTGTCCACGATGGAAGTCGAGTTCATGGCAATATCAACAACAGTATAAGAGGGTGTTTGGCTTAAGAGATTTTTAGATTATTTATTTGTTGTTAATGTTGGATATTTCAATAGTATTTTGAAATATTTACAATAATAGCTTCGATAAAAGTTATGACCACATTGAAAACCATCATTATTTTTAAGAGTCACATAACGATTTCTTAATGGTCATATAATGGCTTTTTAATCGTTTTGTAACATTTAATTTATTTCTCAAATAAATCCTCCATTATTTACAATTGCTATTTTAACGGCTTTATTTTGTTTGAATATAAAAATAAAATCTCATAAGACAATCTCAAAAAAAAAAAAAAAAAGATACAATGAATGAAAGAGAGAATATCATTTCTTTAAAAAATCTTTAATTTCCTTTTTCTTTTGATGGGTTATACACAAAAGTTGTTTTGTTTCTTTCTAATATTCAGTATGGAGTATAGAGGAAGGTCTGTTGTATCTTGGGAGGATAGTCGTTGAAGTCTTACGCACCGAGTTTCGTACTCCGAGGGTGGAATTATCCTTAAGGACAATATTTGCACGCCTCAGACATTTGTTTTTTCTATTTTCTAATCCTTCGCAATGTATTAATAGTTACTATTAATTTTATGTATTCTAAAATTTTTTCAGCAATCTTAAGGATAAGTCCTATGGATTTCCAAGTTGAAGTTGTTGTCGCTGCCACCGCAATTGTAATTGAAAGAATGATCGAGATGGTGAAGGACAAGTATCACATATTCATGGGCGGATATCGTGGGAAATTACTGAGCATAGTCAAAAGGTTTCTTGGTCATTTTAGTAAGGTTATTGAATGTCCAGGTAAAATCGTACTTTGAGGCTTTATACCTAAATTTGTTTCGAGAGGAAGTTGGGTGTTTGTAATTATTTGCTCACTCAAGTTCGTGATTATTATCATAAGCTTCGATCCGCATTGGAGTTTCCTATTTTATTTCTGTTCTTGATCTGGAAGTTGTAATTTTAGGATTAGAGATTGTTTGTTCATTGTGACTTCATTACTCCTATTGTTTTAATCGGTTGACCGCTTGATATTAACCATTTTGTAGTGACCCATTTCATATTTTAGAAACGGAGGGAAAAAAATAGAAACATTGGACTTTTGCGAGTAAATTTTACTTTACAAAATGGTTTCAAATTCTTACCATATGAATGTCAACGACTTCTAGTATCCGTCAAGGAATTTTTGTGTCAATAGGACAAGAAGTATTTCTCCAAACTTGAGAACCACCGTAATGACGTTGTTGTTAGTAGAACCATGTTCTTCTTGTTGTTTAATGTTTTGGAAAATTCATTAAGGCGTCAGTTGCTCTTCCATTAGGAGAGAGCAGTAGTGATTGTGATCAGGTGGTGTATTTGATTTAACTTTGAACTGTTATATTAGTAGGTTTTACTTTGAGTATTGCTTGGCTCTGACCTTTCTATCCAGGTGCAATTGTTAATAATGCAAGCTGAAAATTATGAGTCTCATATTGGCCTTCTGTATGCTCATTAAGAATAGAGGAGGTACAACATACGAAATCAAGCTATCTATATTTTTGTGTTTTGTCTTTGCCTTGCTTTATATTTTAGGGATATTAGATGAGCACCATTGATGGATGCATGCTGGTAGCTGTTTCTTTCTCAGTTTGAGATTTTGAATAAACTCTAAGTGCTAGTAAGTGCCAGTGGAAGAGATTTAGTTGGTTCATTTTTGGTTTAGTGCTTGTAAAGTGAAAGTGGTGGTGTTTTCATGTATCATTTCAATTTGTGACATTTTATTGCCTCTATAACAGAGCATGATGAGAACTTATCTAGGAGACAGGACACTATCAGTGTCATTCAAGATTTGTTAAAACTTCTTGTTACCTTATTTGTTACCTTCTAGAAGCAGTAGGTGAAAAAGTAAACTGAAATAAAAGATTTTATGATATTCTTGTTAAAGAGCCATCACTCTACTTATGGTAGTGCAAGACCAAGGTATTTGTATATCTTATAATAACGTTAGATATCCTTTGCCTTGATATTTTCATTTGACCAAGTGTGTACTGCTTACTTTCCGTTATCTAATATGTGGGTCAAGGACAGTAAATAACGGTAAATGCATAGCCAATCTCAAGGATTGTGGCTACTGTTCCTTTCTAGAATGTGAACTATATTATTCATTTTTTTAGCGTGAATAGTTTCACTTACGTTGGGAGTCGTAATCATATTGCCGTTGATCTTAAGACAGGACTTTTGTAATAGGATTTAGAGTCGAGCATTAATTATTGTTTTTGTGCTCTTACATGTGTATGCAAATGGGATTTATGATGATTTCATGATGCTACTTTTATAAATGTTTTAGCAAAGCAACAAATTTTCTACCACTGATATACCATTTAGTGTTGATGAGTGTCTGGTATTGGGTTTGGTGGAGGCCAAATTTGTCCTTATAAATACTCACTCCTTCAAGCTTCTTTTTATTAAATTTTCTTTGAATGAATATGCCATCATCAACGAACTTGTATGTCTGGCTGATTTGAGTAGAGATCAGCGTGAAGAGACAGAAGTCAAAGACCCCATGACAACCAATGAATGTCTCAAGTGAGATCAATTTTCACAACAATAGAATTTTTGTGGATTTTGCGGCCATGTGAATATAGACTATGACATTTTACATAGTGGATTTTCTGCTATATTAGAATAATACAGTGATGTTAAGTGGATCTCGGATTCATATGAGACAAAATCCACTAATGAATATGTGTCCATCTTGTGGAGGTGTCGTAACATAAAAAGCAGTCGAACGAAATTGTGGGGGAAATGACAATCCTGCTCAACCAAAGTTTGACTTGGTTGAAGTAAATGATCCGATGATGTAATTATTGTAGTCATTTTTCAAGCCAATATTTTGGCAAATGCAAAAGAATTGGAGGTAGACTCAGGCACTACCAATCATATATGTTAAACACATAATGCTTTATCCTCCTAACCTCTAGTAAGGAATGAGAAAAAAATATTTCTCTTGATGATTGAAGAACTACTCAAGTTCTTGGGAAGAAGAAAATTTTCTTAAACTTATATTAAAATTGAGGCTGAGTAATTGAGAAATTTCTTAGTATACGTTCCTATGGAAATGAAATGACATTTATGTCTAGACATTATGATTGCCAAAAGGCAATAGCTATTGCAAAGAATGAAACTTTCAATGATAAAACGAGATGTTTGGTTGAGACGTAATGTGGTAAAATAATTTCTTAAAAAAAGGGATTTATATCAATCGATTATGTTAAGTCAGAAATGATTTTGGCCAATCCTTTGACTATACATCAAGGGGAATGTGACAAGCCAATTGAAGAAAATCAACAGTGATGGTAACCTGTCGCGACCAATTTTTTTCGGGTGTGAACCACCTAGGGTTTGGCTAATGGATTGTTAAGCCTAGACTTAACTCGGGCTCTCCCAAGCCCATACCAATTCGCGACTTTAGGTTCAAGTTTTTTAACATGCAATTGATTTTTAATTAGGAGTCGCCACTAATCTATTTTTGGTGGGTCGATTAGAAACCCAAGTAAAGTAACGGGAGTTTTACTTTACTCCTACGAACCAGAGATTTGGGTACGAGGACTTGGTTACGCTAGATTTCTCTAACGCCCTTTCGGTACCATTTCTTTTTATTTTGACAAAAAGATTCTGCAGGCAACTTGAATTGATTTTTAAATTTATTCCCTAACATGTGAGGTAATCATACGAGTGCGCAAACCACCAATTTAACACCAAAGAAAGCAATGAATAAATTACGAAACTTACCTCGTAGCAACGAAAGCATCTGCGTCGTTAGATCAAAATTCACATCATCAACCCTAGATATGACTTCTAATTAACACGCAATTTCTTTTTTTTATTTAATTAATGAGAATCATGCTCTATGCAATATAACTAAATGACCTAATTTTAATGACAGGCAATTTTAAATTAAATGGACTTAGCAACAATCATTAAATGACATGCATTTCATGAATCTAATTCTATATGACATGCAATGACATTTTTTTTGTATTTTTTATAAAAATTTCATAATTAAAAATCTAACTAAAGTGAGATATTATCCATCTTAGGTTAGGAAATAGACTAATCTGAATCCTATCTTAACTTTGAAATTTATCTCGACATGCAATTTAATTCAAGGATACTATCTAACCTAGATATCATCTAAACATGCGTTCTAATATAATCAGAAAAGAATCTAACTATTCTATCATGCAATTCTACCTAGGAAATTTATTGTAATCTACATGATATGCAAATGCAATCTTTTTTGTATTTTCAGGATAAATAAAGCAATTAAAAGATAAACACCAAATCATTTAAAATCATCAAAGATATCATACATCGTTCGAATCGGGGAACAATATCCAAATCGGCTTGATTATTTCGCTAATAAAATCAATAAATTGATCTTAAGCCTTAAAGATCAATATATCAATTTTATTCCCACGTGATTAATTATTCCATCTAAAGCCTTATAGATGGAATAAAAAATCGGTGTGCGGTTGCGAATTAGGAAATATATATATCCTAGTGAATTAGATATCAATCTCATCAATCTAGACAATATGATGTTTAAATCAAATTAAGATGAGATTTTTTTTACCTAATTGCCGAAAACATTCCAAATTCGAATTTGTCAATGGACGACTTACAGGGGAACTTGACTGAACACGGCTAAGGCTCTTGGAGCAGGCTGGTCACGTGGTGGTTCATAATGATGCTGGCCAATGGGTCTCTCGGTGGTGCTTACGATCGACAAACCTACAAAACAGAAATTTCAAGGGATAATTGGTTCGGGGATGAGCTCAGCGGGACGAGCTCAACGGGATGCAGCTTGTCTTGACGTCGGGCCAAAGGATGGTGTCGGAGCAGCTCACGTTGAGGCTTCACAGCTCAGCATGGTAGGGCAACAGCGAGTCGATGAACTCGCCAGGGACTCCACAACTAATAATATTAAAGGAACGCCAGCATGAGATATGATAAAGAATGCCTTGGTTAATTCCTGCTTTTCGTCTGTTCCCAAAAGAAGGTCAATGTGGGATGCCTCCACTGAAGACTTTGACCGAGCAACCCTCTTAGGCCACTTCTATACATCGAAAGTAATAAGAAAGTGGCATCTTCTACGTGTAATGGGTGATGAAAGTATGCCAAAAAAATCTGCAGTAAGAATAAGGAATAGAACTTTGCAGGATCGGTCTCGGTTGTACAGGACCAGACACGTTGTTGCAGCTTGACGTGGCCTGACCAAGGTTACTCGTCGTGGGAAACTCGCTGGCTGCCGGGGCGGTGACTGGATTCGGTCAAGGAAGACCTGCAATAATAAAAATTCAAACGAAAGCAAAATAACTGGATCGGTGGAGGTCTCGGGCACATCAAGGACGCCTAAAAATTTTCTCTCGTTCCATGTTGATCTCCAAGCATCGCCAAGTGGAGCTTTGTTAGAGCCGCCAAAATCTGAACATCATGAGCTTTCGACCATCGTCATCGGAGGCTCCTTGGCGTGTGATCATTGTCGAAGGTCGCACCTCGGCTGTGGACTTCAGGGCAACGAGAGATGCAGTTCGGACTTCAGGCTCGCGAGCGGTGGCCACAAAAGTCTGGCGTGACTTTCACGTATGTGGAGAAATATTGGCCTTGCTGGACATCGGCGAATCCATCGGGCATAGATGGAACTCCACAGGAGTCTTGCTGGCTCTAAAACATGACGAAAGTGATTCAAACGATCCTGAGTTGTGCTGGTGAGGAGCTTGCCGAGACCGCTTGACACTCCTGGGAGCTCGACTGGAGGTGCGTCGTTGGTGGTAAGATTCTTGATGGATCAGCAATAGCGACGATGAGAGTAGGCGTAGTGGTGAGGCTACGTGAGGATTACAGAGATAACAAGCTCACAGCCGCGAAAGGGACTTGGCCGTGACTTCTCGTCTTTCTCTCTTTTTTTCAGTGTGCGTGCAAAGCCCCCCCTACGTAAGGCCGTGTGTATCGATATGTGTGGCCTCCTCCTAAACCCTAGCGAATTAACTTATTTATAGGCCACGAATTAGGGTTTTTTTCAATTTTCCAAAATTATATCCACGAAGATTTCTTTTCCAAACGTAATATTTACTTTTGAATTGAAATCTCACAAAGGTAAATTCGTAAAATCTCCATGATGATACGGGCTTGGGCTGATTCGCTCTCTTCGTGGGCTTAGCCCGATTCATCAATTTAAAAGTTTCGAACCATCAATTCGAACCCACCTGTCACCGGCTCAATGTAAATGCAAATTAAAGATAAATGCACCTAAAACTATATGCTATGCAATTAACTATTTTTTTTAGGGATAAAATTAACCCCTAATTTTCTATGCAATAAATAAATGACCGGATCGCCAAAATTTAGGTGTCAACAGCTGCCCCTCTTTGAAGGTGAGCTCGAAGAGATTGCCTTCAAAGACGAATTGAAACCTAAATTTTGGTCATGCACATGCAATGAATGATTTTTTGTTGGAAAATGAATTCCATTTTTTAATGCAAATTATATGATGCATGAAAATACTAATGCAAATGATAGATGAACCTACCTGAAATAACTTACCATCGAGGAGGATAGAGTAATTCGAGGTAGTGGGTGTTACCTGTCCAAGACCCGTACCATTCTACGGTCGCCTAGAATAGTAACATGACTTCGTGAAGATGCTGCTTTCCCAGGACCCGTACCATTCTACGGTCGCCCAATACGGCAGAAAAGTTTTGTAAGGAATTGCTTTCTCAGGACCCGTACCATTCTACGGTCGCCCAGTATGGCAGAAATGTTTTGTCTAGGACCCGTACCATTCTACGGTCGCCTGAATAAGGAATAAGTGTTGTCAAGGACCCGTACCATTCTACGGTCGCCTCAACGAAGAAAATTATTTTTCCAGGACCCGTACCATTATACGGTCGCCTGAATGAGGAAATTGCTTTTCCAGGACCCGTACCATTCTACGGTCGCCTAAACTGAGGTTTTGCTTGACTAGGACCCGAACCATTCTTTGGTCGCCCAGCCTTGCGACAGAAATCATCCGACCAGGACCCGAACCATTCTTCGGTCGCCTTAATCAGATTGAATCTGGAGGAAAAATCTTTGGGGGACAACTCCATTGAGTGTCAGTTTAAAAGACTCTGGGCTACGAAAGCACGCCAGGTCGATAAAAGAAATCCGGGCTACTGAAGCACGCCAGTTTGATAAAATGGACTCTGGGCTACGAAAGCACGCCAGGTCGATATAACTAGACAGCTTGACCAAGTCAAGTGTCGATGCACTTAAGAGAGAATACCTGCATAATGACAAGTATTTTAGAGTATGGTAGAGATATACTTACCTGGTGATATCTCTGATTCTTGGAGAAAAATGTCTTTTTGGAATTTAGATATCCTGTGGAGGTCTTTCACCTCACGGTGGAGGTTTCTCATCTCCTAATATCATGAAACATTCTGAAAGGAACTTGAATTACCTGTTAGACATGATTTAGAGCAAAAAATGATATGCATTCATCAAAGAGATAGACAAACTGAGCTACTCTAGAATGCACATTTCAAAATTTAATAAAGTTTTCATCAACTTAATCGGGGTTCATGCATAATAACCTTTGCATCACCCAAATTTCCACTGGAGAGAATTATCATTCAAGACAATCTTCACTCATAACATGGATTTCCTAAGAATACCAAATGAGACCTTCAGTTAGAAAGGACTTTCACTCACTCTCATTTACACTCTAATAACCCGGCATCATTATTAATTTTATTTTCAAAATCTTTTGAAATATGTGGGGGGTTATTGGATATTTTAATAATATTTTGAAATATTTACAATAATAGCTTCGATAAAAGTTATGATTGCATTAAAGACCATCATTATTTTTAACGGTCACATAACATCTTCTTAATGGTCATATAACGGCTTTTTAATCGTTTTGTAATGTTTCATTTATTTCTCAAATAAATCCTCAATTATTTTACAATGGCTCTCTTAATGGCTCTATTTTGTCTGACTTTAAGAATAAAATCTCATAAGACAATCAAAAAAAAAAAAAAGATACACTGAATGAAAGAGAGAATATCATTTCTTTAAAAATCTTTCATTTCATTTTCTTTTTGCTGGGTTATACACAAAAGTTGTTATGTTTTCTTCTAATATTCAGTGTGGAGTATAAAGGAAAGTCTATTGTATCTTGGGAGGATAGCCGCTAAAGTCTTACGCACCGAGTTTCATACTCCGAGGGTGGAATTATCCTTAAGGACAGTGTTTGCACCCTTAGACATTTGTTTTTTCTATTTTCTAATCCTTCACAATGTATTAACAGTTATTATTAATTTTATGTATTCTAAAATTTTTCCAACTGTTAAGAATACTACAAACTTATTATTGGTTAACTGTAATAGCCAAGCAATGATAGAAGACACCAAGATTTGAAATATCAAGACAAGATAGATACCAAGTAAACTTTGTCAGGGATATGATTTCATGAAAATATGTGAACTTGAAATACATATTTATACAAAGAATTATAGTAGATCCCATGACAAACTCAATATCTAGAGATGCTTTCTGTAGTCATGTAAAATCTCTAGGACTGCATAGAGATTGATGTACTGAATATTATAATTTCTTTAAGTGTTCACATTTAATGAAGTTATCTTCAATTATTAATGTTCAATTATTAATGTCTATGAGTTTTATTTGATGTTTATACATCTTAATGCTTAGTGCATCATAAAATTGAGAAAATATGTTGAACAAATAAGATATTAGCCTACTTGCATGAGTAATTGTCTCTATTTATTGTGGAATAAATAGAGATGAGACAATTTTTAAACTTATTATTTGAGTAATAATCGAGAGCTTAAGCTTAAAATATAGTTGTTACCTTAATTGAGTGCTAAAATGAAGACATAATATTTTCTATGTTTGAAAGTAAATAATATATATATTTTACTTTATCTATCTTTATTGCCAGATGTGAGTTCTGGTGGATTCTTCGAAAAAGTAAATGCATGAATGCAAGCTAGATATTAGGTATATCTGAATTATTATCCAAACGATATTAAAAGTGAAGACATACGCTTCATGGAAAAAGAGTAAATATCATAATGCGTATTTCATACACGTATGTTTGAGACGACCAATAAGATTGGCAAAAATTTTGATTTCAATTTCTATATCGCGTGAGACTCTTGAAAAAAAAAAGAATTCCTCAATTAAGTGCCCTTATAACTCTTATTTGTTCTCAAATTTCTATTCAATGTTTCTTACCGTGGAATGTTGCCAATAATCATGAATTGATTTAATCTAATAAGATATTTTTAGAAAAGTAAGTTGAATTGAAATTGATAGTTATTGAAATTGATAGTTTCAATAAAAGAGAAATATCAAGTTTGGGATATCACATTCTAGTTTTCGTATTTACTGCTTGACCAATTATGGTTAGTTTGAGATAATCATAATTGTGAATATAATATATTATAATTATGAAAAAAGATCGAGAGAGATATAAATGTGATTGATGATCTAGGGTACTGCATACTATATCCAGTTAAAAATGTTGCCCATTTTGAACTTTTATATATTCCTAATAGATGTATAATAACAAGCTCTCGACGTATGTGGATCGCATGGATTATTTACTAGTATGAACGTTGCACAAAGGAGATGAGAGAGTTATATTTAGCCCACCATGTGTGAGTGAGAGATGATGAGTTTTCTTATAAAAGTTGTTGGGCCAAACTTCACTTGTAACTCAAAAAAGGGCCCATAAAATAAGGCGGTTATTTTTGTGCAAAATAAAATGCAATATAAAAGGACATTAGAAAAAAAGGAAGACAATAGATAATGTTTTGCGAGTTTTGGTTTTTGGTGGATTCTCTCTCAAGTAAAGGAACTCAAAGGCTTCAATAAATGATTGAAGGATCGATCCCTCTTGCGATTGCAACAGCATTTAATCCATGAAAAACATGGTACGTCCGTCTTGGTGATGTACTTTGCTATCAATGTTGTAAGGAACATGGCCACGTTTCCTCATTTATATTTTAGTATTACTTGATAGTTTGATTATTCATTTTATTAGGAATTTGTTTTCATCATATTGTGATTGGGAACATAATGACCTTTCGAATCTGAAACCTTATAACTTTATATAAGATAGTATCTAAATAAATGCAGGCGATTTGTTATCTTTGTGCTTAATTTCTCCTTCTTATTTGGTTGTTATGACTTTTGATATTACAAAAATGGGGGAAGTATATACTTGGGGGGTACTTAGAGAAGAAAATAGGCTTGCAAAATAAGCCAAGATGTGCGAAGCACCCTTTGGAAACACAATAATTTGGAGAGTGTCCGATTTCCTATGTGTGTAGGGTGTTAAAAATACTCTTGGGAGGACCAAATGGTGACTGGCTAGCTTTTACAGTGGGTAGCTATAGGAGTCCCAGTCATATAAGATTCTACTACATTTGTAGCAGGACAGTGTTTAATATTGTTGATTCATGAGTTAATACCACGAAAAATTCCTAGCTAACACAAATGTGATAGAATTACCGAAACTAATTTTTTTTTATCGTAAAAACTCCAAGCTAATACATTTGCAATAAATCTAACTTGTGTGTGTGTGTGTGTGTGTATTTTTTTTTTTTTTTTTGATCCAGGGAACTCTGTACACTGTTAGTGGCAAGTAAACCCTGGAGAGGACACGTGGAAACCACCACCACGTGCCCCCGGGCAAGGCCTCCAGCAACGCCCGGAATTCGAACGCTCAACCTTTTGCGAGAGGGAGAGCGCTTGCTCCAGTGACGACACCTTGAGGGGTGGTAAATCTAACTTGTATTAGTTTTGAATAATATCACAAAAAATCATAAACTAATACATTGGTGACAAATGAAGGATAAAATCTCAAACTGATACACCCGTCAAATTATCACGCGTTATCCAACTTAACAATTTGGCGATAACATTTAATGGAAACTAGCGAATGGTAAATTGTTACGAGTGCACTGGTTTGAGAGTTTTGGTAGTCCAAAAAATTAATTTGGAACAAATTTGTCAAAGGTACACCCAAACCTTGATTTATCTAGCCGGAATAGATGACGTAAACAATACTAGCAACCTCCATAGGCTGGGATTAATGTTCTTCTTCTTCTTTTCTCATTCTTATAGTCCGTTTGTTTGAAGGAAATCTGTTTTCAAGAAATTGTTTTTGGACTTTTCGGAGTTTGGATGACAGAAAACTAATCAATGTATAGATAACATTTTTTCACGGACTGAACATAACAAACTTAGGAAAACAATGCCCCTTTTGACAAGGAAGAAATTACTCTGCCTAAACCACCGAACAAATTAAAATGAACCCTTCCCTCGAAAATGATTTCCATGAAAAAGATTTTCCAAAGTTTTTAGTGTACCCATAAACTCTCTTTTGTTGCACTTTACGTTGTCTGTTGATGCACGTGCGCAAGCATATTTCTACAAAATTCAATTGTTTATACGAAAACCAAATGAATATATATCTCCAAAACGTAGACATGAAAGGAGACAGAAACAGAATAGGATGAGTCGCTGAAGGACGTAATCACAAGGTACCAAAGACAAGATCAAAGCAGAAAGATCAATGCACTGAAAGCTTGCCAGATAAAAGAAGTTCTGCGGGCAAGGCTTACCGTGCAAGTGCATTCAATCGAAAATATACATATCAAAAAGCAAAAAAGCAGCACAGGTCCAGAAGGCAGAAGTTAACGAGTGGCGACGCGATTCCTCATCAAAAACGAAATAATCCGTAAAAGCGACCACAGAGCGAAAAGTATAGAGGGAATAGCTTTTTACCTTGGTGCTGATGTTGACGACGCAGTGAGTTCCTTGAAGTCTCTGTATCTCTCCTAGGGTTTGTGCTTTTGACGACCCTTTTGAAGAACGTGGAGATTGCAACTAGGAAACCTTCGAACGTGAATTTTATCTGGTTGAGCATTAAGGTGAAATTTCCCATTATTTAATTAAATTGAATCTTTTTTGGGCAGGATAAATATCACATCAATTAAGGAGGTAGTTTCCTATCTTGAAAAATAGAATATACGGTGCTCTCAAATCACCCTTTTAACGAATCTTGAATTTTCCAAAGGCGCGTTCAAGTTCAAGATAAGATAACCAAGTGAAAATAAATAAATAAATATGACGTGCGGCACTTGTAACATATATGAAGTCAAAGCAATGCTGCATGAACATGTAGAGAAACTTATCAAGTTTCGCAGGCATTTAAAAACACAAATATATTTTTAATGGATTCATGAAAAATTTCAAATTAATATACTCGTGACAAATTTATCTCAAACTATTTTTTTTTTGACAAAAATCCAAAATTATTACACCCATAACAAATTTACCAAACTAATTTTTTGATCATCAAAAATCCAATTTATACATTTATAATAAATTTATCATCTATTAGTTTTTATTGAATTGGACTAATACTACGAAAAACCCTAAATCAGTAAACATGTAATAAATGGGGTTAAAATTCCAAACTTGTATATTCATCAATTATCAAATATCATTCAACTTAGCAATTTGATGATAAAATTTAACGAAAACTAAGGAGGGTAAATTTATCATAAGTGTACTGATTTTTTTTTTTTTTTGTGGTAAAATAATTAGTTTTTTGATAAATTTGTTACATGGGTATCAGTTTGGGGATTTAAGTGGTAAACAAAATTAATTTGCGGTAAATTTATCACATGTATATTAATTTGGGATTTTTTTTTATGGTATTAACCCTTTTAAATGTCTCCACGTAGCCATCTCATAAGATTCAAATCAACCGTTGGATTATCTTGGCGAACATGCCGAATAAGCATATAGTGGACACATTCATATGGTAGGATTTGAAGATTGTAGCATTTATTTTACAAACTTATCATAATTTCCAAAGAGATTATAACCTTGATATCGATCTTGCAAATGTCACACCCTTTTGTCTCCAAACGTTTTCCAAATTGATCCACAGGGTAAACAAATTAAGCCGGTGAACATATGTCCCACATGCATTCGTCTCCAAATATTTCCAAATTGACCTGTAAAACAAATCAATGAAAGGAAATTACTTCTGTTATTACTTATTCAAGCTAAATCAAATCAGGATAGTATCTTTGAAAGCCTAAATTCTCTAAGTGTGCACAGGAAATCCGTGTCCGACAGGCTCTGTCCTACTAATCCACGCCGTTTATATATTTTAAGCAAACTGTATTATGTTTAATCAATCTACTTTAAACATATAATAACAAATAACATGTTAAAATGTAGATTACCATTGAATACAACCCATTTTAATGAGCATTGCATTGGATCTACAGTAGTCGATTTTAACTCAAGCCTCACCTTTTCTTCTGTAATCAAAACCTTCTTTTTATAATTTTGCACACCTCACATATGTGCCAATTTTGGTATTGGAAAGTAAATGATCCTAAATTGATCAATGAGAAGGGAGTACGAGGACTGAGGACCCTTTTACTTCGTCTTTAGAAGTAGGAAATTCTCTCCTGCAAAAGAAGTTCCAACTCTTGATGGAAGAAAAGATCATTGGAATTTGTTTCACCAAAAAGATGAAATACATTTTCAAATATTAATGCATTAATATAAATCGATACAAAATTGTGAAGAATTTTTGTGTTAATTTTGGACAAGAACTCTGATAATGAATTTAAATGTATGAACACTGAGAATGATCGTTGCAAACAATGTAAAAACTGTCGGAAAATTAAATTTTCTGAAAGATAAATTTTAGAGAATGTGAAGTTCTTTTATTGATTGTCGGAGGGTTAAAAAAAGAATACATATTTATAGCCCACACTAGGTGGTTATTTACACTATCTCCACGATCTTCTATTATCTACTAATGATTATCAATAAGAAGTTATACATTCGGAAATATAGAGTTAACTACTCGGCAATTACATGCGGGTGTAGATGACCTCGTTGACAGGGGAGGGTTCTTGTAAATAACTTGTAAAGTCTATCATCAATGAGTCTATTGGCAAGTTGTCAATTATTCTGGTCATTGATGACTTTTGATTTTACTAACTTTGTTCTCATTGACTAAGTCTATTACTTATAGATAGTAACAAAACGTTTATCATTTTTTTTTTATGTCAACAGAATCATTACCACAAGAATTGGCGGAAAATTTGCTCAATTCGATTTAGAACTCAACGTGCGTAAAGAACACATTAGCCCAAAAGACTTGTATAGAATGAAGCACCGACCTTATAAGTTGAAGACGCGCCGCAAAGGAGAGGAATCTATTGGTCCAAGACTCGAACACGAGCCGTGATTGAATTAACCAAGGAGACGAGCCGCCTTTCCTTAATCTACCTGAAATAACCTGTACTCCTAGATAAATGGAAAGGAAAGGTGCCCAACTCGATAGCCCGGCCTATTTAGGATATCCTCATGAAGGTCGAGGAGCCTCCGTGAAGGAAAACTTCACTCTTCCGAAGATTCGGGAATCAGCCCACCAGCCTAGAAAAATTTCTCGATACCATTCTTGAGAAGATCAATAGACGATAAGTTAGCTTCAGCGAAGAGTAGTACATCATCAGCAAAGAAAAGATGAGAAAGTCGGGTGGGCTTGCAACGCCTTAAAAACCAAAGTCCGGATGTGAAGTTTGAATGTCCGGGATACCCGCAAAGACTTCCATCACAAGAGTAAAAATATACGGCGACATGGGATCACCCCGACGAATACCCTCCCACTTGAAAAGAACCCATGGAGTTCCCCATTAATTGCAACCGAGAACTTGGGGGTACGAATGCAAATCATAACCCGGGCAATGAACTCCGGGGGAAACCGAAAGCCCGCATTAACTTCAATAAACCTCCAATCCACCGTATCGTAGGCCTTCCTAAAAATCAACTTTAATAACACATTTAGGCCGGTAAGGATCATTGTGAAAACCACAAAACAGCTCCGAGCAAGTAAAATATTGTCAATGATGTGTCTACCTTTTACAAAGGCATTTTGGGGCAAACTAATGATAGAAGGTAGCACCTGAGAGAGCCGATTAGCAATAAGCTTGGTAATACACTTGTATAATGTGTTACAAAGAAGCAATTGGCCGAAAATCATTCACATTGAAGCATTCGGACTTTGGGACCAAGGCCAAAATAGTTGTGTTAATTTCCCGCAACAATATGCCTGCCTCAAAGAAATCTTTCACTCGCAGAATAATGAAGGTCCAACAATCTCCCAAGAATGTTTAAAAAATTCCACATTGTATCCATCGTGGCCAGGCCTTACCCACCGCAAGAGAAATAGAGAGTATCTTTAATTTCGCCTCCGAGATGGGGCCAGAAATAAAGCGAACCCGATCGCATCAAGGGTGTGCTTCAACACCGCACGATTTTCCACCGAAGGCCTCTACGGCAAGGGGAGAGAAGGCCAATAACTCCCGGAAGTGGTCAACAAACAGGTTTTGAACTTCAAAGGATTTGAGGTAGAAACAATCCCATCTGAGAGCGAGATAATTCTATTGTGAAGTTGTCTCTTGTTTAATGAAAGGCGGGAAAATTTAGTATTAAGATCACCTTCTTTCAACCACCGCACTCCGAGACTTTTGTCTATAAAATGATTCCTCTTGAAGGCGCAAATTCGAGTAGGATTGAGCTGTTGTTTTTCCAATTCAGCAAGTTGAATATTCGAATAGTCATTCTCAAGAGCATCTTGGTTTGGAGCAATGCACATCTTGCTTCAGCCGCTCTAGAGGACAAGTCCGAGAAGGACTCCTTGTTGGATCTGCTTTCAACTTACATTTGAGAAGTCGAAGCTTGGAGCAAAGAATAAACATTGAGAACCCACAAAGGGAGAACTCAAGCTTGCAAACCACATCGCAAAACTGATGAGAAAACCAGAAATTGAAGAACTTGAAAGGCTTGCGAGACTTAGGGCAAAGATAATCTTAATAATCATTGGAGAATGATCTGAAATGCCAGTGGGCCAAGAAAGAGGCCTCAAAAGGAAAATTCAGCAATCCAACAAGAATTAACGAGAACACGATCAATCTTTCTTTTGCTTACTTCTGGCACCCATGGAAGTAGCCCAAGTAAATCTATTCCCGATATACCCGAGATCGCCAAGACCAAACCTTGTATGAGGCACTCACGCAGTACCTTCATCAAAAGCGGATCCAACCATTAGAACCACCCAATCTATCCGAAGGGTCACGAATTGCATTAAAGTCTCCTCGCTAGTATCCAAGGGAAACCTGAAAGGAGAGAGCTAGTCTGAATAATGTCAGCCCAAAAGAGGACGTCTAGCCACAAACTATGCTTAAAGATAGACCACCGTAAGGAAGAGAACTCACTTCGTAATTTAAACAAGATAACTTTCCATGAATAGCTTGATCCGAAGAAGAGTTCAGTAATAAACAAGACTTCACGGGGTTCCACCCCACCCAAATTCTTCCTTTCGAGGAATGATTATAGTTGTTTTCCCACTTCCAGCCCTAAGAACAAAACAAACTAGAGATCGCACTAAAGGCACCCCGGGAAATCTTTGTTTCCACAATACCAACACAACATAGATTATGAGATCTAATAAAGTTTCTAATTTCAGCTTGTTTGAGATGGCTACCAAGTCCCCTAATATTCCAAACTCCAATATACATAGCTATATATAACTATATAATGTATTACAATGAGAAGAGAAGTTACGACGTGATCTCCTTCTACCAGTGCCTTGAGGAGGGTCTCGGAGGAGCAGCAAATGCTGGGGTAGGGAGGGGCGGCCAACTTAGGACGTACGGAGTCTTGGGCGAGGTTCCTTTTAAAGGGCTTCCTAAACAGCACGTTTAACATTTGTAACCAATTCACTAGGACCATCAAAGTTCCTCATCTCGAGCTACTACTTACCACACTAGCCGCATCCTCGATTCTTCGTAGGTAGAGCTGCACCCAATATGCGTATCTGTGGGATCGGCTCACCAGAACCATCGGGGAAAGGGGTCCAAGATAGCCGGGAATCAAAGCACCTTTATATTTCTCGCGTAATTGCTTAAAGCTTGAGAAGAATCTCGATTTATCCATAAACTTCAAAGAAGAGATAGAGTCGAAGAGTCCTTCCCATTAGACCCCGACGGTTGCCTCTTCTTCCGAGTTACTCCGTTTCAAACATCCCGCTTCGGTCGATAAGACACCTTACGAGGTCATGAGGAATCGAGGGGGGCAATCAGAGGGCACGCAAAGATCTCGAGCTTCCTCAAGAATGTAAAGATCATGGGACTTATCTACTACGGTGGCCGGAACTTCTCTTTCTCCTCATGTTATGGCCAAAGACTTGGCATTTCGACACGCAATGGGTATCCATTCGTACAAGATAGAAAAAGAAGGACTCCCCATTCAGAAATATCTCCTACGTATTCACATTTCTAACTTGAAACACTGGTTACATACTCTTGCAAAAGACAAACGTTTCATTTTTTCAGTCAACGGGTCCACATATAAGGGTTTACCGACCGCACTCGCTATCCGGCTTATCCTAAGAGCAGACCAATAAGCAAAAGGTATGTTTTTCATACGGATCCAAACGGGCACGTAGGATTGCAAGTCCTTCCTCGCTCAAATCAAGAGTGGGATCCCATTGTTTCTAATAAGTGGCACTCTATTCACCTTTTCAAGAACAAGAAGAACACAAAGCTCTACCAAATTTAAGTTACACCTTGAGGTTCTGCCGAGTTTCCAAATTGGTGTTGCTCTTTTCATGATCGCATCATTAAGCCTCTTTGATAATATTTCATGGAAAAAAGAATAAAAGAAATTTCTTTAAATGGCAAGTGTAATTGATTGAAAATTATAATCCATATATGGAATCGATATGAATTTACTTGTTTTTCCCACGTTAATTTGCGAACATAAATTTTGTTTATGAAGTGTGAGATTTGTGCAACCACTGCTAACTATTCTAAAAGCTTAAGTCATTATATGAAAGCGCAATTTAATATTTAAATATTTTAAAACTCCCCTTCATGCATAGATTGAATTTTGACCTACACCTAAAGCATGAAAATAATAATTGGGGAAGATCTTTCTAAGACCTCCTGCTCTAACTTATGTAAGATTTTATGAAATCATTATCAACTATTTTAAAAGCTTAAGCCATTAAATGAATGAATGATTTTATATTTAAATTTTCCAAAGTGAATAGTTATAAAAAAAATTAGCGTCAAAATTCTACAAAAATTAAGTTATAGCTAGGTTCAATAAATAGGTGAAAAAAAATATAGATAGTATCAAAGTAGGACCCCATCTGGTGTGTGGTTCATAGACAAACTAGGCCCACAAATGATTCGAAAAGGGGGGTCATCATAGGGACAAAATGGCTTGCACAATATTTGGGTCTTGACAAGCTTCTAAAATGACGAAGGAAGCAAGAATGAATTAAATACATATCAAACAGGGAGTGTTGCCGCGAGATAAGACTTAGGCTATGTTTGGCTGTTAGAATAAAATTCACGATATGATAAAATTTATCTTATCCCACGTTTGGTGCCTTTTTCAAAAAAGGATAAAGTTAGATATAAAGAAAAGATGGATTGGATAAAAATATCCCATGGGGGACATTATAAAGATGGATAAGATTTCTAACATCCATTATAGGAAACTTATTTTTCTCGAATAACAAACTTCTTAAATTAATAAAATTACAATTATATTTCAATTTAAATAATATTTGAAATCTAATATAAAAAAAACAAAGAAAAAAACTAATTATTTTAATTTGAAGTTATTTTTATTTATATATTCGAATTTAATTATATTTTATAATATAAATTCAATATATAAATATATATTTATATTTATATTTATATTTATTATATATTTTAAGCATCTTTGTATTTTAGTTATATTAGTATAGTTTACTATTTAATAAAATTTTAGGATTAATACCACAAAAAACTAAAAGAAATAGTACAACTATGACAAATGAAGAGTAAAATCCCAATTAGTACAGCAATTAACTATCATGTGTCATTCAACTCAACGATTTAACAATAAAATTTAATGAAAATTAACAAAGTGTAGTAGTTTATGGTAAATTTGTCAAAAATAAACCAGTTTGAGGTCTTTTGTAGTTTAAAAAATTAGTTTGAAGTAAATGTGTCACATGTGTATAAATTTGAGGTTTTTTGTGATATCAACGCAGAATTTTATTAGAAAATGTTGGAAAGAGAAGAAAGAAATAAAAAAAGAAAAAATTAAAAAGAGCGGTAAAAAAAACGAAATAAAAATAAAATAAGTAAGAGTGTCGCGAAATTTTTTTACCATCTCCGTTTGTGAAATTTTTGGTTCATTTATACTAATAAGCTTTTTATACCAAATAATATATATTATATGATGTGAATATACCCAACTCTATTAATGCAATCACTAAACAATTGATATGATATAGCAAAGTTCTTAAATTTCATATCTTGTTCTATCCAATTTTATCTAGTTAGAAATCCATATGATCAAACGTAGTCATTTGCAAAGATAATTTTGTGGTCTATTCTACACAAATCCAGTGGACTCCAGACTCTTCCTTGTGGCACAAGCACTAGATACTTTGTGAGATTTTTCTACACTTTTCCAGCCAATGCATATGCTAGAAAACTCTAGAAATCGGATCAACATTTTTCTACTCCTCCTTGATCCAATTTCGTGATACTTCAAGCATGCTTGGTAACATCTTGAACTTGGCTAGCGGTAGTGCTTTAGTGAATATGTTTGCTACTTGATCCTCAATCTTTCAACATTTGAGCTCAATCTCTTTGTTGTTTTGCATGATATTTGATGTCGATATGTTTAGTTCATTTGTGAAAGACTGGATTGTTTTTTAGATAGCAATTACGGACTTGTTGTCACAAAATATTAGAGTAGGATTTGTCTGAGCTTCTCCAATGTCTTCTGTAATTCTTTGAAGCCATATTGCTTGACTAGTGGTTGTAGCAGTCATGACGTATTTTGCTTTTGTAGTGAATTGTGCCACTAAATCTAGTTTTTATGACACCCAAGAGAATATTCTAAAACCTACCGTGAATGTATAGTCAGTGATGCTTTTTCCTATCATCAACTGATCTTGCCCAATCACTATCAGTGTAGCCAATGAGCTTGGCACTTGCACTTGGCTAATACTAAATGTCGTAGTTCGTATGTCCTTGTAAACACCTAAAAATTCTTTTGATGGTTCCTAGGTGAATTTGGCTTGGACTTTGCATGAACCATGATAGTAGACTTGTCATGTACATAATATCCGATTGTGTCGTGGTGAAATATAGTAGAATGCCAATCAGAGTTCTATAGGAGGTATTGGCTTTTTCTGCTCCATGTTCCTTTAGTAGCTTCTCATTTGTCATGAGTGGTGTTGCAACTGCTTTGCAATAGTTCATCTTGAATATCTCTAGGAGATTCTCGGTATATTTCTTTTGTGAGATAAAGACTCCTTTATTTTGGCCAATCTCAATGCGAAGGAAGTAGTGCATCAAGTCCAAGTCCATCATCTCAAATGTCTTCATCATTTCTTCTCTAAATTCTTGGATCATCGTTTCATTGTTCCCTATATATATAAGATCAATTACATACAAAGAGACAACGAACATGTCGGACTTACCTTGGGTCTTGATGTAGAGCATTGGCTTGCTTATACTCCTCCTGAATCCTCGCTCAGTGAAGGATTCATCTATTCTACTGCCCAAAAACTTCATCCAGGGAATTCTAGATTGTTGTTTAGTAAATATAGGAAATTCTAGAAAATAGATCTCAATTTCCAACAAGATTCAACTCCTTTCTATTTTGTTTGTTGTGACGAGATACAGTCAGAATTTTCACCTTCATGAGTTCTCAGCTTCCCAATATAATTATTGTCAGGGGATTAGTTATTCGCTTTCGCATGTGCAATAAAAATGAAAGGGTCGACGACTCGTCCTGGAAGTCACAAATTTTTATCGACCACAGAGGGATGGGCACGCGCTCGAGGATTGAGGCATGACATGAGAAGTGTTAATTAAGAGAGTAAGTAGTAATGGGGTGAAAAAAGAGGATCTTTTGAGCATTTCTCTAAAAAAAATTATTATGAGCTTTACAAGTGATTTAAAAAATAATATAAAAATACTTAACTTATTAGTTTTGCATTTTAAAAAATTTTTAGGCATTTCGATTAAATTTAAATGTCAATTTACACAAGATGAGATTCGAACAATAAGAAAACGCTAAAGAAATTTCTTACGAGACATCAGCGATCACCGTTAGTACGATACTGCTTCAAGATTAGTAGAGCGCTTTTCACTTGAAATTTTAGTCTTATATGCTATTGCATCTTGTTTTTTTATACTTCGATATGTTCAAACACTTGCTTGAGGAGAGTTCTATTGGATTGTAATCAATTAGTGGATTGTAGAGACCCTTTTCAAATCTGTTAATATTACTGTTGCATTTCCTAGCGATATCTGGTTATCCTGTAAAATCTATGTGGTTTTCTGGTCAATTGACCTTTCTCTTAACCTATCAATAGGAATTTGTTTCCAAGATGGAGATGTGGCAAGAAGCAAAGGAGAGGAAGCAAACCTTTTGGACGAAGTTTAGTGAGTTCCTTTTTCCTTCCCCTCCAGTCAATTTGTGTAGTGTGCATTACATTCTCCTGAAATCAAATGTCATAAATCACCTTACCTTTTTGCCAGTTGATGTTTTCCTGAGAGGAAAGTATCAGTACTCGATGGAAATCAAATATCATAAATCACCTTACCTTTTTGCCAGTTGATGTTTTCCTGAGAGGAAGGTATCAGTACTTGATGGAGCTATAGTCTCGTGGTACTCGAACTAGGAAAGATCTTGGTGTGGGAAATACAGGCATCGAGGAGTGGAACAATATGCCGGGAAAGTTGTTTCTGTGAGGTATTTTAAAAATAAAGGAGGGTAAGTCGGAATGGGGCGAAAAAATGAGGATTTCTATGGTATTTTTTCTAAAATAAATATTTTGAGCTTTACAAGTGATTTAAAAACAATATACAAAAGACTAGATTCGAACACTAAGGAAGCGCTAAAGAAATTTCTTACAAAACATCGGCGATCACTTTTAAACCCTCTATCAATCAGGAAACTCCCGGATCACATGCCCAACGCCATATTCAAATACAAAACCCTCTCTCTCATAGCTGGTCCGAACGTGAATCTGTGTCGATCACAAGTTGTAGCCTCAACTGGAATACAAAGTAGGAAACATGGAGAGCCACCGAAGAGAACCTCTTCATCCGAGTCGCCCTCGCCTTTTCCTCCCTTGTTTTTCCGTCTACGATGTCGGCGCGTCTTCTTTCCTCGTGGGATTTTTTCGGCTTCTTAACTTCTGCTTACCCTGACGAACAAGACACAGACACAGACACACACACTCTCTCATTCCCTCCTTTTAATTATATTCGTTCTTTCTGATCTCTTCGTCTCTATTCTCTGTTCAATCTTAATTCCCTTTTTATACGTTTTTCCTCTTTTTCTCGTTTTTTCCCTATAAGCGAAGCGCCTTTTCGCCTTTTCTTCTCTTTATATTTACGCAGCTCGTCGTCTCCTACTAGGACCCTGATTTTCGTCATCGGATCAGGATTGCGATCCTTTTACTCTCGCCGTCTCTCTCTCTCTCTCTCTCGGAAAGTTTGGATCTTTTTCTCTTTTTTTTTTTTTTTTGACCGAGGAACCACCGGAGATCATCCTTAGGGAATCTTTTTCTCTTTTTGATCTCTCTCGTTCAAAGAATTCTTCATGAGCCGAGGATATATGAAAAGGTTTTTCGAGAGTTCTCGCGAATCCATCCGGCTAGCGCCGAAGGTAGGGCTAAGCTCAGACATGAGCATCTCTGGCAAGACTATCTGGATTTGCAAAAGGTTAGTCGATTCCTCCCATTTACATTTGATTTATGTGTCTACTTTATTTTCTTTTATTTTTATGTTATAATAATTTCGCCATTCGAAGTTGAAGTTCCAAAAAAAGTGAGTATGATGAGTTGGCAATTACGATTCTCCTCGAATTATGATCTATATATTACAATGATGCTATCCCTAGATTCATGAAAAACGAAGGTTTCGAGCTCTTGCTTCGTAGCTGGTAAGGATATGTCACTAGAGATTTTAGTCTAGTATGCTATTGTGTTTTCTAGCTTGATACTCGGAGTGTGGCTTTAGAATTCTATTGGATTGTAACCAATTTGCGGAGTGTGAGAAACCCTTTTCGAGTCTGTTAATATTACTGTTGCATTGCTCGGTGGTATCCTATCATCATGTAAAACGTGAGCATTCTTTTGGTCAATTGACCTTTTTTAACCTATCGATAGGAATTTGCTTCCGATACGAAGAGGTTGCGAGAAGCAAGGGAGAGGAAGCAAAACCTTTTGGCCGAAGTTCAGTGAGTCCTTTTTCTTACCCTTCTACTCCATTTGTGGAGTATCGATGTGTATTCTATTTGCCTGAAATCAAATAACACGGATCGCCTGCTCTTTTTGCTTGTTGACAGTTTCCTGAGAGAAAGGTATCAGTACTTGATGGACCTACAATCTCGTGGTACTCGAACTAAGGAAGTTCTTGGTGTGGAAGATACAGGCATGGAGGAGTGGAACAACAGCGCCTTGAAAGCTGTTTCTCAGCATTCACTTCCCGTGCTGGAACGGGAAATTGAAGAAGACAAGGCTGCAGAAGGCATGGAAGAGGCCAATCCGCTGCGACCGGGAGAACAAGTTCCGTATATGAAGAGCTCCTTGAAGAGTAACAAAAGGGTCAAGAAGGTTGCGTGGCAAGATCTGGAGGGTAAAGCATTTTAGTATTCTCTTCCCCCCTCCAGAAGATGATTCTTTTGGCTTTGCGTACAAGAACGAGCTTTGGATTGAGGTTCCTGTATGGGCGATCTTTAGTTAGCTCCATCAAATTCTTCTGGCCGTTCTTTTGATCTTCTTCAAACTGTCGAACATAAACTTTCATGCGTTATTTCAAAAGCAAACTGTTATGGCACATATAATACAAACTGATACATTTTCAAATCTTTTGAATAGTGAAGCATATTTCATGTATGGCATGCATATATTGGCACTGTGAGATCACGTTCAGACTCGCGAGGTCATTTATCAGCCTCTCCATTTTTGGCTTTAGTCTTGCTCACGGCAGGTAGTCCCCACCCCGATGGCCTATTTCAGATGCACCTATATGTTGCTGAATATCTATCATGAGTAAATGCTTACTAAAGCTATCACTTCATCAAGATTGATATGATATGAGTGGTGTATATATTGATAACTTGTAAGTACCAAGAGTACTGCAGGGTTGAACGAGGATGTACTGTTGAGGACACAAGATTCAGGAGTTTTCTGCCTGAAGGAAAGGAACAGAAAATCAGATTGTTCCTGAGGTGACGTGGGAAAGGATTAAACTATTTAATTTGAATTTTTATTTGTTTATTTCCTATTTGTTTGAAGATTTCTTTCTAATTTTTGGTCTATTTAGTAAACTATTTCTATTTAGTTTTTGTATGATTAAATACATTCATATTGAATTTTCTCCTTCTTGAGTTCTTTGCTTCTCTCTGAATTCTGCTCGCTCACGCTCACGAGTCACAACGTTCAGTCGCTCGCTCTCATGCCTCTTGCAGCCTCTCTCGACGCTCACTCTCAGCCACCCTCTCGATTGACACCTTCCTCTCGCCTTAGTCGAGTACCTCTCACTCAACACCTCCCTATCGCGGCCTCATCTCAAGTCTCAACTCTTGCCTACCTGTCTTGCTTTATTTCTTTTGGCACAAGGATGCCGGATATTGAGTTCAAACTGTCTGGGCGGGGTTTAAAGATCAGGCTCGTTTTCGTTCGACAAAACGATCATGAAAATAGGCAAAACCAGCGCCTGGGATGAAGGAGACACAACAAACCAAGAAAAATTGGTGCCCTTGGACGTGAGATAGGGCTTGCATGTTGATGGAGCAAGGAATGATATAGCCAACATATCTAGAAAAATGATTTTCGAAGTTCTTCGAACTAGCTAAAGAGAGGAAAAGGGCTGTTTCCTCGAAAATCTGGACCAGCTTCATCCGAATAAGAGAAGGTGGAACAGTTCCTTTGACTCACATAGGCCGATCCGGTTTGATTCTAGGACCAGGCGGGAATTGAAAATTGGCTCGTCTAGTCAAGTTCCTGG
Source organism: Eucalyptus paniculata subsp. matutina (assembly GCA_017140255.1). NCBI lineage: Eukaryota > Viridiplantae > Streptophyta > Magnoliopsida > Myrtales > Myrtaceae > Eucalyptus > Eucalyptus paniculata. The sequence continues at coordinate 37,801,754 of CM029437.1, forward strand.
TTCCAGGGTCGGAACAGGCCCACCCTGGAACCGTTTACCCCTAGTTTCTTACCCCTGTTACTCTCTCTCTCTCTCTCTCTCTCTCTCTCTCTCTCTCTACCTTTTATTTCTTCTTTTATTTTCAACTAGTAGAACCTACAGACTTACCTTCACTTGAGCAAAATGTGGTCAATGGATACCATAACAGCAACAGGTGCTGAAGATCCGAAACCCAAGAGGGGACTTTGTCCAAAGGAGTTGCAAAGTAGTTGATGCTTTCGAAGGCTCTGACCAAAATCGGGGGTTTCTTTGCCCGGAGAAGTTTGTAGAAGAAGCCAAGACAGAAGAGGTTCTCAATTTCCTGTAATTGATAAAGTTGAAGAGCGAGTGGTCCCTCGGACGAAGTGGCTTCTGGATAGGGTTTATGGCATTGAAGGTGAAGGAAGTAAACAATGGTGTTAATAGAACGCTCACAGTTCTCCATATGCCGCAGTGGCAAGGGTGATCGTTTGAGGGCGAGATCTATTGAACACCGGTGAGGGTGATTAAGTGTAGAAGGAAGAAGAAAAAGACGGCCAAAAGAGACCTTGATGTAACGATCCGATCCGATCTGACAAGACTAGGGAGTGGTCGTCGAGACCAAAGGGTCTGGACAAGGATCAACTCTTGGCAGAATTCTAGAATGGCAAATGGGGTATAAATGAACCGTATTGTGCATCAAACCGAGAGAGAGCGATTCTAAAATATATACGTGAAAACTGGACTTGACTTACGGATGTGCCTTATGACGTAACGGCAATACCTTGGTGAGTTAATTTAGAGATGTCATATTTAATACATGTCTCAAGCATAGCCCTACCTTAGTGACGTAGACACCGGTTAGAATGGGCAAACAACCTGTCAAGTCAAAGAATAAACACCCAAAGCACGAAAGCTTCTAGTCCTAGACGAGCACCTACAATCACCTCTCAACCGAGTCAGGGTCCAAGAGTTTTGGGTGTTCTTCAAGGAGAAATGTTGTTAAGGAAGTCCATACCACGTGAATCTAACACTAGGAATGGGCATGAATTATATATGGCGGTTGATAAAGGTCGGCAGGAGGATGAACGAGCCGAGTTTCTTAGACGAGAGTCCTCAGGGTAGGAATCTCGGGCGTGTAGAATTCGACCGAGAGAGGAATGAGAGAGGAGCATGTGCAGTTGTTCACAGAGAGAGAGACCAGGTACCGGTCGGATCTTGATGGGGATATAACCGAGAAGGTCTAAGATTCAGGGAGGCAGTTTTGACGGTGGAGCTGAACCGCATGTATTCCTTGATCGGTTAGCTGGTCTTAAGTATTTCTCTTATAGCCATAGGATTCGTTATGCGAAGTTGAAACTTACAGCCTCCGCCAAACATCATCGACAGTCCACTCAAATGAACCTAAAAAGGGATGAACTCATATCTGCTGGGGCCGAGATAAAACAGAAACTGAAAGACAAATGTTTTCCTCCCTACTGTACAAGACAGTTGATGGATTGAACTTAGAATCTCGAACAAATGTCACCTACTGTCGCTGATTTGATGAATGACGATAATGCATTGTAATTTGCAAGAGGAACCTATGGCCACTCTAACAGGGTTTATCGAGGGTCTCAACGCTGACATTACACACGAAGTTAAGCTGCATTCACCGAAGACTTCAGAGGAAGCTTTCTGGACGGCGGTACCAGTCTTACAACAGGACTGCATCCAACAGGCGTCAGACGTCCCCCAAATAGCAATACACTACAGTCCAACCCCGTATCCTTATTCAGAAATTACATGGAATACTCAATCCAATGCTCCTGGGAAGATTAAACAAGCAACCGTGGATTCATCAATCGATTGATCATATACAATGGCACGTTATATACAATGGCAGATTAAACTGAACATTTCCTGGAAATCATGTCCTTATGATCAGTGGAATCCAGAATTTTACACGTAAGTACTATTTCAATTCAACTTCCTCAGGTTTTAGTTCGTTATCACCCAGACTCAGGGCACCACTGGCAGACTCAGAAGGCAAAGACAGCTTTTCAATCGGTACTGTAATCATTTGGGTTGGTTTCTTGAATTGCACCAATATCATAGTCATGTTGTCACATCCCTCACCAGTGGTGGTAGATGGTGCTAAACAACGATCAAGGACTCTCTCGCACATAGCAGACAGCTTTGTTTCCTGCACAGTACACAATGTTACCCATCAATTTTCTTTCAAGTGTTTCGGGTTATACAAAAGTCAAAATCTGAGTTCCACACTAATTGCTAATCAAAGGTTAAAAGTAGAAGTCACTCTACACAAGCCCCCAAATTAAGAAACCAGAATTCCACAAGGTCTAGTCCACTTACAGAGATTAACTGCTCATGCACGTAATCCACTACCTGCTGGCTGGACATGCAATCCCTAAAAGCACAGATGGCAAATAGAACATCATTCGGACGACCTCCCAGGTAAGGAAAACAAGAAGACAAATTGACATGGCAACATTGTCCAGGAAAACATTTCTATAGATTACTGTACAATATTAACTAATGTTGAAAAAATCGAGAGGGAAAGTCCGTAAATAGAGAATAAAATAATAGTTGCCACACACAAAACAATCTCCATGCATGACATAGGATTAAACTCAATCATTTAAAACGGAAGAATAAACACTGCTTATTTATAAGATGTACGAGACAAGGTACAACGAAACTCTAAAAGAAAGCGATGGGTTATATATCCTTTCAAACAGTTCTATTAAGAGTTGATTATGGTCATATCAAGTCAACTACAACTACAAACATAGTCGGAGGACTATTTTAGAACTGCAAGCTAACATGTCATCTTTCTGGTACATCTTGAAATGAGGTGCAATAAGATCTTTCAAAAGAACACTTGTGGGTGCGCACAAGGGTGCACACACAGCAAATGCTCGCATTGGCTCTAATTTGTATTCCACTGTGAGTGGTGGGGCACAACCTTTCTTAAAGCATCAAACTCAAGTTAATTCTTATTTGTCATATCGAAATTGGCAAGCGTCATATTGTCATAAGATGCATACCAGATGCCATCACATGCTAGCACGATAAAATCATCATCCTCACAAAGGTCAACCTATCATAGAACAGTCAAAAGGGATAATTAGACAAATAGAAAAATAGCAAGAAAAGTTTTTAAGTCAAATGCATATATATAATACACAGACAAGCATGCCCAGAAAAAAGCAAGAACATTGACAAAAATGCGATAGCAGATGTGACTCAGATTATTTGAATTTCAGCATCCTACTTCTAAAATCTCTCTGAAATAGCCATACATCGTGCAAGAGGAGAAAAAAGATGAGAAATTGTCAGTTGGAAGGCAGTTTACACAACATCCTGTAAAATTTGTAGCCAAAAGAGAGTAGCTGCTTAAAAGATGCACATACAGTTTTTATATCTGGATTTGCAGTTACAATTTGCTTTTCAGCTGGCAGAAATTTATTTTGCTTAAATTCCACATCACCTGCAGCAAGTGAAAACAATTATCCATTGAAACTATAGAGATACGAAAGAAACATGTGCTTAGAGATGCTATATAAAATAAGGGGGAAAGCCACTAAGAATCCTAAACTATGCTTACATACCCCAAAGTGACACAAAAAAACCCCCAACTTATATTCAGGTGACAAATTTAACCCCCAAACTCCTTTGTTGTGACCCAAAAAACCCTAAACTTATATCCATCTGACACATTTACCCCAAATTATTTTTCTGACATCAAAAACCCCAAACTTATACTCATACAACACATTTACCCCACAATTTGAGGTAAATGTGTCACACCAGTACAAATTTGGAGCAAATGTGTCCCATGGATACAAGTTTGGGGTTTTTTGTGTCACAAGAAAAAGTTTAGGATAAATGTGCCATAGTGAGCATAGTTTAAGATTTTTGGTGGCTTTTTCCCATACAATAAAGAAGGCCTTCTGTGAAGCATTGTTTACAAAACTGGATGGGAGAATCAATCAAAAGACCTATTGGTTCAGGCGTTTAAACTGGTTGACCTGTTAACTTTTCATTGGCACAAGTATAATTACTGTTGGCCAAGCGGTTGGAGGCTTGAGGCCTTCCAATGCACAGTTAGGAGTCAAAGGGAACAATCCACACAATGCCTGGAGCATGAAATATCAATAAATTTATTGCTCTGGGCTTGTTTAAGACAGCAATAATTTTTTTGTCACCGCTATTATAAAGATAGCTTGCAGCTAAGTGGCAAAGCAATAACCCAGGTAGCTAGAAATCTATCCCTGGGTCAACTCTCCACCACTGCATTTTATAAATCTTTCCCTAATTACCAGTTTGGACCAAATCCGGCCCTATTCAATTCAACCAGCTAAACCAGATCGACAAAGGTTTGGTCCAGTTTTTCGTACCGCATTTGATGGTCCAAACTGGACTGGAACATGAAATCATACCAAGACCAACCGCTTGATCTGGCTGGTCAGGCCTGGTTTTAGAAACATTGGCACCAAGGCAATTAAAGTTCAGAAATTCCTTTCCAATATCAAGCAGAAGTATGCAAAGATGATTGGATCCAGGTTGAAATCCCAACAAAACCTAGTCGTGAAAGATCAGATACCTATAGCTCTTGCAAGATTTAAGCTTCCATTTACTCGTCCAGCATGTATAAAACCTCCAGCTTTTAGAATCCTCTCCTTTTCAGCATCCAACTCGGGTTTGTGGTCTCTAGACAGATTGTATGCCTGTTGCATGCAAGACGGAGACCAGCTAGGAATGAATAATTTGGTCTCAGACCACTGTCTACATTTTACATATGTTCTGCATGTATAAAGCTGGACAATGGCCTATACAATCATAATATGTGAGGACATAATAGTCCTCAAATAAGGAAAATATATTGCAGTTATAAGTGTCCAATGAGATTGAATTATTATATATTACCTGACCCTTTCTAGACAGGACACATCGAGAATCACCAGCATTGGCAACAACTAGTTTGTTATTTTGGATAACTGCAACGCAGGCAGTGCTCCCCGCAGTAGGTCCAGCAAAGTCAGAATGAGGGCCCTATAGAATTACTCAAGGACAAAACATAAATCAAAATACAAAAATGACAGGTAAAATCAACCACATCAAAAAAAGAAGAAATTTTTTTATTTTCTGTTCTTTTTTGCTGAATTCAACAATAAATTATACTGAGAAACAACATTTAGTGCAAATGGCAAATACAGGAAAAGAATAAAAATGATCCCATTGCTTCTGAATACCTCCTCAAAAGCCCAATCATCATTCTTGCCATTGCTATCTGCACCCCTTGGAGACCATATAAGTCCCTCTATCATTCCCGTAAATCTGTTGATTTTATCTCCCAAAGCAGCTAATTCTCTCCAACCCCTTTGACCTCGCATCATTTCATCCATTCTGCAACAGCATAACACCATTTGCAAGAGAGAAGAAAGGACAGCTTGTCAGTAGTCGATACATATGACTAAAGTTCCAAGAATTCTCACCCTTAGAATAAGAAATTAATGAGTTTTAGATCTCAAAAGAGATACTCCTGTTTTATAGCACTATTTAACAAGCTATGAACCTAAATGAAGTTTGAGTTTCAGTAGCCAGGTTCTACATGATATCTTACTTGCAGAGAGCAACAACACCTGCTGAGATAAGCACATACTGGATGCACTTTGGTTCTATTCCACTTCATGATTACAGGCAACCATCACTGACAAGTAATCATTACACAAATAGAAACAGAGTGGCTACCAAAACTTCTTCAAAGCTAATTTATCATTGTAAAAAACATTTTAAGGCAACTGTTTTTCCCAAAGAGAAAAGGCAAGAGGAACAGAAGATTTATGACTGAAGGGAAATTACCGGAGAAAAGCTTTCTGAAGGGATGTTCCTATTTCTCCGGCTGCATATGCTTCATTCTTGAGGACCTGCTGGTGAAGATAATTGGCACAGAACTTTGCTACCACTTTCCCTGCAAGAAAGAGTACTTCTCACGAAAACTATCTGACATCTAGCAGCAAAATTAGTCTTAAGCATTTTGCTTTAGACCATATACACCTACAATTTAGCATATCAGACAAAAATGAAGATTGGGCCCTTTCAAAGTGCACCAAATCAAACACAAAACTTTACTTGGACCATACCCTTTCCCGAAAAGAACAAACATATTACACAAAATCTAAACTCCACTATAGCTAACAGTTTTGTTGGGATATGCAGGCCATTCTACATTTTCTAAATCCAGTCCAATCAATTTATTTGTTGGAATTTAGAATAGAGGTTTCCAAACTAGAGGACAGACAGCAAATGCATAAGAAAAACCATGGAGTTGAGCTCACTTTGTAGGAAACAGCTCGAAGGTGCAGTTTGGATTAGCTGTTCACTTTAGAGTATATTTACAACTCAACCAACAACTATTGTTCAAAAATTTGCAACCAATCTGATATATTGGGTCCCTTTTTTATTCAGTTTGGTTTTCAGTTATTAAAGTTGAGCCAGGAATTTCATACAAACAATAACATTGGTTAGTGACTTTTTATCTCTGACATCAGGTACAAAACAGCAAAGACTTGTGACTCTCTTCATAGATAATGAAAAGAAAGAGATTAAAATATAAGAATTGTCAGGGCACTGAAACTTTGAACGGAAGTATACAGTACACAAGCAAAAGACCATATAACCACAATAACCTCCTGTCAAGTGTAAGAGCCCGAACATTCCTATTGTATGATGACTAATAAAAATATTCATTAGTTTACATTTATCTAGTCTGATTGGGTTTATAAATTATTTCAAATGGATAAGCTAAATATGAAACAATCACCCTGTAAGAACTCATCCAAACCGAAACAAACAAACAAATTGACAGACTAAAACTGCCAACTTAGTTTAGTTTGGTTCGGACCAATTTGATTTAATAGGTTTCTTTTTCTCCCAAAAGCCCTCATGTAGACGTAAAATAATTAGTGACCAGAGATCTTCTACAAATTGAATGCAAAAAAGGATCAACATAATAAACTGAACCTGTGAACAAGTGTTTGAATCTGATAGACTGAGCTGGTGATACAAGCATTTCATGCATTCAGTTTCATCTTCAGAAATCCGATAAATTTATAACTACACAAAGTTGTCACCAAGAAGCTGAAGCTGACCAGCTAAGCTTCCCAAGAGCTGACTTTAATAAGTCCAGAATTTGATTGACCAATACTTTGTCGCATGTGATAACACTGCTACATTTTAAACGATGTACTGTATCATAAAATTTACAGGGGTTTCCCTTCTGTAATTTCTGGCATCAAACTGATAATGGTATAATCAAAGGCAGTAGTTCATCATTCATGTAAGTCAGTATCATTATGAAAACCATATCAATAGCACAAAGATTTCAAATTGTGAAATAGAGTATATCTTTCGTTCTACACTATAGGAACCTCAATCGACTTATTTTAAAGCCATATGCATTTCGCATTAGCCCTATGATGATTTGATAATTCGACACATCATGTAAGTTAAGATGGGTATGCTCATGTCCTACATAGGATCTTTTATGACCTGTCTTCAGGCCAAGTAGTACAAGTAAAACTGCTGATTAGATTGACAGTTGCAAAAAGCTAAAGATGCCTCCATTAAACACCAACCTGGTATCTGCACTCCACACATATTATGTAAACAACTAAAAATGGCCATGGAACGGTAAGTAGAGTTGTAATTAACATCAGAAGAAAGCAACTGCAGTGCTATTGATAATTGATTACAAGTCTCTGAGAGATCTGCCATGGTATCAACATTCTCACAACTCACTAGCTTATCAATGTTCCACACTCTCCGATGCAGCAAAAAGCACTTGCATTAATCCATCAGGTGGCACATCGATGGCAATTTATAATAGACAAAGAGTCACTAAACATCTATATGCAGATGGACCTCTGACTTGACTGTGGAACAGAGAAGCAGGTCTGGCTAGGCTAACTTTGGTTCTTTAAGATAAAAGATATTCAGCATCAAAATATTATTGGTGATACCTCCATGGCCATCAAAAACACCAAAGAATGAGGTGGAAACATCCAGGTCAGTATAGGCAGCGTGCTGCAAAAAAAAAAAAAAAAAGGACTCATAAGCCATACTAGCACCGAGTCACAGCAGCAAAGCTTGCATCAAGTTACTCACAGCATCCTCCATTGTCGCACGCCAGCCTTGCATAGATGATAGGCCATATCTAACTCGATCATTCTCGCCATCTTCTGAGAACTTTTCAGTTTTCGGAGTGCTCAGATATATCCCCATTTCTGTCTGTAAGTTACATGTGAGACATTATTTCACTCAAAAAATCAAACGGAAGAAAAAGAACACGACACAGAACTCCCCGGCTAAAAATCAAATGAATGTCAAACTCAGAATAAGTAAACACCATAAGAAATTCCCAGACCGGCAAATCCAGTTTCAACACTCGAGTTCTTGCCCTCAGCTATAATCTCGAAACAGTGCAAGAAAAGTCAATTGTGGTTTCAACAAAACCCAAAATCACACGTCGACCATGTCGAAATCAGACAGAGACACACGCATACGCCAGAGTTCCATCCATCAGAGATTCCCTATTCCAAGTCTTTCATGATCGGACTTATTAACCTTCATATCTAATTAACATCTCCATCAACACTTACAACCTCCAAGACTCCCATCTAGAAATCCGACCACAAGTATTTTCCAAAGGTTTGGCAACTGTCAGTCAACAGTCAAAAGACGTTAACCCGGATGAATAGATCGACGAACTCTAGACATTCCCGATCAAGCACGGAACACTTAAAACACATCAGAAACTACAGAACAAACCAAGGACAGTGACCAATGCAGTACCCTGACGGCGCCTCAAGAAGCTGGCACCGAATTACCACAGCAAACACGCAAGTAAGCAAAGGGTCACAGCACGACCCACGTCTCCCTAGTCCAAGTAAGACGAAACCCGATTCGAAAGACTTCAAATTTAGCACGAGAAGAACGTGAGACGGACACTCCAGATCAGGTGGAAGACGACCCAACACGACACTGAGGCATACTCACGCGGCTGAAGTGACCCGGGGCGGAGAACCGGTCAAAGACGCATTTGGGCTGCCATGGAAGGATTTGAGGAAAAGGGGTCGCTTCAATTTGGATGGAAAGACGTGAAATGAAGGAGCGAGGCGGTGATCCACCAGGAGACGAGGGTCAAGGTGGGTGGTGGTTCCGCTCTCAAGAAATTCTCGTCCCCCCTGCGTCTCGTCTCGCTCTCGCTCTCGCGCGTGGCCTCCAAAACCAGAGGGAGTGACGCCATTTATATCCTATTGCTTTAGGCCTTGTCTGCCGTCGACCTTTGTCTGGTGTCGGTGCAAAATGGGTCCTCAAATTTTCTGGTTGAATAATTTGTCCGGAATCATCGGTTGGGCTGTATGGGTCCCTCGGTGGGATAGATTCTTTATTTTTCATAATCTAAAACCTATTCTATATATTTTGAGATTAAGAATTTATCATCGCATATATAATGATATTTAATAACGACAATTTGTTATTACAATTTACTGACCACGATTTTATTTGTACACACAAAAAATATAACAAAGTAAAAATCTCAATTACAAAATAAAATTTGAAACTTCACATTAATAATTTGTCCGGAATCATCCGTTGGGCTGTATAGTGATAGATTCTTTAAAAATTATATTCATATATTTTGAGATTAAGAATTTATCATCGCATATATAATGATATTTAATAACTACTATTTGTTATCAACTTACGTTTGAAAAATATAACAAAGATAAAAAAATAAAAACTTAGCAAAAAATTATTTTAAATTCCAACAACTTAGAACCCGAAACCTTCCAATTGAAATAAGTTCCCCAATTTTTGGAACCTAAAACCTATTATATATATATTGAAACTTGGAACTAGACAAATTCTCATCAATTCAATTCTCAGATTTCAAACTTTAAATTGGAAACATACTCATCCTTAATTACAGGGTATTACAGGGTATGTTATGATTAAACCCAACAATGTGAATAAACTATTGTACATACTTTACCTTTAAAAATTCACGTATTTACATGATTTTGATAACCAAAATACACTTCATATATCGTTCCTCTTCTTTTAAAATTTTAAGTGGCATAAATGTTGATGAAACTCGTGACTTGCTACTTACAACCGATTGAAAAATACTACCTCATCGGAGAAATCCGAAATCTCTAGCCACTGTTGTGAGTGGACGGTCCAAGACCAAAGAGATATGATGATATCTTGAAATTTGGTTGCTTTAAATTGGGCGACCTGAGTATATGGGTTAAAAGCTTTTAACAAGTCCAACGCAATTATGGGTTTGATTGAAATTTTTGGAGAAGTGATGGCTCAAGTCAAATAATAGCCTATTCTGAAAAGCTAGCTAAAAATTGAGGTGACTCCAGCTACAGTCGCCCCCACCGCTACCAATAATAACTTGACGACAAACATAGCAAGATAACAACCATTGCTACAAATGAGTGATAAAGAAGCTAAAGTCTCTTTCCCTCTCTCTTCTCTCCCCATCGCCTTCTTCAATCTTTTCTTGTTTTTTTTTTTTTTCCTTTTCTCCCGATAAAAATATGGGAACATACCACCCGCAGTGGTGGCTCCACTAGTAGATCCTGGTGACGTCCACCGAGGAGGCCCTGAATTTTTTTTGGCGACATTTTCTCTCAGTTTAATTTTTGATCTAGAAAAAAAAAAAAAAATTATCCTTTTCTTCTCATTTTTTGATCTAGAAATTATCCTTTCTCAATTTAGATCAAGAGTTCAATTAATATATTTTCAAAAATTTAATACCCCTATGCTATTTTCGTAGATCGCAAAAGCTTTTTGTCTTACTGATCCACGAAGATTTGCTCTTCTAAATATTAAATCAGTATTTGTTTAACCGATTGTCTCCGGCTATGGTATAGAGGAAAGCGAACCTAGATGCACACTGCCAAGCCATCGTTATTGGCAGAGGGAGTTTTTGACATGTGCCTATTACTGACAACAATATGAGATCCAATTATCGGTTACTGACTATTTTGCTCGACAAATCAATTCTTATGAAACAAGTATATGCCAAACCTACCACAACTTCTTCACCGCTATCAGTACTAATCTCTTCGGGAAACTCATACCGAAGTCTTAAACTTCACATATGGAATGTAATTGAGTCTTGAACCTTTTAACCGGTACAATCAAAATGCAACTCTTTACTTAAAAGAGAAATTGAAAGCTAAACCTTTTTTTCTCAATAGGCGTAATTAAAATATATTTATTGAAAAATATGGTCTAGTTCTTTAGAAGAAAGTGCAAGTTAAGCTTCTAATTACATTTCGAGTGTCGCATGAGTAAATGCATTGTTAAACGAGCCAAAGTACTCGTAGTTTTGCATTTTAGACTAGTCCATAGACGGACGAGGGCTCAATCAAAATCTCAGTAAATTTACACCCTTTTTCATAAGCTCCAAAAGGTTATGTTTGATATATTTTTAGAGTGTCGCATGATTGGCCGCCCGACCAATGAAAGAAGTAGCGAATCTTACCAAAATATCTTCCTTTGATTGGGTTGTTCAAAGTCAATATAAAAATGGAACCCCGATGGCACCTTAAATCCTTTCATATTTAGCTAGATTCAGCATTCACATAACTTCAATAGCACCGGTGGACAACTTAGACTAACTCAATTTTCGTATGGTTAAATACCTTTGTTAATAGATGCAACCTATTAGGATTATTTCTCAAAAGTCAACTTAATAATATATTTTTTAATTGTGACAATTCAATCATAAACTTTTTGACGATTTGCCAATTTAATTATAACATTTTGAAAATTTGTCCATTCATTCCTAAACCTATTATTTGGATGATTGATCTAGAAGGACTAAATTGAGGCATCATCAAAAAAAATTAAGAGTGAATTGACACAATTGAAAGAATTAAGACTGAATTAGCTGTCGTACAATATGTTTATAACTTTTTGGACAATTTTCTTGCAATCTATCTATCCCAACATGTGTGACATTGAATCGTGGATTCACATAATTGATGCCTTTTCTTTTCTAGCACGTGCATTACTAGTTAGTGGTTAGGTCTATCAAGTTCGTTACTTATTTATAGTTCTATCTTGAGACAAAATATCTTTAGTTCTAATCGGTAATGTCGGGCATTAAGACCTGTTTGTGAAATCAGCTCACGAAATGACTCGATGTAATGTACTTAGAATTGGAAGTAATTAGAAGTTCTTAAACCAATGGTTGGACCTGTAATCCATGTAACCTTATCAAGAGAAGAAAAAGCAAAGCTGATGCCGAATGATTGGGTCTTTGTGTCCGCGCATCCGACATGAAAGTCCCTATCCGGCCCTGTCGTTTCCTCCTGTCTTGGGAAATCTATGCATTTTAAAAGTCCACTCATTCTCAACCTTGGAAAACGTGTGCATCACTTATTTGGATCGCCAGATGCAAAGGAAATTCGTGGGTCCAATTCGAGCTTTTGGGGAAGGAAAACATTTTAAATGGAAAAAGATTAGCTTTGGGATACGAATCGAAACCCATCAAATGGGGCGCTTCAAGAGTATAGTATATTCATTTATATTGTTGATGTTCTTTTTGTGTGGATAATTCCAACTATAAAGCATATGAAAAATGATATCACTGAGTTGGTTTGAGTTTTTGGGTCATATTTGGGATGGAATAGTTTGATTTTTGAATTACTTTATCACATATATAACATGGAAAAGGTCGATATTTACCATCTAGCTGCAAAATAGTCAACAATATTGATGGTAAAAATTATAATTTCTAGTTTCTTTTACTTGTGTCTTTATGTAGAAACCTATTTTTCTTGATTATGCTTGTTACAAATAATATAAGAAACCCACTGGCTAGTGGTGCAGCTGGCTTAAGTTGCTCCTACCTTAGTCAAGCTCTAGGTTCGAATCCTCTAGCAAGCGCAACACGAAGCGTTTAGTGTCTTAAGTGAAGGGTCATAGTAGTAGAGTCTTGTGCTAGTCTCCCTCCAGATATAGTCGGTGTTCTCCGCAGCGGCAGCCGTGAACCAAGCCAATCCTAGATATCAAAATATTATAATAATAATAATAATAATAATAATAATAATAATAATAATAATAATGTTCTTAGATAAATGCATTTGATTGGAATATCAAGGATTTTCGACTAAGGAACTACAAGTCATAAACTCAAATTCTGTCAACTATATAGACATTGCTCCGAATTAGGCTACCTACATAGATCAAATACTTGAATTTTTTTTTTTTTTTTTTTTTGGTCGAAAGGAGAAGCTTCATTCAAGATAAAGGAATATTACACCCTTAAATCGTAAGGCCTCTGCATTCGTTCTCAAAAGAAAACATCTATAGATAGATGAGAAATTGTTCTTTTTTTACCAATTATTTCAAAGCCTGTGATGATTCATTTTCTGTCTTTTCATTCTCTTCCCCCTCGTTGTGGTGGGACAGCACTGATTGAGGAATCTGAAAATTTGACAAATCGTGCCGGAGGTGGGACCTGTTGTTACGCAGATAATGATGTGACTTGATCATGGAAACCCTAATTTCAAGCAAGTTCAAATAATTTAATTCAGGAGATGGACGTGGAACCATCTGAGTGCTGAGATAATCCGCATTAACTGGGGGCCATTAAATTATAATATCAGAGTTTCGAAATCTTATTGGAGAATAGGAAACATCAGTCGATTTTCTATTGGTTAGAATATCTATAACAGGGTATCCAACAATTGTTTCCAGGGCATCGCTTGCTTTTCCATTTATTTCCTCTTATATTTCTTCACTCTCCTAATCTAATTTTAAATCTGAAAACTTTGCTCTCCCATTCTTATTTTTGGAAGCTTTTCTCTCGGATATACTTCTAAATTTAGGAGTTTTAATGAATAAGTATTTTTCCTACAGTTTTAATGGTATTTACAGCAATTTTAATATTAAATCTGAAGGACTCGCTCTCATAGATGTCATATTTTCATTGTCCCCTATGGTGATGGTGTTGGGGACACACCGGCAAAAGACAAAGTCGCAACTACAATTATAGATCTTGGTGTGCGCGACGTGTGAATTGATAGTTGGCCACACTAATCATTTTGCTTAAATACAATCATAGATCTATTTATGAAGGACAACAATATGATTATCTCAGTCACCATACTTTGATGATATATCTTGATTTCTGGTTTTTTATTTGTTTTGTAACTCTACTAGCTTGCCTTGTTATGGTGACTTTTGAAATTTCCTATTGATCCTTTTATGTATTACTTTGGTAATCAATAGAAATTTCTTATGACAAAACGATTAAACAAAAAAAAAAAATACAGTTTCAAATGCATACCTACTAACTAATACTTTAAAATATTCCAAATTAAATAAATCTTATATATTTCGGAAGCGCTCATTAATAAGATTCTAAAATAATAATGGCTTCAACATTGGAATATGCAATCAATAGCTAAAATTGAAAGTACTTTGGTGCACTCATTAAAATTGATATGATTCAATCTTTAAAAATTTCATAGTTATGCTACTTTGGTCCATAAAAGGTCTATTTTTAACTAGCCAAATAGTGTCAAACTCTATTATTTTATTCATGGGAACAAAAAATAAATAAATTCATTAGGTAAATTTTTTTCCCAAGATTAGATTTGGAACATAATTAAAAAGTAAAAAACAATTACTTTTTTGTTCCCAAAAATACTCTAGAATCAAACCTATCCGTTTTTTTTTTTTTTCTCCTTTCTTTTCTTCTTTTCTTTTCTTCTTCCTCCCAATCGGTCACCAGCCACTTTGTCACCTGCTGGCTATTGCCACCGCTATCGACATTGGTTGGGTGAGGTTTGACAAGTTCATTGGAGGCTTGCCTAGCCACCGCGAGGCTCTCCTCACTAGATCTAGCAAGGCAAGGCCTTCCTTGGCCACCGGTGAGGCTCTTGGTGAGGAGAGCCTCAGCCTCCCCATGGCCAAGTAAGCCTCTAGCAAGCACGTTAGACCTCGCCTTGTCAGTCACCAGTCACAAGGAAGGAGGGTGAAGAAGGAGGGTGAAGAAGGAGGAAGGAAGGAGAGGAAGATAAAATAAATAGAAAATAGAGAAAAAAAAAATAAAAATAAAAATATAATTAAAATATTAAAAATTAAAAGAAACAAAAAAAAAAATTAAGAATCTTACCAAACCCATTTTTATTTTGGGAATAAAAACTTTGGTTAATTATCAAATGCATTCAAATGCTCAGAATCTTGTTTAGTGAACTAAATAAAAAAATATATAATTTATGAACAAAAATTATTTCCAGGAATATAATGAATATCAAACACACCCAAATTTAATCTTGACCGTTGCATGTTAGACAATCGAGGGAAGCTACCATTCATAGATAGCTCCATTGTTTGCTTATGACTTTGACATCAGCTCTTATACAAGAACCTGAATTTTGAGATATTCTTGGGTCATTTTCGGACTATTTTCTATTATAAATAGATTAGACCCAAACAATAATATTAATCCTTTTTGAGTTTAAGTGGTAGACAGTGTGTAAAAAAATTTACTCAAGCTATAGAACAATCGTGAGTATACACAAACATTTATATTCTATTGACAGAATAGAAATGAGTTTAAGAGATGGAAGAAAATGCAAAGTATATTTATAGTGGTTCCGCCTATCCACTTAGCCTACCGTAATCTCACAATTGACACGATCCAAGTTGAGCTTGGATTTGCCTGTCATCCTTGAGATGATAGTGCCATAAGATGATTCTTGTTTTATTTATGGCTATACTTCTATATATTCAAACGATTCTTATCACACATAACATTCTCTTATTAAACTTCATACACTCACACTTCTGCTTTTGATACGGTATGTCATCCTTTATTGCACACTCAAATATGGTAATTAGTCTTGTCTTCTCCGGTATGCTTTTTGTGTATTCCATCACCTGAAACTGGTTGTAAAATACCAATTTTATTTCAAATCAAATTGATTAAGAGCCTACGTCTTGTCTCCAAGACTGTAGAGGTCCGCCGTAGAACCACTTCTTCGTCAGTTGCGAGAACACCCTCTCCCGTAGGTCCCTCCAAACTTGCACATAACCAAGCTAGTTCTTCTTCTACACATACGAACTTCCGAGCATGGCACCCTTATATTTTGTAGATTGTTCACAACTTACTATGTCCATTTGAACTCTTCGATGATCACATGTTCTCTAGCTTGTTCCCATTGGCAAGGTCCATCCAAGCTTTGTTGATGCCTTCATATCCTCATAGCTCGTTCACCTTCTACTGGTCCATTTGACCTCTTTGATGATCGCACGTACTTAATTTATTCACCATACAAGAAAGCAAAAAGAGGAAGACTAGTTCAATAGCCAGTTCATTTGAGTCTATAACTTGTCCACTATTTGCAAGGTCCATCCGGTCATCGGCATATTTCAAATCCGATAGCTTGTTCGCCTTATGTAGAGCAAAGGCCCTTCCACACTAATAGACATCCTATTACTAATACCATCTATATATGAATCTATTTATGTAGAGAATGTATTCTGCACATTCAAGTTCTCACGTTAGTTCACTTATGATATTTATCATCATAAAACATATGAATTTTCCGCAACATTTTCTATTATGCATTGTTTGCAATCATATTTGATTATGCATAAGAGTTTTAATTCAGATGGATGAAAAAATGAGGGTTAATGGTCGGTATTACACCAAATAATAAAAACTTGAAAACTATAATACTTCAATTTTTAGGAATTATGGATTGTATGGAATATTTTTATTGATAACATAAAGTACGAGAAAAATTGTCCTAAAAATCCTAGACCTATCATATGGTGGTCAATTCAGTTTTAAATATTTCAATTATGTTTATTTATTCTTAAATATTTTGACGTTTTGCCAACATAGTCATTTCAACCATTTTTGGTTGAAAATCATTAATATAGACGTCGACCATCCTAATGTTGTACGGCAAACGTTGACATGAATGATTTTTGAAGTTTTTTTTTTCCCTTCCTTTTTTTTTTCATCTATTCTTTTCCTTTTTCCTTGGGGCTAGTGGCCGGCCATAGGAGAGGTTCGTGATCGCTGTCCATGGGCAAGTGTGGGCAAGGGGCCACTCCTCGCCCATATTCAGCAAGGGTGACGGTCACTCAGGTGAGGGCAGCCCTCCTTGACACTCACCTGTGGCTAGCTATTGGCCATAGAGAAAAAGGAAAAGAAATGGGAAAAATAGATAAAGGAAAGGAAAGGAAATTCAAAAAAATTGAAAAAAAAAAAGTGCTAAAAATTGTTGACATCAAAGCTAGTTGCTTTACATAAGATGATCAATGTTTACGTTAGCAATTTTCAATCAAAATTGACTAGAATGATTACATTAGCAAATCGTTAAAAGATTTATGAGTAAATTGACATAATTGAAAAATTGAAGATTATATTTGTAGGACTTCTTGAATAAATATCCTCATAGGTGGACAACCTACAATATGTGATTCTTATTTGACTGTAAGGTCTTGTTTGGTCCGTTGCCGATGTGGAGATGGGATCCAAATTCAAGCTGTCACGTGCTTTAGGGTTGGAATTATTGTTGGCGTCACCGAACAGCCATGACTCTCACCTTGGCGTCTTCGTAATTAAATATCTTCTACAGAGAGAGCATTATGTCATAGATAATTAAGGGGTCACCAATCATAATTTAATGGTTTAAATAATATATAAAATTATTCAATACGTTATTATAAAACGATTGACTTACTTATTTACATGATTATTTTATAGAGCACTTCTCTCTCACACTTGCATGCACAAATAGAGAGACCTCTCGCCCTTCTAATCTTTAGCTCAAATTCATGCATTTTTCAATAAACAAAAATTAGGAAAAATTCCATTTATCTACCTAAGAATTTAGGGGCGATTTTCGTTTAACCTCGAACCCTTAAAATATACATCTAACATTTGGAAAATTTGTGTTTTGTTGACCTTGGCGATGCTCGTTGAGTTTTTAAGTTAGATTAGTGAAAGGGCCAAATTTTCCTCCATCTTGGGTTATAGGTATTTCTCCGATTAATATTCTGATTTGTAGGCTACAAACATAGGCATTACCCGGATTTATATTTAGCAAAGTTTGCCTAGGAGTGATGCCAATAATTTATATAACTCATTAATTAGAAGCATCGTTAGAGAAACTGGTGGAAGAAAATATGGCCCATCCTATAATTGTGCATCAAATAATGTTTTCCCTCCCGTCTCAAATCAATGAGAAATAAAATAAGAAAAGGCACAACCAAAAGTTAAAGTATTGAATTAATAGGACAATTGAGAAGGATTGATGAACAATACAAACACCAGTTTGGTCATATGGTAGGAAATCAACTGAATTGAGGGGTTGTTCTCACCTGTCTGTCTGATGACATGGTCAACTGCTCACGCCGTAATCGAACCGTTCTTCATCCACCTGATCCGAACGATCGACAGAATCTTCATTCTCGCACATCACCGGTCAGGACCCGCTTGACCTGAAAAAAGAGCCGTAGCCATTGAAATACCAGAAACCATGTCCAGTCCAAGGGGACAAATCCTGCCTTCTTCACGCACAAGCTACGATGGAACAGGAATCCGGACGACAGAAATTCAAGAGACACAACTATTGTCTCTTTCGAACCCACTCGTTATTTTGATGAACCGTGTTGATTCTTAGTTTCAGCAAATACGAATGTAGACGAGCAAGATCAAAATGTACCTCGGTGGAAGGGAAGATGTACTAAAAGATCAGCCAAGATGAAGAAGTCCCCTCTGTCTGGCCTCTAAATCGCCTTTGGAGCATTTTGCTCTAGATTATGCAGAGTGAGGTGTAACTACTGGTCTGCCCCCAATGTTATCTACTTTCAACGCTATTAACAAGTGAAACCAACTCCATGTGCTGTGGCTCCACCGTCTCAGTTCCCTCTTTTAAAGCTAACGGTTCTTCTGGAAGAAGGGAAGCATTTGGATCCCCGCTGGGAACCAAGAACAGCAAACAAAGTGGAGAAATCCTCAGAATGTTACGGATCAAGATGGCCAACCATAAATTACCGAATTGAGTTCTAGTGACCCCAAGTGTGTGAAGTAGTAAGCCGCCTCCCCATGACGCCAAGAGGACCCCCATATTGTCAATGGACATGAGCAGCGCAAAGAAAGTGCCCTCTATACCAGAGGGACAAAGTTTCGAGCTTAACACGTACAGAGGCATCCGTTGGAGTGTCCCTATCATTCGGGAGATCCCTTCATCAGTCACAGCGAAGAAATAATCTGGCACGCCAAGTTTCAAGTTTAACCGCAGTACGAGAACCAGGTCAAGCATTCCTGACAGACCAAAGAGTAATTGAGTCCACAGTAGCAGATCCCGGAAAGGGCGATCCTTAAGGCCATGTTGGAATAGTATTGCCCCAAGAAAGGAACCAACTGATCCAATTGAGAGCAAATAACCAACAGTCTCCTGCAAAGAGTGGCTTGGATAGTTAGCAGACTGCATTGTAAAGTTCCTTCTGCTCATGACTAATCTTTGACTCTAAATTCTTTGTATTGGACAAAACTCAGGTCACTATAAAAGCTTTTACCGTAACAATGCATCTCAATCTTCAAGGATTTCGTCATCAAGGAAGCAATTGGGACAATAAGGAAACAAAAACAGCCTGTCAAATGACTTTAGCCGCATGAGTTCATATTTCAAAACTTTTATAATGATCATCTGTCTTAAAAGCCAACAGATACTCGATTTGTCTTGTCTAACTATGTGGCTTGGAGACGTAACACTCTGATCATGGAGATGTCCTTTGATCTCAACCACATAGAGTATGTATACGTGTTAATTTGTATAAGATTCTTCCACTTGAGCACATCTATAAAAAAGAAATTCTAGCATTTTCTACCACGTTCCAATCTTTGGGCGTGCTGCCATTGCTTTGGGGTTCCCAGAGCTCAGCCCACAGGCATTCAGCGTTTACACTCTGAGCTGAAGCAAACTAATAGCTCGGTAATTTCTACTCTCGGAGACCAGAATGACTAAAATCTTGATAATCATCAGAAAATTTTTACAGGAACTTCTAGGTTCAATATTGCATTTCCTAGTTCTTGCCCTTCAAAATAAGTAGTCTGGCATGAGAAGCAAACTTAACTCGTCCATACCTCAGAGAAAGATGGACCTCCATCAGCATCTGTATACCAATAGAACATTCCATCACGAATATTCCAACTTAGTGCAATGGATGAATACATGTATATACACGGTCTCCACAAAGCTGGGATTTTCAAAGTGGTCCACATGGCCTTTCCAGCATCAAGAAACTTCTGACTGACCTGGGCACGACTTCACAATGTTAGTTCAATAGTCTCCAGGAACATAAACACAGAGATACTGAGAAGTGGCTCCTGTCTGTAATCAAAATTTGATGTATGAGGCTCATCGAGAATACTTCCTAGTAATAGCACAAGCCCAGCTGGTATTGTCAGCAGAGCAAACACTCCCTAGCCAACAAAAAGGAGAGAAGGATTATGAACTGTGGAATTTCAGAGAAAAAATATAAAATTTTGGGCTCAAAATGGTATCGAGAGGACACAAACCATTGGACCCATTCTGTGGACAAAGATACCACTGATGACGAATCCCACAAGTCCTCCAGTTGACTCACTCAGAGCACACAAGCTTTGCATATCAGCTGCCAGAGAAGGATGGCTGATGCTGTTCTGTGCCACACAAGCATCTATTACAACATCTGCTATTGCAACGCCAGCAGTTCCTGCTGTCAACAGCACTAGGGCAAGAACAAGGTGCACCTTGTAGAATGATAACACGAGCATGGAGAAGACTCCTAGAAAACCTATAACAATTAAAAAAAAAAAAATTCGGTCACACAATCACATCCGAAATTCTTCCAGATGTTTCTGCTTTTCATCCTCACACATTAGATCGTATGAGGGCATTTTCTTACATTCCCTCTGTATTTACTTTTCTCCAAAGATGCCTCAAAGTAGAAGTGCCCATCTGACTAAACTCGCTTTAGAGTTCTTTATGCAACGAGGACTAAATGCACTAAAGTGAAGAAATCAAACCTAATCTAAAGACAATAACTGTAGCCCCCAAGTGTGCTTTCCAACGCATGCTTTCAGACCAATATTTACTCCAAATCAAAGCGCAAAGTGATGCATGTTGGATAACAACCACTAGTAGTAGCTTTTGAGTGATGCTAATCTTTAAGCCTATATGAAGATGCAGGGATGCCAAAACTATTAGTCTAAACCATAATGTGAAAGATGAAATTCAGAAGATACAAATAACAAAAAAAGGGAAACTGGAGAATCATAAGCGACTCTTCTATACCTGCTAAAATAAGATAGGGCCGCCTTTGGTACCCTGCGACTGGGAGGACATCGGTCAGCAGTCCCCAAATTGGTTTGACAATCCAAGGAAGCTTTATTATTCCTGTATAGACCTGAGACTCGGAAGGCTGAACCTTCTGAAGATCCTTCATATAGTACTTGGTTCCATACACAATCGCCACCCCAAGAACAAAGCTCCAGTGCATTTCCACCGCCAGCATTCTCAGCCATTGGACTGGAGCCAGGAAGCAACTGCGCGCCCTCGATCTGGGCACATTCTTATCCATGGCAGCCTCCGCCACCTCCTCCTCAGAGGCCACAAGATTAGCCGTCTCCTCCATATGACACACCTCTTGCGGTCAAACTTGCTAAGGAAGATGGTCTATTTCTTCCAGTAATGGTTGACTCGCATCAAGAAAGATGGTCTATTTCTTCCAGTAATGGTTGACTCGCATCAAGACGGGTTGTATATCATATGAGTTGGATTTAACATGCTTGTTTAACTCAAATTCATCTATTCTTCGACAAATAAAAAATTAGGAAAAATTACATCCATCAACCTAAACTTTAGGAATTGTCACGTTTAACCTCGACCTCTTTAGAGATATGCATCGCACATCCAAAGAAACTTGCATTTCGTTACCACTATTAATGCTTGTGAACTTTTTCCATAAACATGTACAGTACACATTTTATCGTTCTCAATTAGCGAAAGGGCTATGTTTTCCTCCGTCTCTAATTGGAGAGATTTCTCTAATCACGCTTCTAATTGGTTAGCTGTAAAAATGGTTAATACACGGATTTGTATTTAATAAAGTTTCCATAAGGATGATGTCGATATTTTTGTGACCCACTAATCAGAGCACTGATGGGGGAAATGATCGAAGAAAGAGCGGCCCGTTCGTTCCAATCTTTCTAATAATAAAATCGAAAATGTAGAAGAGATAAATTTAAAAGTTTTGGATTAACAGGACAATGGAGAAGAAGATTGATGGACGATGCACACACCACTGTGGTCGTAAGAGGAAATCAACAGAGTTAATATGTTGTCTTGTTGTCACTTCTCAGTGATCTTTTGATGACTGTTCTTTGTCGACTTTCCCTTTTCTGCCGGAACGGTCAACGAAAGGGGACAACGTCTTGGCATCAATGCAAAAATACTTCCTTGTGCCATCCTAATAAAGAATGGATGAAGAAATCAGCTGGGTTCATCGGACCAGTCGCAAGGAAGTTTGGATCTGTTTCAACATTGCGAAGCGTTGCCGCTTCTGATTTGGAAGTACAAGCAGACAGTTGAAAATGCAGCAAACCAATGTTCTTATCAGTATACACAGCTCTTTCCGTCAATGTCAATCTTCCCAGTTTCCGTGGAAAAAGTTCAAGCATCCAGCTCCTCTGGATCTTTGATTATGTACATTCTGTTTGGAAAAGAAAAGCATACCATACCAGCATATTGATCGTCTGCTAATTCTGACATTTATGTGTTTCTTTGAAAAAGAGTAGCACCGTCAATACCATACATTGTCATTAAATCGCAGGGAGAGCATGTAGGGAGTCGAATGCGCAAAAAACATGGAAGCCAATGGCA
Organism: Eucalyptus paniculata subsp. matutina; assembly: GCA_017140255.1. Lineage (NCBI taxonomy): Eukaryota > Viridiplantae > Streptophyta > Magnoliopsida > Myrtales > Myrtaceae > Eucalyptus > Eucalyptus paniculata. The sequence continues at coordinate 37,824,739 of CM029437.1, forward strand.
AGGTCAGTCAGTCGCAAGTGGAAACCCTTAATCAAACCATTCCTCATCCACCTGATCTGGACAATCTGCAAAATTTTCATAATTGCGCATCACGAGTCAAGACATGCTTGACCTTCCATGTCCCTTCCATGGGGACAAATCCTGTCTTCTTCATGCACAAGTTACATGGGAATGGGAGTCTGAGCTACAGAAATCAAAGAAAGACGACTATTGTCTCTTCTGAACCACCCCGTTCTATTGATGAACGGGTTGCTTCTCAGTTTCTGTAAATAAGAAGCTAGACAAGCAAAATCAAAGTGCACCTCGGTGGAAGGGAAGATGCACTTAAGAATCAGATACAGAACGAGAAGTAACCCCCTACCTGGCCTCCATTTCCCCTTTGGAGTATTTTCCTCTAAAATATGCAAACTAATTGTGTAGCTACTGGTTTGCCCCGAATTTATTTAGCTTCAGCGCTATTAACAAGAGAAAGCAATTCAACGTGCTGTGGCTCCACTGTCTCAGTCCCTTCTCTTGAAGCTAACACTTCGTCAGGAAGTAGGGAAGCATTTGGATCCCCTCCAGGAACCAAGAACAGTAGACATAGTGGAGAGATTCTTAAAATGTTACGGATCAAAATAGCCAACCACAAGTTACTGAATTGAGTTCTAGTGACCCCAAGTAAGTGAAGTAATAAGCCCCCACCCCAAGATGCCGAGAGATACCCGATATTCTCGATGGACATGAGCAGAGCAAAGAAAGTGCCCTCTATACCACAGGGACAAAGCTTCGAGCTTAACACATAAAGAGGCATCAGTTTGAGTGTTCCAATCATTCGGGAGACCCCTTCATCAATCACAGCAAAGAAATAATCTGGCACGCCAAGTTTCAAGTTTAACCGAAGTACGAGAACCAGGTCAAGCATTCCTGACAGACCAAAGAACAACTGAGTCCACAAAAGCATATCCCGAAAAGGGTGATCCTTAAGGCCATGTTGGAATAGTATTGCCCCAAGAAAGTAACCAACCGAACCAACTGAGAACAAATAACCAACAGTCTCCTGCAATAATGATTTGAATAATTAGCAGACTGTATGGTAAAGATTTTTTTGTTCATAAGTAATTATTTGGAGTATAAATCTTTTATATCAGACGAAAGTTGTCATTGTGAAAGCTTTCCGCATAACTATGCATATCAATCTTCAAGGATCTTATCACCCAGGAAGCAATTGGACAACAATTAAACAATAAACAGCCACTCAAATAACTTTAGCCCTATGAGTTCAAGTTTCGGAACTTTTTACCGTAATCATATTTCTTCAAGCTAACAAATACTCAATTTGTCTTGTACAGCAAGTTAGCTTATTTGTCAACACAGAGACATTTCCCTGATTTTTCATGGTTAAGAAATCTTCAAGTATGAGCTAGAGTACGGCCACAAATTTGTGAAGACGTTACGCTCTGGTCACATAGGTGTTTGTTGATATCAACCACAGAGAGAATTTAAACATGTTCTCATGTAGCTAATCACACAAACTTGTATGAGATTCTTCCACTTGAGCATACAGAACTGAAACTCTAGCATTTTCTTCTCTATGTCTCCATTATGTTGACATCGCTTTGGGTTTCCTAGAGCTCAAACTGTAGCCCACAGGCATTCAGCATTTACACTTTGAACTGCAAGAAACTTCTAGCTTGCTATACTTCTAATCTCGGAGACCAGACCAGATTATGAATTAAATCTTGACAATCATCAAACCAGAAAATTCAACAGAAATTTCTAGGATCCATACTTCATTTCTCAGTTCTTGCCCTTTAAAATAAGAAAATGGAATGACAAGAAAAATTATCTAGTCCATACCTCAGAGAAAGAGGGACCTCCATCTGCATCTGTATACCAATAGAACATTCCGTCACGAATATTCAAACTTAGTGCAATGGATGTGTATATGTATACACATGGTCTCCACACAGCTGGGCTCTTCAAAGTGGTCCACATGGCCTTCCCAGCATCAAGAAACTTCTGACTGACCTGGGTACAAGTTTACAATGTTAATTCACCAGTCTCCAGGAAATAAAACATGAAGATGCTGAGAACTTGCACCTGTCTGTAAGCAAAATTTGGTGTGTGAAGCTCATCAAGAATATTTCCTAGTAATAGCACAAGCCCAGCTGGTATCGTCAGCAGAGCAAACACTCCCTGGCCCCAAAAAAGGGAGAAGGATTATGAAATGTGGAATTTTATAGAAGAATATATAAGTTTGGTAAGAAAATAATATTGAGAGGACACAAACCACTGGACCCAATCTGTGGACAAGGATCCCGCTGATGACAAATCCTAAGAGTCCTCCAGTTGACTCGCTCAGGGCACACAAGCTTTGCATATCAGCTGCCAGAGAAGGATGGCTGATGCTGTTCTGCGCCACACAGGCGTCTATTACAACATCTCCTATTACAACACCAGCAGTTCCTGCTGTCAACAGCACTAGGGCAAGAACAAGGTGCACCTTACAGAATGATAACACGAGCATGGAAAATACTCCAAGGATACCTATAACAATAAAAAAGTCCAATCACACATTCTCATCTGAGATTCTTTAGAATGCTCAAATCGATTACTTCAGGAGCAACTTGAAAGTAACAAATCTAGACACCAATCAATAGAAAAAACACAAGTCCTGCTTTTCATCCTCATACATGAGATCATATGAGGACATTTTCCTACATTCTCTCTGTATTTCCATTTCCCCAATAGATGCCTTGAAAGCCAAAATCTTCAGTTGGTAATCACACAAAACCCTTCATCCTCAGAGCAAGCTCTTCATGTAGAGAGCCTACAGCCCACCATTGCAAACCGTGCTTTCTGTAATTGACCATGAGTTTTTACATCCAGTATTGTGTTTGTGCTAAGTGGGAAAGCAACAACTAACTCATTACATGATTCAGGGGGAAAAACACATTTGAGTGCTTCTCAAGTGCCTCTGTCAATTTAAGAGTTGGTCTTTGTCTGAACAAATGGGGATGGGCTTTAGAATATTTTCACATCTTGCACCTTTCATGTTAAGAAAACTGAGCCTCTGCGCATCGAAATACTACGATTTGATAAAAAACAAGGAAAGAAGAGACTCCTTATTTCGATGTATTTATTAACAGTGGCTCATGTATCATATCATCTGTGTCTTTTTATTGTATTACTTTAGACTATGCAACGATGCCTAATGAAGGTTTGTCCATGAGAAGTTGTCAATGGGATTTTCTGTGGCATGTGACAGTTGCCAAATAAATCGTGCCCTTTAATTTATTTACTGGGAGGAGCTTTATGTACCAAAATTATGTATCGCTGGGGCAAAAACAATACTTCAGTTACCTGTCCATACAACAATATAAAAAATTTCTTAGACAATTGTCTCAGACTGTCCATCTATAGTAGTATTTTTGTAAAGTGCAAATTCTGTCCTTCAAAAACCAATTAACTGCCATCTCCACAACAAACAACAAAAAAAAATATAGCATAGATCCATTACCCTAAACAAACATAGAATCAAATATGACATTTGGTTCATTACCACTTCATTAGGAAAACAAAGGACTAATAGGCACAGGTTACATTGATAATATAAACCCCATTATAGACTGGTTTATGCAGTAATTCTTACCATATATGGGAAGCATCTACCAAAGTGGAAAGAAAGTTCAGCACATGGCCCAGAGATGATTAATAGCTCAACCAATTGCTACATACATTGTCAATTTTTACAATCAGATTACCATTCTCAGCTCAGGCAAGACCCCCTAATTAATAGCCATCTGATGAGACCTCAAATAAAACCAATTGTTGTTGAGAATTTGTGTGGTCGGATCCTGCTGTGTCTTAGTCATCATAACTGTTATCCAGTTCTCAGCTTCTAGAGCACAAGAGATCGGAACAAATAGCTAAACAATTCCAACTCCACAGAAAAAAAAAAATGCACGCTAGCGGATGCTAACCATCCAGTCTGGGGATTTGCCTCGGTCCTATATTGATTACATCATGCTTGATATCTGTGTCATCTAATAGATTGTTTAATCATATGGTGAATGTGATGTCGGTCCTCATCTTCTGATGCTAGATGCCTCCTGATTGATGACCAAGAAACGCCCATCAGGCCATCCCAGCTATTGCCATGAGTCTTTAACGTCTCAATTTCACTAATTTCCTTTATTTTATTTGTTCATACCACACTCGCCTAATCTTTCAATAAAAACAACCTGAATTCAGTGTAAGCCTGACTTCAAGAAGGTGAATATTTTGTCAATATTATTCCCGTCATGTGTCAGAGTCATATTCACATCAGCCCATTGATCGCCTAGTTACAGTAGATTTAGATATCTCCATTCAAATATGAATGACAATTCATAATAAGAAGTGCCCACTCACTAAACGAGCTTCAAATTTCTTCAGGCACTGAGGACTAAATGCACAGAAGTGAAGAAATCAAGCATTTTTCTAAAAGACGATTTTAACAGCCCTAAGTGTACTTTTCTGACACGTGCTTTCATACCGACATCCACTCCAAATCAAAGCGCAAAGTGATGCAAGTTAGATAACATCCACCTGTAGTTTTTGGGTGATGCTACTCTTTTAGCCTATACTGAAATGTAAGGATTCCAAAAATATTAGCCTAACCCACAATGTTAAAACTGGAATCCAGAATATACAAATAACAGAAGGAAAAAACCAGAAAATGGAGAACTTTAACCGACTTTTCAAATACCTGCTAAAACAAGATAGGGCCGTCTCCGGTACCCGGCGACCGGGAGGACATCAGTCAGAATTCCCCAAATTGGTTTGACAACCCATGGTATATATATGATTCCTGAATAGACCTGAGACTCAGAAGGCTGAACCTTCTGAACATCCTTCATGTAGTACTTGGTTGCAACATCAGTCAGTGCATTCCCTACCCCTTGGCTTATTCCATACACAATCACCACCCCAAGAACGAAGCTCCAATGCATTTCCGCCGCGAGCATTCTCACCCATTGGATTGGACCACAGAAGCAACCGCAACCCCTCGATCTGGGCACATCCTCCTCCCCAACAGCCTCCTCCTCCATCTCCTCAGATACCACAAGATTAGTTGTCTCCTCCATCCGACACACTTGCTGGAGTCTCGGACTCGCCAGAAGAGACGGTCTATGTCTTTGAGAAACGGTTGGCTCGCATCAAGATCGCTTTGGGATCATTCTTTGTGATCAGGAAGTCGTCGGACATGGAGGACCCAGTTCAAGAATCGGCCCTCCCTTGAGATGGGTTGCTCCTGAGCTGATCCGAGCGTTGACCCAGAAAGCTTACTATGGCTGGAAGGAACCTCTGAATCCAAATCTTGCAGCTGACGCTGGTTTGCTCCAAGAATGACTAGGACTATGGAGGATCCAGGGTCAAAGTCACATCAACGTTGGCGAACTGATGTGAGCTGTCGCGAAAGTGATGTCTGAATTCTGATGTGTGCCTGTTTTTTTTTTTTCTTCTAAGCAAGCCCACCTTGACTTGGATATCCAAATAAGATGACATTACCAAGAACAAGAGACCTTTTTCCTTTTCTGTTCTTTTTCTTATCTTGAACGAGATGAGTTGGAACTTAGAAGGGTCTTTTTGTTGGTGATGAAACTTGCGTGTAAGGCGTGCAAATGGATCTTTAAGTTTTTAATGTGCGAAATTGAGTATTTTATTTTTTTGGGTAGTAAACTCTCATAATTTTGTTAGTAGTGCATATCTCGAAAATCAAATATTTTATTAAATGACGAGATTATGCAAAAATCATTCATCCCACACATTGAATGTGTAATTCTATCTATTTATCAGAGGAAAATTATTCAAACAAGTTTTAAGTTCATTGCATTTTGCGCATTAAATCTATTTTGCGCATTAAATCTTAAAATTTTTCACTTTTTATCAATTAAGTTCATCCTATTAATTTTGGCCAGAAATTATTAACGTAAATGCTAGTGATCTCGCGTAAGATAGCTTACATTGACGTCAACAATTTTTAATAATATCTTACTATTATTTCAGATTTGTTATTCTTTTTTCTTTCGTTTTTTGTTTTTCCCTTCTTTCTTTTGCTGGTGGCCGGCCAGTTGCTTGTTTTTCCCATTATTTCACTCTCAAAGAAATGCCACCTCTGAAAACAAAGAAAGAAAAGCTATACCTTCGAGAGCGAGAAAGAAAAGCCATACCTTCCAAAGATTGTTGCTGATTTTGCAGCATGTGACGTGGATAACCTATGAACTCACTATCAAGCATCTACATGCAAAACTCACGAAATAATGATTCAGCATCCATCAAACAAATTCAATGACATATTTTAAAAAACTGGTTGGTCAATTTGATCTGAACGGTTCCGATTCGGTTAATCTACGTTCCTCACCCCTAAGAAAACCCCCTAACATATTTATAGTCAAATCTTGCTCTCTATTTAAGAACTTATATTTTTAAGCTCTCTTTGTTTTGCTAAAAAATGAATGATTTAAAAAATACTTTTATAAAAACGATCACACGTATCACTTAAAATAATTACTCAAAGGAATGTAGTTTTATTATCTTCACATTTTCATGGACGAAGAAAATAGTTTTCATTTATTCATTGTTGTAAATGATACAAGCAATCGCTTTCAGGAAAAAGTTTTCTAAACCATTCATTTTTCACGAATCCATTGAATTGTTGGTCCTGTAAGGACAAATGGCAATGAGAACAAAGAATCGTATATCCCAATGTTACCTGTTGTAATGTAAAGTACAGTCAAGAATTAATACACAAAGACTTCCTAGTCCAGTCTCTTTGTATTCTTTGAGATGTTATAACTCAGTTTCTCTTCTGGTGTCCTCTTCTAAGTGATTGACTCCCATGCCACCTAAAATGATCTTCCATTATCAGTGTGTTTAACGAGGGAAACCAGTTCGATTTTCTCGGGTTCCAGAGCTTCAGTGTCCTCTTCAGAAGCCACTTCTTTGCTCGGAAGAATAGAAGACTTTGGATCGCCTCTCGGAACCAAGAACAGCAGACAGAGAGGAGAAATGCGTAGTATGTTTCGTATCAAGATGGCCAACCACAAATTTTTGAATTGGGTCCGGGTCACCCCAAGCACGTGAAGTAGAAACCCCCCTCCCCAGGATGACGAAAAAAGTCCAACATTGTCGATTGACATGAGCAGGGCGAAAAAAGTGCCTTCTATGCCGGAGGGGCACAGCTTTGAACTGAGTACAAGTAGAGGCATCCACTTTAGTCTCGAGACCATCTGGGACACCCACTCATCGATCACGGCGAAGACATAGTCCGGAATGCCAAACTTCCAGTTCAGTCGCAGAACCAGGACTAGGTCTAGCATTCCAGATAGACCAAAGGACAACTGGGTCCACAAGAGCAAGTCCCGGAACGGGTGATCCCTAAGACTGTGCTGATACAGTAGTGCTCCTAGGAGTGAGCCAACTGAACCGATTGAGAACAAATAACCGACAGTCTCCTGCTCGAACAAAAGGATAATTAACACATTTGCAGGTGACGAGGTCAAAAGGATCTGCTGTAAATAAGGTCACAATGCAGTTTGCACACAGTTGGCGGACTTTGAACAAGTTAATTTTAGTTCCTAAGTTGGAAATCTCCTGGCACCAGCTATGCCAAACACATTATTTTTTCCAAGCCAATTAAACACAGCATGTTCATGCACAGTAAGTCCATCAATAATTTTCAAATTAGAAGTCCTGGATGAATCGAAATTCACATACCTTGGAGAACGATGGACCTTTTTTTGCATCAGTGTACCAATAGAACATCCCATCAAAAATATTTAAGCTCAATGCAAGTGATGTATACATGTACAAGCATGGTCTCCAAACAGCTGGAATTTTCAAAGTCGTCCACATGGCCTTCCCAGCATCAAGAAACCTCTGGTTGACCTGACCAGGACTGAAAAATATTAATTTTTGAATCTAAAGGAACCCAAAATGTGAGGATGCCACAATTCCACACCTGTCTGTAATCAAAATTTGGTGTGTGAGGCTCATCGAGTATGATTCCCAGTAAAAGCATAAGGCCAGCCGGAACTGTCAGAAGACCATACACTCCCTAACCAGAAATGGAAACAAGTTCTCTGATAAGGGATTGCTATGTCTGGTGAACCCAAAATAGAAATGCTACATTGAATAATAGGGTTTAAAGTTGATATACCATCGGACCAATTAGGTGAACAAGGATACCGCTAATGATGAAACCCACAAGTGCTCCAATTGAAGCACTCAAAGCACACAGGCTTTGCATGTCAGCTGCCAGATAGGGATGACTGATACTGTTTTGTGCCACACAAGCATCAATGGTGACGTCTGCTATCGCAACACCAGTACTTCCTGCTGTCAATAGCACTAGGGCAAGAACAAGGTGCACCTTGTAGAATGACAACATGAGCATGGAGAACACACTGAGAAGACCTACAATGTGACAGAATAATGGATCAGGTCAGCACACCCGAGCTATACATGTCACTATGTCTGAACTTGTCCAACAAACTACTCTTGGATGGAGGGATATCCAGATAGGAAAAACTAGATAAAAAAGAAGAATACACTAGACAAACTAAACACAGATTCCTGCCTTGCCAGAGACTTCAGACTTCAGAGTTATGCTTGTCATATCAAGATCCGTCTGTACTGTTCTGTGCATTAACTTTTGTCAACTCTATAGGGAAAAAGGCAGCGTGACACAAAATCCTTCATAACCTGTTTAAGAGCCAGAAAATCTAAGCAGCGACATTACATTGTGTTGGGTACATTTTGGACACTGTATTTTCCACAATCTTATCATCACGTGTTGTATTAAGTCTTGTCCGTGCTTGTAAGGACTACGCCAAAGACAAGTACTCAAGTACCATTGTTGTAAAGTGAGGCCTTTTTGGGAGCCATGATTATATACACACTCTCTGTCTGTTGCTTTCAACAATTGAAATCTAGGCTCTCTGTATGAAAGCATCATGCGTGTGTTAACCTAAAAATGTTTCGACAGTTTTATGTGGTTGCTGACCTTATGGTTCACCTGATGGGGTGCAGAGTTGGTATATCAGGTCTCTACCATGGTCAGAATGCATTACATACAAAGTGCACTATAAACACGGAAAATTTATGCATGGAGCATCTTTATTCAGGATTCATGCATCATGCATCATGCATCAACTTGTTTCACCAAGTTCCAACAATGTTTCTAGCTCAAGTTCCAAACCTCTCGAATAGCATAACCTAAAGACAAAGGCATATAGCACTTTTCCACACACCAGTGCATGCACCACTGACAACCACTGACCGGTTGACATAAAAATTAACCATCAAATTTGGAGATGAGTACAGAAGAAATTTTTAGGCTGGAAGCACATGAGGCAGAAACATACTAAAATGGAACAAAAGTCAGAACATAACCTGATAATAAGTTGCTTATGACAACATACCCTATCAGTCTCTTCATAAAGCAGACTTCCTTTCTAAAAAACATCAAAATGTGATATAAATCTATTTATCAAACGCAGAAGCATAATATTTTGTCTTTTTTTCTTCATGTCTGTCAGCTTGTAGTTCGGGGAATCATACATGAAAAAGAACGTTTTTCTCTTTGTCCCTCAGATTGACAGAAGTGACATTCTTGTGGTCCAAACTTGTTTTCAAAAATGGGTAGTTTCTCATCGAGGGATATGCAGAAGATCCTCTTCAACCGCTAAGGACATACTCCTTTATATAGCTTCTCCTGCCAAATCTTCTATTTCTAATACACAGAAGATTTTCAAGAGGAAGGAAAAAAGTGCATTGGCAGCACCCTCTTTGGTTATCCACAATTGACCCTTTGTATCTAGCAATAGCATGACTTTCAGTATCCGTAAGCTGCATAATTTTGTAAGAATGTCATCACCGCAGCCTACTGTCTATACGCTGTATGTGTGGTTAAGTTAGAACAAGAGATCACCTTTTTCTTTGTTTGTCATTTCTGCAAAAGTAGTCTGGTGCAAAGGCCACCCAGGAGATGTGTAAATCACAGAGAAGAGACTATGGCCAAGTATGACAATTTGCATTTGGAAATTTGGAAAAGAACTATAAAAGGGAAAATCTTTATAAGATTACCTAATCAAAGATACTCTATGACATATATAGAACGAGGAATCCAACCCCGTCGGAAGCAAAGTGGAGGATGCCGATTCTGCCTTGAGTAAATATCAGTTTTATTACTGCCATATTTAGAGTTATGAGCATACAAAATTCACCAGAACATTCCCCCACAGAGATTGATTCTTTCATAAGGGGCATTTAGCAAGAGTTGTCCACCTCTGAACGAAATGGTCCACAAAATACCTTTCCTGGTCAAGTGCCATAGCCAGCCAAATGAGCGCAGATCCATTGCCAGATGAACATAAACAGTCTTTATAAAGAAACGCACATCTCCAAAATAGCTAACCACGAGGTAGACATGTAAAAGTGCCTCCAATAAAGCAAAAAGGGCAACAAGATACACTGAAACAAAACCTAAATAACATCAAACGGTAGCTGTTCCTTGTGGGGATGGTGCTTTCAGACGTCATATTTTTCGTTAAAGGATTCTAAAGCGGTGAGAGAATCATACTTCACAAACCACATCCATAAGCCACCATCTACTCAGACACATGATCCAACCTTAAGTAGTTAAGTACAAAAGAGAGGCAGACAATCAAATATACCTGCGCAGACAAAATAGGGGCGCCGCCGGTACCCGCCGACCGGGACTACGTCGGTCAGAAGCCCCCAAATTGGCTTGATGAGCCATGGAACATTAATGATCGCAGAATAAATCTGGGCCTCCGACGGCTGAACTTCCTGGACATCCTTCATGTAGTACTCCGTCGCGACCCGGGACAGCGCGCCGCCGAGCCCCTGGCTTACGCCGTACACGAGCACCACCCCCAGCACGAAGCTCCAATGCATCTCCGCCGACAGCATTCTCAGCCACCGGATCGGGGCGCCGAAGCAACCGCGCGCCCTCGGTCCGGCCGCTCCTCCTCCTTCCTCCTCCATACCCTCCACTTCCTCCTCCTCCTCTGGAGAGGCCAAAACATCACCTCGCTCCACCATCACCACGAAGACACTTCACGTCTCCGAACCACGTAGGTATCACCTCAGTTGACCATTTTGACCCGAACCCAGATGGAACCCAGATGGATACATCCCCGGAAAAGAAGGGTCCCCACTTTTCCGGGAAAATCTTTGCTTATGCTGTTCTGGGTATCTTCTTCGCAGCACGGTTGATGAGCCGGCGCTCCGAAGAATGGGAAAATCTTTGCTTATGCTGTTCTGGGTATCTTCTCCGCAGCACGGTCGATAAGCCTGCGCTCCGAGGAATGGTTGGCGAAAGCCGATGACAAGACAGGGCTGTCGGGCGACCACTTTCTTGCTCTTGATCTGAATCAAGACGCTGTAACTGTAAACGCAGTACCAGGAATCCCCCTGTTCACCAATCAAAATACGAGTTATCAGGATTGAGGAAATGCGAGCTTTCTTGATCCCGGGAAGTTTCTGTCTGTACAGCTCGGTTCGGATGTTGACTGATCCCTCACCAAACGAAACGAGCCTAACACCCTTAAAAAAACTCAAGTTGTTTTTTTGTCTTATAAAGAATCTTCAACTTTTGATTCAATCCTAATTTTATCCTAAACTTCTTTTTATTGCTTAAAATATCTCAAATTTTAAGTCAAGTTCCAATTCAATCTTAAAATTTTTATATCTAATAGAAAGTCATCAACTTAAGTTTCATGATTCATTAACATTTTGTTGAAAATCGCCCTTAGTGATGCTGTATTTTCACGTCGCCCGTCTAGTTTTCCTCAATTTTTATATCCATGAAGATGTTTATTGGAGATAAATTTTCACGTCAACCCAAATGACATTTTCTTGAATTTGAAATTTGGGGAAAATCTAAAGTAATTAGGGTTGGTTTTTTTTTTTTTTTTGATCGCTATGACTCTTCATAAATTCTTCCTTTCATCTCGTTTGGGAACCTTTGATTTTGAGCTCAATCTTCAATCTCTTGTGCCCGAAAGTCTTCCACCTCTTGTGGTCAAATAGACGCTCAAATGGCCCACCCGCACTCGAGAGTTTCCTATCTCTCGGTTGTCAAGAAAAATCCTAGACTGAGGATTAACAAAGGATAGATTTGGGACTCAAGTAATATTTAATGGTTTTATATGAAACAGAAAAAAAGTTTATAGATTAAATTAGGATTAGATCTAAAATTGAGGTTTTTTATGGGACAAAACAATTGAGTACACACTCGAGATTCCACCTAAAACTGAGGACTTTTTAGGGTATTAGGCCACCTAAATAACCAAGAAAGACGTCCCTACCGCCGCTTTGCGACTTCGATACTCCTTTCCATCGTAAATGACAGCAGCAGATCAGATCAGGATAAGGGCCCGAGGGTTTAGTCGCTAAACGTGGGCCCACCAATTGGTCAAAAATCTTTCTTATAGAGAAATCAACTTGCAGTGATCTGATTTCTTTATCAAAGGGTACAAGAACGGGAATTTTTGAGTTTGCTTGTAAATACTTCACTTCTGTACCGTGTCTTGGTTTGATTATTAGGCAGGGGAAAACTGTCTTTATTCTACTCAATTCAGTCATATATTTTTTAATTTTTTCAATTCATTTATAAATATTTTGATAACTTATCAATTTAATCATAAACCTTTTATTGTGTCAATTTAATTATAAATATTTAAACTATTTACCAAGTTAGTTGTAAACCTTTTAACGAATCGTTAGTTCTCCCGATTAATTTTGATTTGATATTGCTGAAGTGACAACCCAATTAGTGCGAAGCATCCTACGTGGTGTGGCCAACATTGACATTCAACGGGGCTGCTGGCGACCTCCACTAGCCCACTGTAAAAAAAGAAAAAAAGAAAGAAAATAAAATCAAAAATCAAAGAAGGTAATTGCAGGTTAATTTTTCTGAGTCTAACAACGATTGTGCCTGTGTAGCGGACGTGTATACAAGTAATCATGAATAATTAATCAAACTAGTATATTTGAGGGGCGTCCGTCATTTTTGTCGTTCTTGGATACAGAGAAATCTGAAGATGGGCACGTGTGTGTTCATTGCAGATCGAGGTGATTGGGCAAATTATGGCGATGGTTATTAATGGCGGGAGCATGGCTGTTGTCTTTTCCTTTCCCTTTGCGCGAAATTACGAATATCGCACGATTACGTATGGGAATGTTTCTAGAGCTGGTTCACTTGGAAGAGAGTAATGTCAGATTAGCTCAAGCACGGTCGATCAAATAGATCAGGATTATCACTCCGAAAAGGTTCATGCCAAATCCATCGATCTAAATCAAATGAGGTGGGGTGTGACGATCCACGTTAGTCAAAATTCGTACCGGTTGATATAATAATTAGAGGATAAGGAGACCGAAGCTTCACCAATGGCGAGCTTCGATTCCGGCTAAGTCAAACAAAGATTAACATGACGGCACGTGATGACAATTTGTCAGGAAGAAGTAAGAGTTCGTGATTTTATTTATGGAAGGAGATGACGGAAATTGGTGATCACGGTCTGTGAAGAAAAATCAAATGTACCACCGACCGCCAGCGGACGTAGGCCGAATGCGAACGGTTGAAGAGGATGACTTTTTTCAAGGAACGCATGTCAAAAAGCGAACGGTTGAAGAGGGTGACTTTTGGGGAACGCATTTCAAAATGGATGCATCATACACCTAAGCAATTACGTACTTCCTGCCCTACCGTGACTTAAAATGTTGGTTTTTCCCCCTATTGGTTGAGTCGTACCTGATGATTCATCCTTCTAGCGATGAGGAGCATGATTTTTAAATTGGAATATCTTGGCCGCATATTAACTCGATCATCTAAGCATGACTCTTAAATTGGAATATCTTGGCCACATATTAACCCGATCACCTTACTCGAGAAACGGGTCAATCGAATCTAACGTCATGTTGGCAGTCCGCACGTTTGGCAGCAGTTTTAGGACACGTTTGACAACTAGCCACATGGTATTTGATCCCATTGTTTTGTTTTCAAGAGTAGATTTAAAATAAAAATTCATTTGATAAATTTTTTGTTTTGGAGAATAAATTTGTTCCTGAGAATATATTTGGAGTATAATTGATAAGTAAAAATAAAAAATTATTTATGGAAGCAATTCCAAAAGTTAAGCCAACCAATTTTTTTTTTCTTTTATGTTCTCTTCTTCTTTCCTTCTTGTTTTTCTTCCTTTTCTTCTTCCACCACCTCTGCCATCGGCCACCGCTGTCGCTACCATCCACTGCCACCGATTGTTGGCAACCGATTGGGCGAGATCCGCTGAGCCTTGCTTGACCCTCTGGCGAGGTTGCCAACTCTCGTCTGGCCTATCACCGATCATCCCAAGGTCGGTCTCAAGGCTAGCAACCGTTGAGGAAGAAGATAAAAAAAAAAAAAAAAAGTAACAAAATTATTAAAAATATTAGAAAAATGATTTGGATTAGAATTTTGAAAACGGTATCAAATGCAATTTTAATTCAAGAATAAAAAAACTTTAGGAATTACCAAACACCTTTAAATGCTTTAAATTTATTCCTAACAAAATAAAAAAATAACCATTTTTTATTAGAAATTATTTTCTAAACAATTGGAGTGCGATAACCATTACGTTTAAAATAGTTTATTGAACAAAAATAGAAATATTTATAGAATAATTTCTAAACAAAAATAACCGTTTGATAATGACACAAAATTTCTACTAGAAAATTAGAAATTCGTTTGATAACGACACAAAACGGCGGTGGACCGGCGATCGGCAGGGATGGACAGCCGATGGCCAGTAGGGGCGGTGACCGGTAGCGGGCGACCTGCGGCGATGGCCGGTGACCGGCGGCGGCAACAGCGAGCAACCGACATACAGTGGTTAGCGGCGACGAATGAAGGATCGATTAACGAACGATAAGAAGAATTTTTATTTCTGATTTTTAGCTTCTAATTTCTCTTTCAGAAATTCCAAACCTATTTCTAGAATGAAATCTATTCAAGAAAATAAAAACTAAATAAGTTTATCAAACAGATTTTTCGTCCCGTAAATGCAGTCTCCTAACAAAAAACTATTTCTAACATAAATTTTTGCTTATCATGCACCCCCAAAATAGCTACCAAATGCACCTTTAGCATTTCGCAAAAACACAAGCCATCAGTTATGGCGTAATCCGTATAATTCCTTTTCTCCTTCATCTTCCTTCTCGAATAGCAAACCTTTCGTAGTAAGATGCGTTCCCTGCCGCCCGCAAAACCATATCTGGGTTTTGTTCTCCATCGGAAGAGCTTGTTATCAGGACTGCTAGACAGATCCTAGTCGCATCACTTAACATCTGATCCCGACATTGTCTTTGTCAAAGCAGTCAAAGCAGCATCGACAAATAGGCATCTACCGAGCTTCTCACATTTTTCTTGTTCATATGGCCAGATCTTTATGCACGCACGCAAAAGCAACAAACCACAGATGCGCAACCATGAGATATATGTAAAGAATCATCGTTCATGATCCCAACAATTGCTACCGAGTCCAAAATGCTGGTCAGGTGTTACAGATATAAGCATCATCATCAGTTCATAAATCAGCGTGCCTTTTATTTCCAGAAAAAAATGGAATGGCTATTTTCTTTTACAATGGATTACACGATGGCTCCATGTTTTTATTGCCAGGAATAGTAATCAAAGAATGAAGTGTTTCTCAGAAGATGACTACATCACTGGTAAGCAGCTTGACGATCGGAAATAGAGCGAATTGGAGGACTACTGTTTTACCATGAAAGAACTTTTGCAGCTACACCCTCCCACTGCACTTGGGTTTGCAGTCACCTGCACATAACACCAGAAATTAGCTGTTGCAATTTAACTAAGAGCAGACATGCATAAAACAATAAGGAGAAAGTAACAGAAATTACTTCAGAATTACAGAGAAGGAAACTGCTATCATCGATAGTTTCCATTATCAATGATATGTCTAAAAAAATAATAGTAATATCTGGATCATTCTATATCAATACACTTAGCACATTAAAAAGAACACTGATAATCAGGGGGACAAATTAGAGCATCTGAGTTACCTGGAAAGCAGCACGGATAAGCTCTTCGACATAATCAACAGTTGCCCCTTTCACAAAATCATATGAAATATTGTCTATGACAAGTTTAACTCCATCTTTCTCGAAAACCCTGAGAAAAAGTACAAGCTATTGAATGTGTTAGCACATTCTCATCAAATCTGAGGAACCCATAGGAAAAAGAAGCTGTCTCCCTGACTACCTGTCATCTGAATTGGCTTTTTCATCCAAATCAAAAACATATTGAAATCCCGAACATCCACCAGTTTCTACACTCAAGCGAAGCATTTTTTCTTTAAGCGAACCTTCAGCAGCCTGCAGTTCTTTCATTCTCTGAAAAACAGTCCCAATGTCAATCAGTGTTCGAATGACTCGACAAAACAAGGAAAATTACCATCACTAGGTTAGTGAAATTAATGTTCTACACATGCTACAGACCCTACATGAAGAAAGTTATATCTCAGTCAGCTCTTATTGCATAGTGCTCATCATGACTATCTTTGCCAGGTACATATAGAAGCTGCATCTTATGATGACAATGAAAGTTCAATCATGTGTCAACCTGTACAATATCGAAACCTAAAGCCATTTCAAGATCTTTGCTGAATTGCGAAGCAATATTCCACCTTTATTTCTTGAATGCATCTCATATGGGGTTACATGGGATATTTCCTAGGCTTAGCCTTATATTCCTTATAAGCATAGCTTCTCTGAGAAGGATGTCATTGACAAGGTACTGTACTGCGGGTGCCTGCCACCCCTATGTAAAATCATTGACAAGATGAAAGTTTCACAAATTCTGACAAGAAGGAAGTGTTATAAAACAATATTGCTACCATATCTGCTGCGGAGAACTTAGCTCAAGTACTAGAAGAAAAGTAAGGTTGCATGGTCCATCTCTCTTATATCCATTTGCACAAAATCAGGAACATCACACTAATGTTGACATTACGACCTTAAATTGCAACAACACAGAGATCGCAAGTGTTTTTATTCTTTCAGGCACATCTGGAAGTCAATCAGATGCACGCCCTGTGTTAAGTGTGAGTCTGCTTCATATCCTTATACATCTACTAAGTCAATCTTTATGAAATTAAGGGAAAAAATACCTGGATGCAAGCATCTGTCATATGTACATCATCCACAGATGGTGATGGAGAGGAAGAAACTTCATGAAGTGCAGAAGCAGAGGAAGAGCTCAAAAGCCTATGGTTCTCTCGAATTCGGCCAGCAAAAACGGACTCATACGCTTCATCAATGACATTGATGATGACCAAGACATGTCTTGCTTCGCTTGGTGAATCTGAAGAAAATAAAAATAGAAAAACATAGTAATTGTTCATCAGCTATCGTGCCATGCTGTATATTTCCAGGGTAGTGAACATCGGTCTTCTTCTACATAATTTGAGAATCCAAAATAAATATTTTGTCAATTGACAATAGAAGTCACCACTATTATGGGTAGAACTGAGTTGCTTCAATATGAGCTAGACATTCTTTTTGATAAGTAAATATGAGCTAGACCTTTTCTTCTATAGGCATATATGAGCTAGACCTAATCAAACCATTTCAATGCATAGTCTCTGCTATGGTGAGCATACATTAAAAATTCCCAATATCCAGTCTGTATTTCAGCATCAAAACCTTACAAGGAATTCTCATAACCCTATATTAAAGTAAGACTGGTGCAATTGGGAAATTTACCTCGTTACCAAAGGTATGGAAGGGTATTTTCAACCACCGGGAGAAAAAGATAAGGTCCCCAAAAGCAAAATGACACCAGCAAGTTCAATTACTAATAACAATTACATCTGCCCACATATAGGTTCATCTTAGTAAATCATAGATTCCACGTACTAATGCTTCTCATCAATTAGACACATAACAAAGTTAAACCCTCTGTCCCCCGTAACTTGATAGTTATCTTCCCCTCATTCATGCGTGCTGTTTCTACCACTATTCTTCCATCTGCTGCAGCCTTTTTAGTGACTGCCATAACTCAAAATATCCCAAGTACTAAGCATCAAGCATGCTCGCAGAAACCCTTCTCATCTAACGACATGCCTGGGATGTTTTATAAGAGATTTCACCGGCTATCGGCAACTCCAAATGGCAGTAACAACAACAAGGATTTCACCAAAATTGAAAAATGGAGGATTTAACAGAAATCTTACTCCCCCCTTGCCCAATCGTGCCTTGGCTATGCTTTATTGCGATTGATTGAAGACACTGTCGAGTAAATTAACAATATATTTCCTAAAATAAGATAATTTCTACTTGCCCTTCAATTGTTGAGCTACTTTCTTACTGCTAGATAGTGCATAAGAATTTAAGTAACTTTGGAATCAATACAACTCAATTTTACGGCCCAAAGAGGAGCACAAGTTAGCATCTCAGATGGGATAAAATGCTTGGCTGAAATCACTGAATGCTTCAACAAGCCAGCTCAATCATAAGATGGGATAAAACAAAGATGAAAACTTGCAATCCAAGAGCTAATCAGAAGCCAGGGACAAGAACTTCATGCGAAACCCAGAATCCTCTGAACTCCAGAAAACAAGCAGACAAAGAGAACCAAAACCAATCAACATGAAAATGGAGATTTGTAAGAGAAACCCTTATCACCAAATGACATGCCTGGGATGTTTTGTAAGAGACTTCAACAATAAGGATTTCACCAAATTTGAAAAATGGAGGATTTAACAGAGACCATTTTCTCCCTTACACAATCATGCCCTAACTACGCTTTATGCTACACTGTCGGGTAAATTAACAATGTACTTCTTAGATGTAAGATAATTCTTTACGGGACAAAAAACCAACCTAAGGCCTAAGGGTCAATATAAGGCTCTACAAATAGTTAAATAAATGTCTACTTGCCCTTCAATTATTGAGCTACTTTAACTTAACTTGGGAATCAACACCTCTCATTTTTAGAGCCCAAAAAGGAGCGCAAGCTAGCATATCCTTCAACAAACTAGCTCAACCATAAGGTGGGGAAAAAATGCCCTGCGCTATAAGCTTTCTTCCATCGTCTTCATGTCCTAAATTTTTGCTCAAAACAAAGATGACAAACTTGCAATCCAAGAGCGCCAAGAGAAGCCAGGAACAAGAATCTCATGCGAAACCCAGAACCCTCCGATCTCCGGGCAAACAACGGGAGACAAAAGAGAACCCGAAAACCAACCTAAGGCCTAAGGGTTAATATAAAGCTCTACAAATAGTTAAATAAATGTCTACTTACCCTTCAATTATTGAGCTACTTTAACTTAACTTGGGAATGAAAACTTCTCATTTTTTAGAGCCCAAAAAGGAGCTCAAGCTAGCATATCCTTCAACAAACTAGCTCAACCATAAGGTGGGGAATAAATGCTCTGCGCTATAAGCTTTCTTCCATCGTCTTCACGTCCTAAATTTTTGCTCAAAACAAAGATGAAAAACTTGCAATCCAAGAGAGCCAAGCGGAAGCCAGGGAAAAGAATCTCATGCGAAACCCAGAATCCTCCCAACTCCGGGCAAACAACGGGAGACAAAAAGAGAACCCGAGAACCAATCGACCCCGGAAAATACCCATCACTCACCCGTTCCCCGAGGAAAGCTCCGTCGAAGCTGGAGCTGGCGTGGACCGAGCCCCCGCGCGTGATTACCCTACAGAGGCCTCGGAGAAGGCCCCCTCCGCTTCCGCGAGCGGCGGATCCCATGGCGAACGTGGGCTCCCCGGTTGCCGATTCGAAGCGGTCGGCCTCGCAGGTTGGGGGCGGCGGAGATGCAGCTTCCGGGCAGATGGAACGACGGGCGGAGGTCGGAGCAGAGCACGTAATGTTTAGGCGAAGAGATAGAGAGAGAGAGAGAGAGAGAGAGAGAGAGATGGTTTTTATCTTTATGATAATTACATAAATGATGCCTGAACTATGGCTAAATATGTAATGTGGCCCTAATTGAGACTCTGAACTATATAAAAAGATTCAATGATATCCTTTAATTAATTCAAATTCATGAATAATATTGAATATTTTGATATAATTTATGAACTAGATTGAACAAATACCAACAATTCAAGGGCCATATTAAATAAATAAAAAATTCAGAGGTCATATTATATATTAAGCTAAAGTTTATCGATATTATTGAATAAATTAAAATTCATAGACCATACTTAATTAAAATTCAATAGTCATTTGTGTCATTTTTCCTTTGTATTTCTATTCTCTACATTTTCTTTGGCATAGGTCTTCTCCCTATTTAAAAAGAAGACACCCATTAAAAGAATTATAATCTATTTCAGTCAAATTTTTCCATAAATAAAACATTTTATAAAGTATAATCTTTTGGCAAATTTTTTTACGGAGGAGAATAAACTATATACATTTAAAGTTTATTTTGTTCTATCCTTTTTGTTGGAAAATGTTTTGTATTTTGCAAGAATATGCCACTTAGATGTACTTTTTCTCTGTATGCACGGTAATATACTAAGCACGACCTTATCTTCTTTTTCTTTTTAAATTTGTGAAGGAAAAATTTTCTATTATGGTAGACATCTTAGAAATTTGAGATAGCACTTGTTCATATCGATAACTTTATATATCAAATAGCCAATAACCTACTTTTCAAGAAAATAAGCCTGTCCTCTCACTTGATGAGTTTGAAAATGTATAGATCAGTTGAAAGCCATCAATTAACATAAGATTATTCTTGCATAACCGATTCAAATGGTCAATAACATACTTTTGCATTTTCAACGGCATGAAGTTATTCTTGCAAATATCACAAATTGCTTGGGGGCCAAATTTTCAACTGCATCTTCACCTTAGTTTTAATTTGAGTATGGGTTTTCTTAAATTAGGTTAAACATGAAATTTTTTTAATAATATAAATCAAGTTGAGTATGAATAGCTTGGAGAGTTAAAATAGATTAGATATGTCAATTTGGGTCGGATAATTTTTTGACCCGACTTAGATCCACTAATTTGATGTATCTATAACAAGGTCAATGGCTCCAAATTGGAGCTAGCTTTACCCCCACCGATTTCTAAGTGGGTTTATGAATGAGCAATACTGTCAGAAGTGCATTTGCAATTAGTCTTCCTGCCAAAATAGTTGCAATTGATTTAAAGCTACCAACAGAAGTAAGCACAATGAGCAATCATCCGTCCTGCTAAACATTTGATTGCCCATTTCCATTCGAAAACCAATTAGCATTTGAAGTTATAATCTGCAAAAAGAAATGATTATAAATTGGAGAAGGGAAAGCCAAAATTGTCCGAATGAATTTGGCCTGTTAAGTTGCTTGCCAGAAAGAAAGAGCAATAAAACCAAGTCACATGACAAAATTAAGCAGGTTATGTACTCATATCACTTGCTCCACTGCATTCAGAAACATGGCAAAGATCTCTGGAGAATGTTTTGATTCTTCCTCACGTGACATGTATAAAAAATTTGACTTGTAGAGGCCGGTTGTCTCTCTACCGCATGGGTAGTTTTTTCCTACCTTCAGGGTAGGTTTTGATTCATTCCCAATGGAAAACCCTAAACCATCTCCCACAAAACCCCAATTCGTCTACCTTAGGCTTCCGATCAAAATCCCCCGTGTCAGCCACTCCCTCCTCAATCCTTGATACACCAATTGACACCCCCTGTTCGTAATCCCCATTCGAGATACCCATCACATTTCCTTCCATCATGCTGTGTTAGCCACTCCCTTCTTAGTCCTCGATTCACAAATTGATACCCCCCGTTTGCAATCCACCGCATCAAAGCTCCCTTCAATCGTTTGGGCTTGTATTCTTCTTTCTTGCTGGTTCCAAACTCCTTAGGCCAGCTTGTGTGAAGAAAAGACCTCTCACAACACAGTTCTTGGTGATTGAGAGATGGAAGGTCAGATCGAGGAAGAGAGGTGTTTAGTGGCTCTTTGCAAAAGTCTAGGTAAGTTATGGTCTGAAGATGATGTAGTTGATGTTAAAGGTGATATTTCTGAAGAGAAATTGACTGAATGTCGGAAAAGGGAAGTTGTATTCTAGACTGAATGTGAATTTTCCAGCAATTTTAAACACAATGAAAAGAGCTTGGAGGATTGAAAATGTTACCTGTACAGTGCTAGAGCCGGGCTATTTCTCATTCTCATTCCAGTCAGAAGTTGAAAAACGGAGAGTATTAGATTTTTGGCCATGGTCATTTTCAAGTAATCTACTAGTTCTATAGCAATGTGATCCTGATACCCCAGAGATCTGTTATGAATTTAATCATTGTGCCTTTTGGGTGAATTTCTTTGGCCTCTCATTTGGGAGAGTTACTAATGAAGTTATAAGGGATATTGCATTGAAACTTGGCAATGTAATAGAGATGAAATTATAAGCTAAAGGGAACATCAATTACAAGATTGGCAAGGCAAAAGTCAAGCTGAATCTGGAAAATCCTCTCAAGACCGAAGTTATTGTTAATTTGGAGAGCAAGAGGTTGTGGGTAGAATTCAAATATGAGAGGCTTCCGCACTACTGTTGTTCATGCGGTAGAATCGGGTATCATGCCACATTTTGCAAGGAAATACCTTATGAGAGTTCAGGGCTGGCAGAAGACTTATCGGGAAGATTTGGGCAATGGCTAAGAGCGGAAGTGTAGGAACTTAGTCTGTATGGGAAAATCTTCTATGGCAAACAAGATATAATATAAGAAGAAGATGACGCATGCCAGAGACCCCTATTTCTTTAGTTCCTGAGAAAGAATAGTAGTTGTAGGATCAAAATATGAATGGAATTCTATCTATTTGTGGGTAGAACAATGCTTACAAGCCAACTCAACAGAAGAATAGTCAATCTACCTCTTCTCTAGCACTGATATTAATGGAGGAGAAAGGTCCTCAAAAGAGAGGGAGTTGTTGCATAGATTAAGAGTCTGTCATGGTACTTTATGAGAAACAACTAAAGGAAGTGGAGATGAACATGATAGAGACCCCAGCAGATGAAAAGGGATTGACAAGGCACAAATCCAAAGGTACCAAGCTATCAACTGCAAAAAAAAAAAAAGGGAAGAAATTCTGCCTGTATGGTGCTCAAACTTCTAAGGCACTGGTTTTCGACAATACACAGCTGGTGGAGACCCCAATTAAAGTGGCGGAGAAGTTAAATCAGTGGGCTTTGGTGGCTAACCCTAATAAGCCACCGGATCATCCATGAAGTTTTTAAGCTGGAATTGTCAAGGGTTGGGCACACCCTTGATAATTCAAGCTTTGAGAGTCTTAGTGATTCATGAAAGGCTCAGTATTATCTTTCTAATGGAGACTAAAATTAAGAGCAAAAGGTACAACATTTAAAAAGGAGGCTGAAATTTCAGAATAGTTTCTTGGTGAATCCAGAAGGAATTGCAAAGGGTTTAGCTATTTTTTGGGACGACAAGGTATTGTTATCCATTGACTCTTTCTTGGCTAATTTTATTAATGTTCAATGCCAAGTCAAAGAAACCAAATAGAGGATGCATATTACTTTTTTACATGCTCCTAATGAATTTCAAGAAAGAGTATTGTTATGGGAGAATATACATAGAGCAAGTGTAAATCATCCTCTACCTTGGCTTTGCTTGGGGGACTTTAATGCAATTTTGTATCATTGGGAAAAAATGGGTAAAAAAGGAGCAGAGAATTACTCACTTACAGCTTTCTGGGATTTCTTGCACTAGTGCTCCTTAATGGATTTGGAATGCAAGGGATGCGCGTACACTTGGAAAAATAATAGAGCAGGAGAACAATTTGTTAGGAAACGACTGGATAGAGCATTATGTAATTTGGAATGAAGGATTGCATATCTAAATGCTGAATGTATCGCTTTACCAGCCATCGGTTCTAATCATAACCCCCTCATATTATCACTCTACCCACGGAAGGAAAGGAGAATGAGGGTATTTTGATATGAAGCATTTTGGTCAGAGGATGAGGAATGTGGGCATTTAGTCAAGAAAACATGGGCTGCAAATGAATTCCAAAGACTAAATATGGTGGAGAAGCTGTAGATTGTGGCACAACAGTTGGCACAGTGGAGTAAAAACAGATTCTTTTAATGCTAAAATGAGAATTGATTGGCTGAGAAATGAACTACAAAGGTTGACAAATGGCTTGGAAGTCTCTAAAGAAGGTGAGGCAGCAATGAAGATAACCCAAGAAATTGAGAAATTGTGGTGGCAAGAGGAGATGTATTGGGGAATGCGCTCTAGAATCAGCTAGTTGAAATGGGGCGATATAAATACTAAATTTTTCCATGCCATAGCTATCCAGAGGAGAATTAGAAATAGAATTACCCTGCTGAAGAATGCAGAAAATGAATGGGTAAGAGAGGAACGACCTTTGAAGAAGATGACGGAGACATTATTTAAAAATGTATATGAGTTAATGGGGTCTCGAAATTTTCAGCCTATTCTAAACCAAATTCCTACCTTAGTTGATGAAACGATGAACCAAAGGTTAGTAGAATCTGTCACTACGGAGGAGATTACTATTGCAATGCAACAATTAGGAGCTACTAAAGCTCCAGGACCAAATGGGCTTAATGGACCATTTTTCCAAAACCATTGGCCAAATATATGTTAGGATATTTTCAGAGAAGTGCATATTTTCTTTGATACTGGATATCTAAACCCTGATATGAACAGAACCCTAATCACCCTTATTCCCAAAATCCCAAACCCCGAAAAGCTTGAACAATTTCCCCCTATCAGCCTATGTAACTTTGTCTATAAAATCATTTCCAAAGTAATAACTAATAAACTCAAACCTTTGTTGCCATGCCTTATTGTTGAAGAACAAAGTGCCTTGGGGGGGCCAACAAATTCAAGATAATATCTTGATTGTGCAGGAAGTATTACATAGGTTGCGAACTCGAGAGAAAAAAAAAGTAAGTTCCAAGTTGTTCTAAAGCTAGATATGCAAAAGGTGTATGATTAAATTGAATGGGACTTCCTTCGAGAATGCTTACTCAAGATGGGATTCTATGAGAAGTGGGTGCAATGGGTGATGCAATGTGTGTCAATGGTGTCCTTTAGCATTAATTTCAATGGGGAACCTCTTCCTTTTTTCAAGCCAACATGAGGGATTCGATAAGGTGACCCGTTATCCCCTTATCTATTCATCTTAGTGGCAAATGTCCTTACTTGATGAAACAAGCAGTCACGGATGGCACATTTCGAGGAATTAAACTTAATAGTCGCTGTCCTATTTTATCACATTTGCTATTTGTGGACGATTCTATTTTCTTTCTCAATGGTACTATATTAGAATGTCAAAATGTGGCAGCCATTTTACACCAATATTGTTTTGCATCAGGCCAAGCTATTAATCTCAATAAATCAAGAATTTATTTAAGCAAAAGTTGCCCAGTGAATCTGAGAAGAAATATGGCTTCAGAGTTGAAAGTTCCGGAAATTGAGAAAACAGGGAAGTACTTAGGAATTCCCTCGGATTGGGGAGGCTCAAAGAAAGATATGTTCGCTTGGATTCTCGCCAAAGTCAACGTGAAATTGGAAAGTTGGAAGGATAACTTGTTGTCTAAAGCATGGAAGGGAATATTAATTAAATCAGTGGTGCAGGCAATTCCTCAATATGCAATGTGCATTTTCAAAATCCATGTTTCAATTTGCAAAGGATGAGGGGGGTCTTGGCTTCAAAGATCTACTAGCTTTCAATACAGCAATGCTAGGGAAGCAAGTTGGGCACATTTCATAGCATCCTCAGTCCCTTTTAAGCCATTTGATGAAGGGTCTTTACTATCCTCACTTTGAGTTTTGGAAAGCTGGAAAAGGTTCCCGACCTTCGTGGGGTTGGCAAAGCATTATTATGGGAAAATACTATATATACACAAGTTATGTGGTCGGTTGGAAACGGACAACAAATTTCGATTAGAGAGGATAAATGGTTGAAGAGTGGACCTATTGGCGGCTTAGCAACAAGAAACGAGTCAGTGAAAGTGGGCGCATTAATGGAACAAGGGAATGGAAAATGGAATGAATCAATGGTAAAGTCAATGTTTGATGATCAAAGAGTGAAGGAAATCCTTGCAACCCCTGCTGGATTACCTACTACATAAGATAAATTGGTGTGGATTAACAACAAGTCAAGATCCTGTACTGTGAAAAGCGGCTATTTCACCACCAGAGATAGATTAACCATCCCACAAACAACAAAAGCAACCTCATCTCACCAAACAAAACCAGAACTTTGGAAATATATCTGGCACTTTAGAACTCCATCCAAAGTTAAACTCTTTCTTTGGAACACATGCCAAAATGCATTGCCTATACTAGACAACTTGCACAGGAGAAGAATAGTACTTGATACATTATGCCATATCTGTAAACAGGAAGCTGAAACCATTAACCATACTTTGCTACTCTGCCCGTGAATAGCTTGGATCCGGAGCACTTTCCCTTTGCAAATCAAAATTACAAGAATCAGATTAACACAACTCGATGAATATACATGAGGAAAGAAGACACACGAAGTACTCTAAAATTCAACCAAATCGCCACAACCTTGTGGTGTATTTGGAAAGATAGGAACCAATTCATTTTTGAATGACATCCCCTGTACCCATAACAAACTCTGTTCAAGGCCATAGCTTTACAAGAAGATTTTGTAACTTGGAACAGAAAATTAAAAGGAAAGAAGAATAGTGAGATCCACACTCTCAGATGGCAACCCCTGACCTCGGATACACTAAAATTCAACATCGATGCCTCATTTGTCCGAAACAAAGGTGCCACAGCAGATTTAGAGGAGAACAAAGGAGCGGGCGAACACAGGGGAGCCATAGCCTGCATCTACCGAGACTCTCGAGGACGACTAGTCGACGGCTTCTCCAAGCTGGTGGCGGCTTCCTCGGCGGAATAGGCAGAGGCACTCGCTCTCCTTGAAACCCTAGACTTCCTTTCCTCCAGATCTACCCGAACTCTGCAAGTACATTCTGATAGTCTTTTGCTTGTGGAAGCAATTCTGTCTTCAGCAGAGATGAGTTGGGAAGTGAAACCATTTGTGGACCAGATCAGAGCAAAGCTTAAGGAGTTTTCGGGCCTCTCTTTGGCCCATTGCAGCCAAGAATCTAATAGAACAGCATATTGGCTTGCTAAAGCCCAATGTCTTCCTAGTAATTGGTTAGCTAATCCGCTGACTGCCCTTTGTGATTTGTTATGCGCCGATGCTTTTGATGTATTAGCTCCAACTTGACTAAGTAAATCAATAGTAATTGTGTATTTTCGACCAAAAAAAGAAAAAAAATCTTTATATTGACTTTCAATTATTTAACAGTGGAGGAGGTGAACAATGGACATTAGGAGGAAGGAGAGCCGCTGCGCCCATTGCTGGGATGTATTACGTGGGTTTGGTTTGGCCACCCCATGATGTGGATTTTGATCCTATCCATCGCGTCAGTGGCTGCGGTGAGGACTTCTCTGATGTCGCTGTGCTCACAGCAGGGTATTAGCCCTTCAGAGCACGCACTCGAAGGCATTTGGCTTTTGCCTTCTAATCTCGAGACCACAAGCAGGTGCCCAGCTGCACTGACCTCCTTATGGATGCGTCCAAGCCTGGTGCGATCGGCTGCAGATCCTTTGGTCATGGAGAAGATACAGATGAAACCATGCGTGGGGGAACAAGTCAGATTAATTTCTGCAAGAATATCAGCTAATAAAATGTTGTTCTATGATTGTGATGATCACCTCTTCAGTTCACTTAATGTCCATTCTGAACCGTGTTTCTTTGGGTTCGGGGACTAGTTCTAACTGAAACCTCAGCAATTCCCGGTAAAAACCATAATCTTATCCCATGAGCCATTTGGACGGTAAATGTCTGGTTATGTTGCTCCCCCAGACTAATTTCTTTTCCTGAGGGGATATTCCCGCCCTTAGTGAAAAGAAGACAGGAAGTAATTATTCACAATGCCAAGAGTTAGAAGATATATCGACTTGAAGGTGCTATAATCATAAACAGATCTCAAGAGCTCGAAGAATCTCAACATAAGAGAGTTTACTGACGTGATGATCTGTTCGGTTTGGATGTTGACAAAGATAAGAGGAATTCCTGAGGACACTGATGCAGAGAACCGGGCCATGGACCGGGTTGTAGTGGCCTCGACGGTGTGTTCACCTGGCAAAAGCATAAACAGGATGGAGCTAACTACCAGAGACCGTTGATCGGGCAAGTAGGTCCCGACTTTCGCCTTCCAGTCATATCTCATTCCTTTCTTCTTGAATCCTGCCGTGTCCACGTTCACCCCCCGCCTGCTCATTTCTGCATTGTTAGATGGAAAGTCCTCATCTTTTCCCTTTGCACGATATACACCCATGCTTGTCCAAACGAATGTTCTGTGAGGTAGTATATATATCTACTAGCCATGATCCTAGCAGGCACTGCCCACATCTTTCGTGATGTCTACTAAACCCTTGACATGAAGTGAAGGTAGATTTAGGACAAAAAGAAAAAGGCAATGTTACCTTGCAATTCAGTACATGTCTATCGTCCGTAGCTGCTTGGAATGTGAACTTCCTCTGGAGCATTGAGCCCTTAAGAGGCACGATGTGCGCCCAGAGCTTAATCACGCGGTCGCCCCTCCTCACCTTCACCCACAGAGTCTCAGCTTGCTGGCTAATTTTGCCGAGCTGCGAGTTGAATTCGGACCGGGCCTTGGTTGGCACGAAATCGTCCGCGTCATCCTCAGCAAACCCTTCAGTGATGTCCCCAGGCAGCGGCATGCTCTCGTCCCAGTCCTCCGGCACCTCCTGCTTCACCCTTTTCATGCACAAAATTAATTTAATCTAAAGGTATGATGAACACAAATAAAACGATCATAAATTGGCGAAGGGAAAGCCAAAATAGTCCGAATCAATTTGACCTGTTAAGTTTCTTCCCAGAAAGAAAGAGAAAGAAAGAGCAAGGAAACCAAGTCATGCGACGAAATTAAGTATGTTACATACTCAGATCACTTGGTCCACTGCATTCGGAGAACATGGCAAAGAAATCTCGTGAAAGTTTCGATTCTTCCTCGCACAACTGATATAGAAAAATTGTTGCTACATAATATTTTTATTTGGACATTCAGTCTTTAACTTTGTGTTTTGTGGAAGTGAATCTTAAGTTGTTTGCGAGTCCTTACCCTAAATTGCCCTCATTCACAAAGCGTCTACTTCAGTGAGTCTACGTTCTAGGATCCTCTACTTTGTTCTTACGCTTATTGGGGGCGATTCTAAGGTCCCATATGAGAAAAAGGACCTCCATCCCGTGTGTAAAATTGACTGGCTATAGCCAGTTATTTGTAGTTTACTTTGGTTGGAGACAATTTTGAGAAATCAAAAGGGAATTTATTAACTGTAAGATAATTTTTGCATTTGCAAATATCTCCAAACACAAAGGTAATTTAACGAAGTTGAAACTAATTCTATGAACACAACTTATAATTTACAAACATCATTTGGCATATATTATACAATCAGGTATTTTACTAAGATATGGCTCTGTTAACAATTTACTAAGAAATTTGACCAAAAAAAAAAAAAAAAAAAAAAACAATTCAATTAGAATGAGTATAATGAAGATCATCAAGGATTAGCACTCACTCAATTTACTAATTATACTTACTACTTGAAAGGTGCATTGTTTCTTATAGGGTAACTTACTATTTTGAATTACTTCCCATAAAGTAGATTTTTACTTGGTTGTTGACCTAAGGCTATATGGTTAGTCGGCTTAACTGCTCACAATCTGATTGCACTTATGGTTCGTAAAATTTTATTAAAAATAGGCACATTCCTTTACACTTCGTAAGCTGAGGATGTTTCAACTATAATTATCTAGTAATATTGTAATTTTCTTTAATTAGCCATTATTGGCAGTTCATTATTGTTAGTATTTTTCTAGTATTGGCGGTAAATTCCCTTTATATTTCATAACTCGACAATGGAATTACTAAGTAATTGTCCTACAATGGTGTAATTTTCCTCAACATGTCATAACTTGTAGCTCTTGTCCTTAATAATTATATCTCCAATGATTGTAATTTGCTTGAAATCATTGAGATCTCAATTGTACCATAGTAAATACATTCCTTTTTGCGTAGTAATACGGCTATATAGTTCGTAACAAGAATGGTTTGATGGTAACTTACCGTTTTAAAAGTTGTTACTACTTTGATGGTGAGTTATTTATTTTGTAAGACGAGCATGCTTACACCTAGAAATTTCCTGACCTCAAACCATGGCTTGTGATTTAGTACTTGGTAATTGATCTAAAACTATGGTAAATTGGTTATATCCTCATAATCTGATTGCACTTGTTGTTCATAAAATTGTATTGAAATAGTGACATTCATATACACCACTTAAATTAGGGATGATGTCCCTAGTTATCTGATAATATTATAATTTCTTCAATTAGTCAAAATTGTTAGTTCATTGTTTTTTTAGTATTTTTCAATTATTAGCAATAACTTCCTTTTATACTTCGTAACTTCACAGGTCATAACTTGTAGTTCCCGTCCCATATCATTATACCTCCAACTATTATAATTTACCTGAAATCATCACGATCTCAATTGCACGTCTAGTTTGTACTTTCCTTTTCTGTGTGGTAATTGAGCCGCACAGTTCGAAACAAGGAATTCCTATCTCTTAGCAGTTAACTAATGGGATAGTAGGGTACTTGAAATTGTCATAAGAGACACAACTTATAATTGATAATTGATCACAATAATCGTAAATCATTGTAAGTCCATGTAAATTATTGTGCATTTATAGTAGTAAATTACCTCGAGTTATCGTAAACTCAAAATTCTTAATGATCATAATTTTTATTGAGGAATCTAAGCAACCTAAAGTTTCTTTCGATTTCCCCATTCTTTGTAAATCTACATAAATAATCCTTCAAGTTCATAATCAATGGATCCTATACACAAGTAATAGTCCTTTTGATTGTTGTAATTTTCCTTAATTAATCGTAAAACTTACAATTCCATCAGAACAAACTTCCTTAGTTGTCAAAAAATTACCATTTCAACCGATCATGGCTGACATTTTTTGGACTTTAAATGCAATAAGTCATATTCTTTTTCTTTTTTTAATCGCAAAAACAACATCAAATAAAACAACCATCCATTATACATCTAAACTCCATCTTACACATAGATCAACACACATAAAACATTCGTTGTTTCCACTAGCACATACACACATACATGCATACTCAAATGTATTGTAGCTAAGTTGTCTAATCAACACACTGAACAACACATACTACATAGCATCTCCTCTTGCATGGCCTTAGGGCTCAAGACACTTCTTCTGGGACAATCACATTTGCAGCGATGTACAGCCACTAAGGTATAAGATCCTCCGGCTTCCGCCTTGTCAAGGCTTGCGGAGGCATTTCAGGAACTTACTTACCAACTTCACCATTAAGCGAACGACATGGCACAAGAAAATAAGAGCCATTAATCCAAACCATGCCAACACCGCACGTACAATTATTTTAACTATAATTTGGAGTTCCCTGTCCGGTGTGAAGACCCATATGGAGATGGCATAAGTGACCGCCATGGAGGTTATCGCAACCCACATAGTTAGCGTTACAATCCACGTGGTGATTTGAAGCCACTTTAGAGGAAGACCACTTATGAAAACCAGAATAGTGCTAAGTGATGCACCGAAGCTTATCGTGTTACATATTATGAAAATCTTGTAAGCTGTTGAGTACTTTTCTGCCATTATGGACTCACCCGCCTTATGATTGTCTTTATCTTCTTGCCAAAGGCCACCAGGCGGGGTAATACTGGTTTGGAATGCCATGGTAGCTAGTAATATCGCCACCACCATTAGTGTCTTATGCATACTGTTTTGCCACTTTCTCTTTGTTTCCTTTTTGTCCTCTTCTACCACAGGTGGATGGAAGGAGGTGGCCATGTTATTGGCGTAGCCTGTTCGTCTGGATGGGTCGAGATTCCCTGAACTTTGAGGAACAAAATCCATAATCTCTAAGGCTATTTCCGTGTTCTGACCTTGTGCTAATAGGCCTCGTGCTGTGAAACCTCTGAAGTTTGTAATGTTTGGGTCTACACCTTTATTAGTTAGGAACGCTATAGTCTGCAGAAGAGCAACACCAAAATGTACCAATTGGGGTTAGATTTGAACTAGACGAGCTCGTATTACATACTTTTGAGGATTAACTTCGCTATTAGTGTTTGTGACTATTATACGATGACTTCAAAATGGAAATTCATCCCTTGTTGAATCTCTTCTAATATCTCTAGTTTTTTGTTCCTTCTAATCTAGATAAAATTAGCATGGTAATAGAGCGAAATGTAAAGTTGTAGTTAATTATCTGTATGAGTTACTTCTTTCCCAAATATCATGACCTGCAATGATTTATGAATGGAAACCTTTTAGCTTCTAAAAATTTCTAGGACGCTCAAATATCCTAGAAAGGAAAATAACACAAATAGTCACTAAACTTTGGCTCATTGTGTAATATCATCCTTCAACTTTTAATTTATTCAATGTGGCCCTTGAAGTTTTCTTAAATAGTCAATTTAGTCTCGAAACTTTTAATTTGTTCAATCAAGTCTCTCAATTTTCTATTAAAAAAAGTCAAAAGTTTTCTTAATTACACTTTTGCTTGGATTTTAGGAAAAAAAAATCATTTCAATCCATTTTATAAATCAACAAAAAATATGACTGTCTTATTTATTACTTTAAAAAAAAACTTTTGACCTTTATAAATATTATGATAGCTTTATTTAAACCTATTTTAACTTATAATATCTATAGTAGCAAAAGTAGAACATCATTTGTAGCTTTATTTAAACCTATTTAGGAATTTTTTTTTTGAACAAAAACCTATTTAGGAAATTGATTGAAATGAAAAGAATTCTAAAATATGGATAATAGTGCAATTATAATAACTTGCATATGGTACCAAAAGACTTATTTTACTTTGTTAGGGAAAGTTGAAAGACTAGATAGAATAAATTGAGAGTTCAGGGATTAGATTTAACATTTATAAATAGCTCAAGAACCATATTGAATAAATTAAAAACCAAAAATGACTTTGCATATTGAGCCAAAGTTTATAGATTATTTGTGTCGTTTTTCCATCCCATATTCACCTTTTTTGTTGATGAGATCACTGAGTTTGATTAATACAAAGGCTTGATTATATGAACATACCTTAGTTTGTCTATCTGCAGCAGCCAAATGCAAAATTGTGTTGCCATATTCGTCCCTCAAGTTGATGAACTGATCATCGCCCAAGATATCCACCAAAAGTTTCAAAGCTTCTAGTTTGTTATGCTTCACACACAAATGCAAGATCGTTTGGCCATGTTCGATGACACTACGAGCTGCAACAGGTCTCGCTCGAACCAAGAGTTCCAACACATCCACATGCCCCTTCATGGCTGCGACATGAAGAGGGTTTCTTCCGTATTTGTCACAGACGAAACATGTTTCAGGGTCAACTCTTAATAAACTTGCCACTATGTTGAGGTACCCTTTTGCTGCTGCGAGATGAAGAGGCGTCGAACTTTGAGAATCTTGCTCTCTTACCAGCTCGGGCTTCTGAGCTAGAACCTCTTCCACAAATTCCAAATGTCCGAGCATGGCTGCAATGTGCAGAGGAGTCTCAGTGTGATTCCCAATCATGATTCGGTCGAGAAGCAACTTATCTTTTTTGAGCAACTCAAGCAAAGAAGGCACGTCTCCTTTCATGGCGGCTTCGTAGAGCTCGGACTCCATGTTTGGATCTCTAAAAAGAGAGTTTCAAAATACTCACTCCTCCATTGGAAGACTTGAATTATATTGTCACAACCAAGTCAACCGCCCCGGTAGTTTTGACGAAGACCGAAAAACGAATGGTCGGTATCTCTTATCTGCAAGTCTCTGGCTCAAAGACCGAAAAACGAGTGGCAGGTATCTCTTATCTGCAAGTATCTGGCTCAAGTCTCGCATATGTCTCAGGTAACGTTTATTCTTGGAGCTTTGTTGTGGATAGAGATTCCCCTGTTGGCCATTTTCTAGCGAGTCTCGTCTCCATTTGATCCCATCAAGTTCGCACAGGTAACATGTCCCGATTGAGCCATGACATCCTTTGATCATGTAAAACAGTCACCCTCTATCCGTGCATATTGTTGTGGAATCACTTCATTTGCACAAACATGCATATGGCTTTGAAAGGACATGAATTTCCTCGATACGAGAGATATTTATGCACTAACGCTCAATCGGAATGAGCTGTAACCTAGGCACTTGTAGAGAATTTATTCTGCCATATGGGTGTGCTAGGAAGATAGTTACAGATGAGCAACAGTATCATTAAAACATTCAGAGTTGGTCTTCTCAACTTATGGTTTTATTAATGTGATGGGCCTAAGTTTACCCGTCTGCCCATGTTGGGCCTAAAAGCCCGGCCCATAATATTAGGGCCCATGGATGGAGGGATATGATGAAGGGACACGTTTCTTTTTGGAGAGGACGTATATAAGGGGGAAATAAAGAGGGAGGAACGCACCTTTTGACATAACGTACGTTCCTCCTTCCTCTCTCCCTAAAAAACGCTCCAAAAAGAAAGAACAATAAGCAAGAGGCGACACCCATCTTCCCTTCAAGGCGAATTGGCATCATCGGATCGAGCATGGCCAAATTCTCTTCCTCATATTAGCGTCGGTACTTAATCTGTGGCTAACAAGATACGTTCGATTTTATGATGTGACTTAGGATCGGTGATGCATGTGTTTTTCCCGGGCTCGTCTTCTGCACAAGTTTAGGGGTTCGATTTAGTGTCGAATCCGATTTCAGGGAATCCTACAATCCCAACATCAACAGAGTAATCCCCTATGATTTCGAGCTTGCAAATTGTTTGAGCTCGATGTGGAGGCATCAGCCTCGCTATGCCCCAAAAAATTCTGCCGAAGACAGTTGATCTTCATTTTCTCCCATCAAAATTTCAAAAATAGAAGGATCATAAGTTTCTGATTGATTTGATCAGTCACGAAAGGCGTAAACTAGGCAGGGAAATGAATCACATAGAACGTATAACCCTGCCACCACCCAAATGGTTTTCTTATTTAGATGAAGAACCGTAGGATACGACCGCTCAGACAGATGACGTTCGCGGCTCTATAGACCTAGTCAAACTTGGCAGCGCAGATCGGTTATAGACATTCGGAATCTACTCACAACTGTTTCTTGGGGGAATCAAGAAGAGACCCGCAATCTCTTAATCAAATTTGTATTGTGTCAAATCGAATTTTGATTTGTTTGAGTCCTTGCCGTAGATTGCCCTGAAGGAAGATACCGTTCTCTTCTTGATCGTAGCTTCTCCAGCAATGCTTCACTGCGATGACGTTCTTCCCTTAAACCACGACCAGACATTGTTCTCAACTACTGCCATGAAACGATAGCCTTACCCCAAAGAAAAACAACTTTCTCTTTCAGGAAAGTTTTTGCATGAAGTGAGCGACCATGAAACATCATATTCTAAGTCACTCATTACAATGACATGACATTTTTAAAGTCATTCATCTGCGTCCTGCATCACCCTTACTCTTATATGCAAGTTTGTGGTCTAGTTTCATCCAAAGGATCTAGGATGTCAGATAAGGGAACGGTTCTTCGAGTTCGTGTGAGGATGTTTTTTATATATGAACATAGGTTGTTCCTTCATATGTTCAGTAGATTCAGTCACAGATAGGGGTGTGCATGGTCCGGGCGGGCGGTTCCCGACCTAGAATCGGGAACCGCCCGCTAAGGACCGGTTCTGAAAAATCGGAACCGGGATCCACCCGTTTATTGCATGGATCCACCCGGGAACCGGACTGCCGGTCCGGTCCGGTTCCCGGGTGGATCCATGGAACCGATTTTGATGCCAAAAATTCTGGTTTCGCGAGGAGAAACCCACCGTAGCGAAGTGAATTATTCCGGTCCTGCTTGAAACAGGAAGTATGGATTTGCTTTGGTCAAACTCGATTAAAAGCATTCTCAACTTTAAGCAGAACCTATGTGAAATCAAACCTCCATCATCATCCAATTAACACATCATCATCTGCTTCTCTCATTTTTCTTCAAATGGAGGTTATTTAAGTGCACTACAGATAAGGAGAAGAAAGAGAGAATGAACCTTGAAATGACGGCGAGAATGAAAGTGAAAGCTGGGATGAGGTTCATCATGGCCGTGCCCAGCACAGGGGAGCTATAATCGATCCCGGCATACCTGCATATCTGCGATGCGGATTTGCATCAACCAAATCACTAAAAAAAATTCACCACGTTTTCCTGTACCAAGCTCTCAGCAGTAGATCAAGACGTTTCACTTCGAAAGAATTCCAAGAAAAGCAAAATCCACCAAGTCCACAAATTAATGCGAAACGAGGACACTTCACTCACTCACCTGACCAGAGCGAGCAAGAAGATTTTGCGAAGCACGGAGAAAGTGAGAGGAGGGCGCGACCCTGACCTGTCAAATAGAGCAAACAAACAAGTCAAGAACTTAAAACCCTTCTCCCCCCCTTTCGCCTGCCATCAATGGAGCTAGCGAGTGACAGGCATGAGCAGAGCACGAACTTGCGAGAGATGATGAAGGGGCAAGGAAGGAGGACGAGAGAGGAGAGGGCATTACAGTAGAAGGCCAAGGTGTACTTGTTGAGCCCGTCGGACATTGGCCATTTTCGCCACCACCATGCTGCTCGCTTGAACCAGAACCACCATTATCATCCCCACGAACGGCAGCAAACCCCCGGCCCTCCCCTCCCCTCCATCTCTCTCTCTAGCTCTCTAGCTCTCTTCTCAGTTCGTGGGTGAAATAATTGGAGGACCCCGAGAAGCTTTCCTCCGTTTTACGGGACCGCCATCGATTGGATGATTTTGTTTGACTTTAAAACTGACGGAAGACAAAGATCTCTCCCTCCAACGGAAGATAGTGGCAGAGGAGGAGCAGCGGCGGCATGGATACTCGGGGATGAATCGAAGACGAAGAGAAGAAACAGAGAGAATCGAAGATTGAGGAAGAAACAAAGAGAATCGAAGGCTGAGGAAGAAACAGAGAGAGAAGAGATGCGAATTAGGGTTTCGCAAATTAGGGCTCCGCGAGTCGCGACTTTTGTTTTGTTTAGTATTTTTTTTTATAATTATAAATAGGTATCGGTCCGGTCCGGGTGGGCGGGCGGGCGGATCTGCCCACGGAACCGGGAACCGGACCGGTTCCCACCTATTCTCAACAAATTGGACCTGAACCGGACCGGTTCCCTCAAGAACCGCCGGTTCCGAGCGGTTCCGGTCCGGTCCATGGCGGTCGGCGGTTCCGGTATTTTGCACACCCCTAGTCACAGATATTGCTTTTGCCCCATGTATGTCTTTCTGCGTCTTTGCACATGCGTGTACAACTTTAGGTTGGCCAATTTGAGCAGCAAGAAAATTGAGCATATGAATCTCCTCTATCAGAATTAATAATTTTTGAAGAATTATGTACTGATATTAGACTCTTAACAAATAAACATAGTGTCAGTCCTCGAGGCCTTCACACAATGTTAGATATGATTGGCTAAATCAATGGCCATAGTTTTCTATGGTACTTTGGTGGAGCAATGGAAGATATATCAACACCATCCCTTTCCTTTTTCTTATGAATATGGACATATATGAACGCGTGACCTTAACCTACATAGAGCAAATGCAAGTAGTATCACCTAGGGGTGAGCAGCGGTCTAGGGTCAACCCTGGATTGACCCTGGACTGGCTTAACCTCTTGGCCCTGGTCCTGCTCCTAAGAGACGGGCTTGGCCATTTGGCCCCGAAATTCCAAGACCAACATTAAGGCGCTTTGGCTCTTGGTCCCTAAGCTTTGTTTTAACCCCTGACCAACCCTCAGTATATTATATTATATTATTTATAATTAACTTTTATATATTCAAATCCAAGAAAATGTCCTGTTATATTATATTATATTGAAATGTTTCATCAAGAAGACTAATAGTAATTTCAATTTAAAACTTTTGTTGAGTATTAATTATGTGTCGTTTCTTTTGTTTTCAAGTGTTTAGAAGTTCAGGTGAATTAACAAGATATGAAGTTATATATTCATGATTTATATTAATTATTTTGAATTTTTTATGATTTATTTGTATTTTACTAATGAATTTCAGCTGCACTTTGCTTTTCAATTTGTGTCAAATGGTAGAAGTTTTTGAAGAGTAGAGTAATAATGCAGTTCTACGGTGATTTGCCAGTCAAGTGGTGTGAAGATCATTTTTTGGTTGAAATGACTTACATGATCAAATGCAAAAAACGCTTTTGCATATGGTGTTATGAATATTAAAGATAGATGATTATGAACTTTCCATCTTATCCCATATCTCGATGAAGCGGTTAACAGGTACGAAATTTTTATTATTGTGTCATCTTAAATTTGCTAAATATGTATTGGTATTTATAATTTAGTTGCACAATATTGCATTGTCGATGGATGTGTAATTTGAATTTGTAGGTTTGCTTTTTTTAGGAAGTATAAAAAATAGGGACAAAAAAATTATCGATCGGTCTGATTGACCTTAACCTGATCAACCCATCGTGGGTTGGTCCAGTCCTTTGGTCCTAGCTTTAACTAATAGGGTTGGTCCCTGGTCCTAAAATCGAGGACCGACATCAGACGGGTTGGTCCTAGGGTTAGGGGGTGGCCCGGACCAACCCGGACCATGCTCACCCCGATACACCAAATGGTCCATGAATGTATCCCCCAATTCCCTAAACGCTGCATGTCAACTTCAAAAGCTTCTGCTATAGTCTAATTACCTAATTCTTCAGGAGAATTATTCAAATTTATGGATTGTGTTAAGAAGATGCTTGAGTGCATTTATGATTAATCTTCCTACCGAAATAGTTGCAAAATTTTGAGCATATGAATCTACTATATCATAATTGAAGTTTTTTTTTTTAGAATTATTGCTATTAGACTCTTAATAGATAGATGTAGTGTCATAGTCCCCGAGGCCTTCACAATGTTAGACATGATTAGCTAAGATCAATGGCCATAATTTTCCACGGTACTTCTGCTAAGCAATTAGAGATATATCAACATCATGCTTTTCCTTTATCTTCGGATATGGACATGTGTGAACACTAGACCTTGGCCTACATAGACTAAATGCGAAACAGTGTCACCACAAAATGGTCCCCAGCTGATCCCCCAATCTCCTAAAAGCAGCATGTCAACTTTAAAGACTTCTCTTATATCCTTATTTGAGCCTGCGCATTCTTCGGGAGGATTATTCAACTTTATGAATTGTGTTAGGAAGATGCTTGAAATGAGCAATAGTGTCATAAGTGCATTTGCAATTAGTCTTCCTACCAAAATAGTCGCAAATGATTTAGAGCCATAAAAAAAAAAAAAAATAAGTATAATGAGTGATCAATAGTATCGCTATAAATTTGATTGCCCATTTCTGTTTGAAAACCAATTAATCAGTGAAGGTATGATCAGTAAAAAGAGATCGATCATAAATTAAAGAAAGGAAAAGCCAAAATTATCCAAATCAATTTAACCAATACAAAAAGTATCAAAAAAGTCCTAAACCTATGTGGCACGACTGGTGCTCACTTAGAGATTTTTAAAAATATATTTTAATATTTTTTGAATTTTTTGAATTTTTTTCTTGTTCCCTTGTCTTTGCATTTTCTTTACGCTGGTGGCCATTGCCAACAGCTAGCCACCAACCACAGGCCATGGCTGGCGAGGGCTGGCCACGCCTGAAAACCGGTCGTCTAGG
This sequence comes from Eucalyptus paniculata subsp. matutina, assembly GCA_017140255.1. Lineage (NCBI taxonomy): Eukaryota > Viridiplantae > Streptophyta > Magnoliopsida > Myrtales > Myrtaceae > Eucalyptus > Eucalyptus paniculata. The sequence goes on from CM029437.1 coordinate 37,864,623, forward strand.
TGAGGCCCCCCATCAGATCTAGTGAGGCCACCCTGGCTCATCGCGCCTCACAGCCAGGGTGGCCTCGTCGCGCCTCACAGACATTTTTCTCAACTACTACCACGAAACGATAGCCCTCCCCACAGAAAAGCAACTCTCTCTTTCAGAAAAGTCTCTGGCAGGAAGCGAGCGACCTTGAAACCAAGTTAGAACAATCCGGAAATGCTTTGCAAATCACAAGATGAGTCGATTTGACTGGGATTGAAATACTTTGGGATTGCTGTTGCGCGTCACTTTGTGGGGAATGATCTAGGTTTAGGGCTTTTGATTGCTGAAATATGATAATTTAAGTGAGAGTTAGCCAAAGAGGGGAACTCTCTCTTTCAGAAAAGTCTTTGGCATGAAGTGAGTGACCTTGAAACCAAGTTACTCATTACAATGACATGACATTACGGAGAATCAATCATCTGCGTTCTGCATCACCCTTACTCTTATCTGCAAATATGTGGCCTAGTTCATCCTGCTAGGCCATTTGCGTTCTGCATCAATCATCTGCGTTCTGCATCACCCTTACTCTTATCTGCAAATATGTGGCCTAGTTCATCCTACTAGGCCATTTGCGTTCTGCATCAATCATCTGCGTTCTGCATCACCCTTACTCTTATCTGCAAATATGTGGCCTAGTTCATCCTACTAGGCCATTTGCGTTCTGCATCAATCATCTGCGTTCTGCATCACCCTTACTCTTATCTGCAAATATGTGGCCTAGTTCATCCTACTAGGCCATTTGCGTTCTGCATCAATCATCTGCGTTCTGCATCACCCTTACTCTTATCTGCAAATATGTGGCCTAGTTCATCCTACTAGGCCATTTGCGTTCTGCATCAATCATCTGCGTTCTGCATCACCCTTACTCTTATCTGCATATATGTGGCCTAGTTCATCTTTGGATGAACTAGGCCATCCGCGTTCTGCATCACCCTTACTCTTATCTGCAAATATGTGGCCTAGTTCATCCAAAGGATCTAGGATGTCACATAAGGGAACGATTGTTCAAGTTCGTGTGAGGATGCTATCTATATATGAACAGAGGTTGTTCCTTCATATGTTCAGTGGATTCAGTCATAGAGATGGCTTTTGCCCCATGTATGTCTTTCTGTGTGTTTGCACACGTGTGTTAAAACTTCAGATTGGCCAATTTCAGCAGCAAGAAAGTTGAGCATATGAATCTCCTATATCAGAATCGAAGATTTTTGAAAAATTATGTACTGGTATTACTCTTAAAAGATAGACATAGTGTTATAATCCCCGAGGCCTTCACTTGATGTTAGACATGATTGGCCAATATCAACGACCATTATTTTTTATGATACTTTCACCGAGCAATGAAAGATATATCAGCATCATTTTTTTTCCTTTTCTTTTGAATATGGACATGTGTGGACGCGTGATCTTGACCTATATAGACCAAATGCAAACAGTGTCATCACAAAATGTTCCCCAACCGTATCCCCCAATTCCCTAAAAGCAGCGGGTCAACTCCAAAATACTTGCATTATGTTCCTATTTGAGCCTGCACGTTACTTGATTCTTCAGGAGGATTATTCAACTTTACGAATTGTGTTAGGAAGATGCTAGAAATGAGTGATAGTGTCATAAGTGCATTTGTGATTAGTCTTCCTACCAATACAGTCTCAAATGATTTAGGACCAGCCAAAAAAAAAAAGCATAATGAGCAATCAGCAGTCTTGCTATACATTTGATTGCCCACTTCTGTTCAAAAACCAATTAACAATTGAAGGAATGATCAGCAAAAAGAAATGATCATTAATTTGGAGAAGGGAAAGCCACAGTTGTCCGAATCAATTTGACCCGTTCCCAGAAAGAAAGAGCAAGAAAGCCAAGTCATGTGACAAAATTAAGCACGTTACGTAGTCGGATCACTTGCTCCACTGCTTTCACAAACATGACAAAGAATTCTTGAAAATGTTTTGATTCTTCCTCACGTCAAATGGTAAAAAATTTGTCGGCACTTAATCTTTATATTGACTTTCATTTTTTTAAGAGCAAAGGAAGTGAACAATGTACATTAGGAGGACAGAGAGCCGCCGCACCCATCGCTGGGATGTATTAGGGCGAGTTTGGTTCGGCCACCCCATGATGTGGATTTTGATCCTATCCATTATGTCGATTGCTGCAGTGAGGACTTCTCTTATGTTGCTGTGTTCACAGCAGTGTATTAGCCCTTCAGAGCATGCATTTGAAGGCATTAGGCTTTTGCCTTCTAATCTTGAAACCACAAGCAGGTGCCCAGCTGCATTGGCCTCCTCGTGGATGCGTCCAAGCCCGGGGCAATCGGCTGCAGATCCTCTGGTCACGGAGAAGATGCAGATGAAGCCCTGCGCAGGGGAACAAGTCAGATTAATTTCTGTAGGAATATCATTAATTTCTGCAGGAGTATCAGCTAATAAAATGTTGTTCTATGATTGTGATGATTACCTCTTCGGTTCGCTTAATGTCCATTCTCAACCATGTTTCTCTGGGTCCGGGGACTAGTTCTACTGAAACCTCAGCAATTCCGGATAAAAACCATAATCTTATCCCATGAACCATTTGGACAGTCATTGTCTGGCTATGTTGCTTCCCCAAACTAATTTCTTTTCCTGTGGGGATATTCTTGCCCTTAGGGAAAAAAAGACAGGAAGTAATCACTCACCATGCAAGATTTAGAAGCTATATTGACATGAAGGAGCCAAAAACGTAAACAGATATCAAGAGCTTGGTGAATAATCATAATGGAAGAGAGAATTTACCGATGTGACGATCTGTTCAGTTTGGATGTTGACAAAGACTAGAGGAATTCCTGAGGAAACCAATGTGGGGGAACCAGGCCATGGACCGGGTTGTAGTGGCCTCGACGGTGTGTTCACCTGGCAGCGGCATAAACAGAATGGAGCTAACTACCGGAGACCGTTGATCAGGCAATTGGGTCCCAACTTTCGCCTTCCAGTTGTATCTCATTCCTTTCTTCTTGAATCCTGCCGTGTCCACGTTCACCACCCGCCTGCTCATTTCTGCATCGTCAGATGGAAAGTCCTCATCTTATCCCGTTGCACGATCTATGCCCATGCTCGTCCAAATGAATGTTCAAGAGGTGGTATATATATATGTACCAGGCATCATCCTAGCAGGATGATTGTGTGGATGAATGTTTGCAGCACATTGGGATGGACTTCCATCTTCCTGGTTTTGTCACCAGGACCCCTTGCCCAGTGAAAACATTCCGTGATTTACTCTTGTGAAGTTCTAGTCTGAAGGCTTATGTTTCATCGTCTCGAGGGAAACTTTAAAAAGGTAAAATCAATCAAGTTTAACTAGAAATACTAGGACTACTGTCCAAAACTTGTTTAGTATATGATGCGTCAAATTTCAATCGTTTGAACAATAATCAAGTCTATTTCATGAGATTACTTGGAAGTTGGCACGCCCCACATCTTTCGTAATGTCTAAACCCTTAACATGAAGTGATGGTAGATTTAGGAAAAAAAGCAAAAGTTACCTTGCAATTCAGTACATTGTTCCAGACTTAAATCCCCTAAAACTACCACATGTCTATCGTCCATAGCGGCTTGGATCGTGAACTTCCTCTGGAGCATTGAGACCTTAAGAGGCACTATTCGTGCCTGAAGCTTAATCACGCGGTCGCCCCTCCTCACCTTCACCCACAAAGTCTCAGCCTGCTGGCTGATCTTGCCGAGCTGCGAGTTGAACTCCAACCGGGCCTTGGTCGGCACAAACTCATCCATGTCATCCTCTGCAAACCCTTTAATGATGTCCCCAGGCAGTGGCACGTTCTCTTCCCAGTCCTCCGGCACCTCCTGCTTCACCCATTTCACGCACAACACCATCGTGTGAGCACTGCCCATGTCGTCTCTCCTTCCGAGCCAGTACCTCTCCATGGAAACACTATTCACGCGGTTTATATCCTAGGATAGGTTTCACCGTCTGTCCTAGAGCATTGGAAGGGTCTCCAAGCTGTTGAGAGAATATGATCTGGACGTGAAGTCCTAAACATAGATCTTGGAGTGAATAGAGACCGTGCAGAATTTCACACAAAGATATTCTGTTCTCTTTCGAGGCTTAACAAGAAATTCTGATCACAGATCAAGTGTATAATGCAAGAAAGAGTATCCGCCTTTGTCCTCGCTTTTCTCACAGCACCACTGTACACAAACGAAAGTGTGCTGAAAGACGAAAGTATAAGACTCATTAAGGTCTCAAAGTCTCTGCAGCGTATGAATATATCCGACTTAGTAAATGTCGTACTAGTCCGTTCTAGTGACTCTGTAGTGGATCTTGTCCAAATTTCGTTGCCATTCCTCGATCTCTGCTTGGGTGTGACTATTTTTCGGTTCATCTTCTCTCTTTAGCTGCTCCCTTAATTCCAAGATCTTTCTCTCGACACATTGAACGTGCAGAAAACCGAGATTTGGCTGAAGTGGAAAATTTTGGAAGGGCAAAGTTTGATTCGAAAACCGAGAGAAACAAAAGGGAGTATAACCTTTCTATAAGGCCACCGCCCCACTCTGCCTCTTCGGCAAATTTTCTTGACAACGGTAGGACACAAACGCAATCTCTCAGCAGCCTTTTCGATCGGAAGATGGAAGTAACCTCTGACATCTGCCAGCATCATCTTTCCCGCTCTCTCCCTCTGCACTAATCTCAGCACATAATACAGCCGTTCTAGAATAATGGAAGAAAAAGATGAGTGCAATGCAAGCGACATCCGTCGAACAAGATCGTTATTCCAAAGGCCAAGTCCTAGAGGATAAAAGATTGACGGAGTAATCTATATTTCAACAGACTCCGTGCAGAAACCGTTTGCGACGATAATTTGGCGACAAACAGAACTCCGGATATTGCTTCCACTTATATATAACAGTCGTAAGAGATATTCATTGAAAGATATGATTGTTTATCTGAGCATAAAAGGCTGTACAGGACGCACATGCACAGTAAATAATTCTAGAAAAGCAATAACCTGTGCTGCAAGCCCGGTTTTGGGAGACTTCGCCTGTCATTCCTTAGGTTTTGGCTTGTTGCCCGTTTGCCGGGGATTCTCTGCTTCAAACAACAAAAAATACAAAACAATAAACAAAACGCATTCTACGGCTTCCAGCCATTCAAAAGATCCCCGGGAACTCGAATCTGATTCTATATGTGAGGCTGTTAATGTTGTGACTTGAAGAAGTGCGAATGGCGAGCGGGTCCTGTTACATGATGTAGCCAGCCAGTCTCCTCCCCTCAGAGTATTGCCGCAGAAAATCCTTCACATTCTGTATGCTTTTCTTGCATAAACTGAAATGGAAGCAAGAATGACAGGACCATATTGCTGCACGATACATATTCAGAACTCCAATTTCCGAAAAAATAAAAGAACGTCATTTAACTTATTAAAGGAAGAGAATAACTGAAGTTCTTACTCAAAACATTTGATACCAATGCTCGCGTGACTGACCATACCGACTCTTCCATGTAGTTCGAGTTCTGTGGTGTGATTGGTTTCCACTAAATAAATTTTGAAGAACTTATGTTAGAAAGTGTTGCTACAAAGAGCATTAGCAAATGGCAAACATCGTCGGCCCGGGATCAATCACAGACCTTGTCCACAGCGTTCAACCGTGCCTGAACTCATCACACAGACTAATTCATCAAGAAAAGTTTCTACCCTATTGGAAGGATAATCAAAGGCTTTCTGAGTATGAATGATCTCTCTAAGCACGTGACAACAACTGCCCTAAGTCACCCAGCACGTGGTGGTTGAGTTGGTGGAATCGCACGTTGGCCACACGCAAGGCGGGGTTCGATTTCCCAACTCGTCATGATACGTGACTAAAGTGGAGAGCCGTGGGAGGTGAGTTCCTACGCTAGCACCCCGGTGGTTTATGCATAGCTGCTGTCGGCTGGGAGGCGATTCCACGGTCATAAATTAAAAAAAAAAAAAAAAAAAAAAAAAAAAAAAAAAAAACTGCCCTAAGTCCAGTCATTTACCTTTTTGTCCTTCTAAGGTGCCGCTTCTCTCTCTCTCTCTCTCTGTCGTTGATCACCCTGAGTTTCTCTCTCTCTCGTTCGGCGCCGCTTCTCCGCTCCGAGGTACTCTCTGTCCATGTGGGTTTCGTTCTCGTTTTCGATTCCTTCTTAGAATGTCTCGAATTCGCTACTGCCGCGATTCTCTTGGGCCATACGTAGGAGGGCGACGGATGCCGTATCGACTGTCAAGTCCTGATTTTTAAACCACAGAATCATCTATTGGCATCAAGATTGAGTGAAGTGGAAGACGGTGAGCTTGGTATCATCGACTTGTATATCGATAATGGGAATTGGGTTTTGGTGTGCTAGATGTAGGAGCTTTTCCCAGGGTCATATCTGCTGGTTTGGTCATTAGTAAGTCAGGATTTCTCACCTTCTTCTGCAGCTTATTTTGCATGGAATTGGGGATGTTGTTTTTCTTGATGTTTAGACGTGGACGAAGGTGGTGAAATTACTCGCGCTCTGCATGTTTGTAAAATACCCAATTCAAGCCAACACTTCTGGTGTTTAAACGGTTTTTTTGTATAAATATTTTCTGGATAGGAGTGTTGCATTTTTGTTAAGCCTCAGCCCAAGAAGTGACTCTGAATGTTTGATGAAATGCCTCGTTGGTGTAAATATTTAGTTCCAGCCAACACTCGAGGTGTTTAAACTTTTTTGTTTTGTATAATTGTTTTGTTTTTGTTAAGTCCCAGCCCTGGAAGTCACTGAGTTAAGGTTTAAAGTTTGTTCTTGTAGGCCGGTTCTGGGGTAGGCTGGTTTTTTGGTTACTGACCTCCGCCACCGCCACAGGCTTACTATCCTGCTTCTAATTGTTCTTCTGCAGGTCATTCTCCGCCTGGGTATCCGCTTGCTGGTTATCCAAAGTGATCCATTTCTCTGCCTTTTAAAGTTAGTGACAGACTTCCGAAGGAGCTTGAATACAAGGTGTGATGAGGACACTGGATGAGAAGGAGACGACCCAGGTGTTTGAGAAACTCTTCAAGTTCACCGGCAACAACCTCAAGAACATCGTTGAGAGCCCCTCCCATGAGGGGCCCGACCCTAACCCGGGCCGCTACTGCTTCCGGCTCTGCAAGAACCGGGTCTACTATGTCAGCGAGTCACTGGTCAAGCGTGCCACCAACATTGGCCGCCACAACCTGGCATCCCTAGGAACCTGCATCGGCAAGTTCACCAAGGGCGGGAGCTTCCACCTGACAATCCAGGCGCTGAGCATTTTGGCTGCCAACGCGAAGCACAAGGTCTGGCTCAAGCCCACGTCAGAGATGTCATTCCTCTATGGGAATCACGTGTTGAAGGGTGGATTGGGGAGGATCACTGAAAACATCAATCCAGGTGATATGTCAATTTCAGCTCAAATTCTGCAATTTTAAGTGTTGTTTGGTGAATGTTATGTTTCTGCTTGAGGTGTTGTAGGATGGGGTCTGGGTTTTGGAATATGAAAGCTGTGTGAAGTGGCGGACACAGAAACTTAGATTGAAAGGAATATCATTGGGGGCGAAATAAAGGAATTTTATTTGAAGTTTCATGGGCTATTGTATAAATTGAACTTAGGATTGTCACTTTGTGGTAATCGGGTATTAGTCAATGTTTAAATTGGAGATGTACTGTCTTCCTGGTCTTTTTTTGGGGATGAATGATCTATCTAAATAGATTCAAAATTGAGCTTGATTCACTGTCATTTACTGATAAGATGTGGCCGTGATGGAGATGAAGGAGGGAACTCCGCTTTGACTATAGTTGCAATCCCTAATTGTGTTTTGCAGTCATCCTTCTCTTTTCTTTCCATGGCCCTCTCCTCTTGGCTTTGTCTCATTGTTTGTCTCCATCCTTTGATTCCCTCCAAATTATCTCCTAATCCCACTCTTCCTTTTTTCTTACCATCAGCCATTCTTCATATAACATTTTCTTGCTATGATTATTTTTAGCTTAATTTGTGAATGGTTGTATGCCTTATGTTTACTTATTTTGAGTAAGCACCCTTAATTGAGTGAGTGACAGGTGAAGATCGACATTTTCTTTTTGTAGAAATTAAGAATCTAGCCTGTTTAAATGATTTAACTCGGTCTTCCTGCTCTTGGTTTTGGTTAATCAAATGTCTTGCTTCTTAGGTAAAAGGTTAGATCAATCAATACACAATAGTGCGATCATATTATGATGTCGAAGATGAATAGCTGTTTATTTTAATAGAATCACGACTTGGTTGTTTTTGCCTTCTATTTAGATTTGTCAAAACTTGATTAATTAGGGACAAGATTTTAGTCCACCCCCAGACCAATATGCAAGAAGTACCATGTTCAATTTGTTTTCCTCATCTTTGTACTTGTGTGGGGAAAAATGGTTCATTTGAAAGAAATCTGATGATTGAAGACGAATGTTATGACAGGTGATGGAGTGGTGGTCTTTTCAATGTCTGACGTTCCTTTGGGATTTGGGATTTCACAAAGGTCAACACAGGATTGTAGGAAGTTGGATCCAAATGGGCTTGTCGTGCTTCATCAGGCTGATATTGGGGAGTACTTGAGGATGGAGGATGAACTTTGAATGAGGGTTTTCTTATACATTGGATTGTTAGGTATTGTTCAGATTTTTGGAAGTGCATTGAATGATCATGATCTTGAGATACAAAAGAATTGTATTATGCAGTAATTTTTTTTTCTCCTCTCCAATTTCATGGAATGGCTATTTCCTTGGTTGTTTGCCATGTTGATTTCTCTGATATGCTTAAAAGAAACATATTAATCTGATCATGTGGAATGATTTTAAGGTTGCTACAGATATTATTTTGTCATGGACATTGTTTAGGATGCCGAGATCTGCAGGTCTGGTAAATCTTATTTATCGCATCATTATGCCTGGAAATTAGCCAACTCCTGTTTTCAGCTTTTTAAGTTGAATTTCATACTTTGGGCTGTTCAAACTTGCGGCTCTTGGTGGACTTGGCGACAGTGTTCTTACTTGTGTGTGCTTGACACGATACTTTTTTTGTTTTGTACTTTCAATAGTATAAATACACATAAGTACACAGTTCTTTAAAGGAAAGTGTAACGGTTTTTTGGTTACACTGCCATGCAAGGATCATGGTTGGTCTAAGTGGACATATGAACTTGACTCAGCTGGTTTCACTTAGTATGTTGTGCTTTAGAAGCCTAGTCTTCTGCTTCTTTTGTTGACCATGTAAAGAAAAGGGAAATCCTAAGTAATTCTATTATTGGGTCAAGTGGCTCAAAATTATTATCCTTCTGCTGCTTCACGGCAGCAGAATACTCTGCTGAATAAAATTTGAAATTCACAGGGCTATTCTTTCTCATTCCGCTTTTCTTTCTCGATCTTTTTCACGCTAGTAACTTGTCTAGCACTTCTTTTTTTCCACTTTTTCCTGAGAACTTTCGGACCTGCCTGGGGTTTTCTCATCAGATGGTTAGCTATGGAACTCATATTTATGACATTCAATTGATTTAGGTATCATTGATTTTGTTGAAGTTCAAGTTTTATGCTCATTTTGTATCTCCAGGCATGAAAAGGATAAGGACTTTTTTTGGCTGAAGCCACTAAGAATGCATAATTAAGGGTAATTTCTTTGTCTAATGTTTTATATGTATATTATTAAAAAGAAAAGCAAGGTGATATGTTTTTTCACTGCAGATGCCTGGTCATGATAGAGTTATCGATATTGTAGGTCCATCCATGTTCAAAGACAAACAGTGGCAGGGAATATTCAAGATTCCCCAAGCCAAGCTTCGTTTCATATCTCAGAACCAACCTCGATGCACTCAAGAATCTGTAGATAGTGGTGGACCATGAAGTTGGCAACTGGAAAATGCTAGTGGATATTCAGTGCATGCTGTTAGATGAGGATGTTGTGTTGTAGACTGGAAAATGTTAGTTTTAATGTTGTTTCTAAGTGGATTTGTCTATATACTATGTGTTGAGTTATGCCTGCTGTATTGGGATGTTTGTCTTTTCCATCAAATAACGTGGATCAGCTTGTCTAATGCTATTGAGTTTGCTTTCAGTTAATGCTATTTAGTCTGCTTTTGATTAATTGGAACTTCAACTGATGCAGCATCCATTCACTGCATCAGTCATCAGCAGAACTGACTTAAGCCGTTCCAGTGGATGAATGTACTTTGAACCCATGTATTTTGGCTATCTTTGGTTTGAACTATTTTTGCTTTACATTTTTTCTTTGGTTGTGAGGTATTTTTGTAACAGGTTTCTTGTTGTTTTACATGTTTCTTGCTGGACTGCTATGCTTGGTTTCTTGTAGCTATTATAACATGTTCATACAGGTTCATGTAAGAATACTTGCTGGTTTATAACAGGTTCATTGGTGTTATAGTTGGTTCAATGCTATTATAACAGGTCTAGTGTTTGGTTAAGTGCTGTCATTCTTGGATTAGGTCCAGTGTTTGGTTAAGTGCTATCATTCTTGGATTAGTTCTGTTAAGTGGTTCAGTTCTGTCATTAGAATGCTTGCTCGTTTAAGGGGTTTAGTGTTGTCAACTGATTGCAGTTGCATCTAGCTCTGTGCTTGTGTCTTGTTGGGCTGCTGGGACATTCTTACATGAACTTGTTTATAAACAATGTTATAAATGAGTGGGAGATGGTGATGCTTTGTGGTTATCTGTATGTGATTCTCTCTCCTCTCTCTCACTCCGTTGTTGGTGATGATGATGTACTGGTAAGAGGGGACGTAGAGAGTGAAAAAGACATCGAATCAAACACAGATTCTCTGTTGTTGAGACTTTTGGACAGTTTGTCTATGAGATTGCGTACTGCACTTCACCTGATGTTGGTAACAGTACGATACACCGATTAACGGTTATTATAGGTTCAAAAAGATGGACGAGGCAGAGAAGCTGCTTCGTTGGAATAAATTTGCCCGCAATTTTTAATGATTATAGGTACTGTGTTTTGCAAATTTTCTTGTCGCGTGCTTGATGGTTGGCTGCCGGTCCATTGGAATTTAGATGGAGGCTGGGGCAGGGCAAAACCTTCGCTGATATTCAAAGTTGTGGGAGCTTGGCTATTCCTTTATGGGTCTTAAAACTTTATGTGTATGTATTTTCAACCCTTCTGGGGCAGTCATTCTGCTATGGCTATCGTACTCAAAGAGGCACGCAATGGTACGCGAAGATGCAAAGAGAGAGCTTGGAATTCGCCGCGTTGATGTAAACGTTTGTCTTTCACCCTTTTTTTTTGGGGGGGTTCCGTCTCTTTGCAAGCCATCACATTATTCTGATGTCATTCTGGCTGCAGTGCTTCACGACGGGTCTCCATTGCCGAGATGAAAACAGGGGAGGAAAAAAACGGCAAGTGGTCTGATGGTGGTCGTAGAATAGGATGAGGTGATCTGGCATGCCTCCGGCACGGCCGTTCAAACGTTCTGCTTTCAATAGCTTTCAGTGCAGCTCCGGTCAACTCGCCCATGGCCTCATGGCCGTTCTTCTTAAACCTCCGTCGTTTTCGGTAGGGGTGAGCATGGTCCGGGTTGGTCCGGGCCAGCCCCTAACCTTAAGACCAACCCGTATAGTGTCGGTCCTTAATTTTTAAGACCGAGGACCGACCCTATTGAGCCTAGGACCAAGGACCGGACCGACCCAATGGGTTCGGTCCGGTTTCAGGGTCAACCCGGGACCGATCGATAATTTTTTTCGTCTTATTTTTTATACTCCCTAAAAAAGCAAACCTACAAATTCAAATTACACATCCATCGATAATGCGGCATTGTGCAACTAAACTATAGATACCAATACATATTTAGCAAATTTAAGATGATACAATAATAGAAATTTTGTACCTGTTAACCGCTCATCGAGATATGGGGCAAGATGGAAAATTTTTGTAATCATCTATCTTTAATATTCATAACATCATATGCAAAAGCGTTTTTCTACATTTGATCATGTAAAGTCCACTCAACCAAAAAATGAGCCTCACATCACTTGACTAACAAATCACCGTAGCAACTGTAGTACTATTCTACTCTTCAAAAACTTTTACGATTTGACACAAATTGAAAAGCAAGTGCAGCTAAAATTCATTAGTAAAATACAATTAAACCATAAAAAATTCAAAATACTTAATATAAACCATGAATATATAACTTCACATCTTGTTAATTCACTTAAACTACACCTGAAAACAAAACAAACGACACGTAATTAATACTCAACAAAAGTTTTAAATTGAAATTATTATTAGTGCTGTTGATAGAACATCTCTAATATAATATAACAGACATTTTACTTAGGTTTGAAAAAGAATTATAAATAATATAATATAATATACAGGGTTGGTCTAAGGTTGGACCGACCCAAAACTCTTAGGACCGAGGATCAACCCGCACAGTGTTGGTCCTAGAATTCCAGGACCAAGGACCGACCCAGTCTCCTTGGAATCGGACCAGGACCGGCAGGGTTGGGCCGGTCCAGGGTCGGTCCAGGGTCGACCCTAGACCGCTGCTCACCCCTAGTTTTCGGTGCAAGAGATTGGGGGTGGCGACCGGTTGGTGATTGTCGCCGGTCGAAGAGAGGAAGATGAATATCGTCTTCTCTGAGAGTGACGAGGCTCTCGCTAATTAATTATGGCTCTTAGCTGGATGAAACTGCTCACCCTTTTCCTGGAAATTGCGCAAGTCCGCAGATCTCAAGCAAAGTGTTTTGTGAATTTCAGTTTCAATTCGATATCAGAAAATTTCTTCCCCCTTATCATTTCGGGTATAAACTCATAATTCACTGTGAATATGGCATTAGCAAAATTCATGGCACGGAGATTTGCCTGCGTATTACACACTTGAGGGTCATTTACAGTGAGGAAGATCTCGTGTAAGTAGTTGCACCATGAGTCGAAAGTTTTCGCCAGAACACCCTCGGAGTGTCATGATTCTGGTTTCTTTGTGAACATATTCGAGAGATTGGCCACGACGAATCCTGCGAAGACCTGAAACGAGCAAGCTGGTGAGCATGTCCGAAACAAGCTACATTGAACATGCTTGCACCAATGTCATACATTTATAAAAGCGCAAGTTCAGCTTATTAACTTCCGATTGTATTGAAAAAGGCAAGGAACATGTAAGCGTACCTGGATGCATCCGACAATGTAAATTGCAGAGTAACGACGGCCATGAACAAGCATGTCTGCCACCATTGCGAAGGGGATCGTCAAGGACATGCCTAGTGTCGCAACCAGCGGAGTTGTCCAAACAATCGATATGGCCCTGTTTCAACATTTTCTGACATTACTCACGAAAGAATGGGGCCTCTTGTAGAAAGATAGCCGTAGCTAATGTCGAGAACAAGAAAACGTGTAACCGTCGAATTGGAATTTAGTGATGTCTATTAGCACTTCTGAACCATTAGTAACAGGGTATGTATTCATCCATCTACTACACAAAAAGCATTATAAATTTTATCTAAACCATATTTTAACTGTGGTAAGTTAACGAGAATGAGCGAGACATACCAAAAGTAATCCAAAAGAACACTCCCCACAAGGCCATTTAAAACCAAGGCTCCACCAACAGATGCCGATGGCGGGAAGCTAAATTTGGGCTCAACCCCCAAAGCATGTAGTGGCCATCCTGCATGAAGCAAAACTGCTTTGAGAAAGGTTTCTGTCATGGAAGCAGTACAAAAATGTGAAGCATTGCGGAGACCTATCGATTAAGACACAAAACATTGAGGAAAGACGTTGGAAGAATAAAAACCAGAAGGTTGGGCTTTAAATTTTTAGCACAAAATTGAATGTTAAATTTTAATAATTACTAAGGTGAGCGAGCCAGCTCACATTCCCCCATCTGACTAGAATATTCAAAACCACAGTTTCATATCAAAATTCATGCCAATAACTGTCAAAACTAAATCCAGCTCAATGTTTCCATTGCATAAGATAAGCAGAATAAGTTTGCTTCAGTTCTGCTTCTGCACCACTTACCGAGCCACCAAAGGCCAAGAAGAGTGAAAAGGCCAATGTATCCGAAAAACTTGTGCACGACTACCTTCTCTCCTTCTGACCCCACAGACTTCTTTAGTAGCACTGCACTAAACCCAGGCAGTTAAAGAAAATGACGAGAATTAAAGAGGTATTATGAAAATCATGATTTCTAGAAAGAGATTTTCACCCGTGAACAAGCCATATAATACTGCTGAGAGAAGGCCGAAGATGTCCCCCATGATTGTGTGCTTTTTGATCCTTGGCAACAAGAAAAGAAGGTATCAGGAAAAATGCACAAGATATATCACACAGACATGACGTAACAAAGGCAAGCATTCAGTTAATTGATGCATATAAAAAGGTAACTGAATGTTTAGCGGCAATATAAATTTGGCAGAAAAAGTTACAATGGACCATCTTTAAAAGGGATGTATCGCCTCTTGTGGGGAAATGCAGACTCGATATTTTTCCTCTGTCTTCGACAAACTCATTAAACACCAAATTAAGATGAACAGACATCATTAAAATTGCCAGAGAAGCATAAGTTGTTTTCACATTCCAATGCAAACTCCATATCTTAGCTGTGCAAATTCCCTATCTTACACTTCATCTGAGGATAAAATTGATGAACACTGGAGCATGCAAGCTACCAAAGTACGTTTTTCACAAAATTTTTAGGAAATTGGCATTAGGAAATTCAAATACGCTCTTCTTCTCTGACTAAATAAGAGAAAGACTTCATCTAGCAAGCAAAAGCCTACTACATGCTCATACTCACTCTGATGCACTTAATAACTCATCAGATGCCCAAGTTTTTCCAACTGTAGTCATGGCAACACCAGCCATGCTGATAAATACAGCGACCGCCTTCACAATGCTTAAGGATTCCTGGCCAAGAAGAGCTCCAAAGAAAAGTGTGAAGAGAGAAGATGTAGATGCCAGGACAGTTGTACTTGCTACGCTGGTATTTGCCAGAGCGGAATTTGACAAGTACTGCATGTGATTGAACCAGTTATTACTCATAAATATCCTCCCAAATGCAAAACTTATCAAGAGTGGAAAAAGACGTGGGTAATCCTAGATACGAGACTGTCACTAGGATGAGAAATGGACTTGTTTTTTGCTAAAAATGCAATTAAAATTGCAGTATCATCAAGGAAGAGTTTAATCCAAAGGAGTTGAAGTGGATTTCTATGTCTAGAGTTGAGTCTAACAGTGACTTCTCCAAGAATTAAGCCTCTGAAATTTCGTACTCAAAAGAAATTTCGTACTCAAAAGAAACGCTCTTTTATTCCAGAAAAAAGCAGTCGAATATGTATAAGTGGAAGTACTTTCAGTGTTTCAGAAGAAAACCAACTCCACTGTATAATATTTCCTACCACCAAGTATATCTTAACTACTTGTCCTCGAAATCCTTGCTCTCGAGATCAGGTATGGGTTTAATTGACGGCACCTTTAATTCCAGAAAACATTTGTCTTATTAGTGAATTTTCATTTCAGATAGTTTCTATAAAGCAAATATCTCACAGCGACTGAATCAATTGATACTATCCTTAACTCCTGGATGAGGATGAGAATGCTCAAAAAAGATATGTGAAATTGCAATAAGTACACGATGAAAAAATTTTACCAAGAGAAGTTTCCTTTGGCCCCTACAAATTGAGTTAACGAAGGTATGGCCCTAAAATGACCAAAACATATTTAATTGATGGTATGTATGCTATGTCACGAGGAAGTGGAGAGAAAGCTAGAAGCACATGGATAAAGATTCTACCAGATGGTCTTAAATATCCGAACTTTATGCAGAACAAGGAACTAAATGGAGATTCAATGATGCACACTCCATCCTCCTGTGGGAAACCAACATTCTTTTTTATAAAATTTGTCCAAAACAGATATTCATGAATTACACAGGAATGGGGGGAATAAAGGGTAATCTATATCTGATTCTCTCACATGCGGACAAAATACCCCATTCACTATCATCTAATACGCAAAATCAAATTGTCTAACTGTAACTGGTCAAAACTATCAAGAAATTTTAGCGTACCGGAAGCAGTTAAAATATTTACAAATACTAAACGAGCTTCCCATCTAGCTCTTTTGTGAGAATTGAAAAGCACCTTTTAATTATAGAAATAGCTATTTCATATGAAAGAACGACCTATGTTTCAAGATCGTAAAGATGCATTACCTCTGTCAGAAACCATATAGGGGTGAGATATAAGCTACATTTGACAATATCCAATGAATCAAGTCCAGGATTCTCGTCAATTAATGGATGTTCACATTCCTCATTCAATGACCTCAATGGCCAACCCTCTTCCCTCTCACTAATATCCCTGTCCGAGTCAGGAATTAGCCTATTCTTTGAAGCAGCTTCTGCATCGTTGTACATTTCACTGGATATGAGGGGAATGTCAAGTTCACTTGAACTGCTGCTCTTGCCACTGATTTTATAGTAGAGTCTTCTGAAAGGGTCCCTTCTAAGTAAGTCACATATACAGTCCTTGAGGAACGTGATAGGAAAAAAGATGACCATGAGAGAGACCATAAGATATGTAATGGCGAAGGGCTGTTTGTATTCTTCGAAAATTTTCTGAACAGCAAGAACAAAAAAAAAACACAATTATGGAACTTGAATAGAGAAGATTATATATCCACAAGCAAATAAAACATGTTTTAAATGACGCCCATCAAAAGATACCGCTATCTCAACGGGCATACACCAAGTAGGAACAATATTCACCAAATTCAATGAACGATTCAAGGCGTACGCGCGACCATAAAACAGAAATAAGAATTTGGCAGAAACATAGGCCGTGAAAAAATTTCTAGGGCGCTCAAACACGCAAAATGTTTATCCTTTCTAACTTTTCTTCAAAGGTCAACTCTTCCTCTTTCAAGTCAGAAACCAAACCGGGGACGAAGCAACCCCTTGCAAGAAAAACATATAATCAACAACAGAACAATCATCATGTTCCCACAAATCAGTATCGATTCTTGGGTCATAGAGCAGCAAATACAGAGTGAATCACTAACTTCGAATCTCACGGTGCAATTTGAATTCCAAACGGTCAACCCCCTCCTTTTCTTTCCTCGCAGCAACCAAACAAGCCTCAAACAAATTTCTAAGAACTACCAAGATCAGACAACACGCGAAAGAGAACTAAAAGGAAAGAAACCTCACCTGGGTCACCTCGGCGGACGCGACCCATATGAGCACAACCGTGCCGATCAGACCCAAACCGGCTTTGTATCTCCAACCCATCACCCAAGAACGCTAGTGAACGCAAACGGAGCAGCACCGCACCGAGTCCGCTATGAAGCCTCCGCTGCTCGACACGGAGAAGGGAGAATGGCAACGTGGGTGTATATACCGTGACATCGGGGGTCCGTCTGCTGTTTCCGCAGCGATGGTTACGGTCAAGATAGGATGGCGTTTCGGGAATTGCGAGGAAGTCGGACACGACTCGGTCGATGAGTTTTAGGAAACGTTGGAGATTGCCGTCAAGACCACTTCCAGGAGTGGACTTTGCCTGGAAGTTTTCGCGCAGTTTTCAAAGCGTTTTTTCTTGTTGTGTCAGCATGCATCGGAACGAGCGCGACAGGTGGGGTTCCTGCATTAAACTCAGTGGAGACTTGAATGGAGTTTTTGTGGGAAGAGGTGGTGGCGTTTTTCCCTTTCCATCCATTTTTGCTTCCCTTGTAGGCCCCTCTAGAGGCTAAAAAGCCCATGACGGGTATGGAGTTCTTTGATCCTTGAAGTCTCTCAGATCTCCCTGTCCGACTTAATGTCACTTGTCCACAAATTCAATTGTTAAAATGGTGCTTCAAGTCACATTACCAGTCTCTCGAAAAATTTATGAGGGTGGTCAAGATTTTCTAACTGGAATTAACGAGTTTCTTCGATCCATGAAAACTGCCACTAATTTCTTGAAAATTTATGAAAGTGATTGAGATTTTCTAAATGGAATTAAGAAGTTTCTTTATCCTGCGATTCTTTTGGGTTAATACTCTGAAAAGCTTCAAATTAGTATATACGTAACAAATTTATCCTAAACTAATTTTTTGATCATGAAAAATCACAAACTGATACATATATAACAAATATATCCCAAATGACCACAATTTTTTTTTTTACCCACTATGCGGTGGACGAGATGGTTCGCGTCTCGCCTCTCAACCGGCAGGGAAGAGGTTTGAAACTTTTCGCCTTCATTGCACGACTCACCTATGACTCGTGGGAGGTGGGTCCCTACAAGTCCCCGATTTATGCCGTGATATAATTTTCCGGGTCACAAAAAAAAAAAAAAAAATCTCAAACCGGTATACTTGTCATAAACTTACCTCAAACTAATTTGTTTGACCTCCAAAAACTGTAAAATGATATATTTGTGACAAATATATCATTCACTATATTAGATCAATATCACAAAAACCAATGCAGTTGTGACATATAAAGAGTAAAATCTTAAATCGGTACACTAGTTAACCGAAATGTCATTAAACTTAAATTTGATAGTAAAATTTAATAGAAACTAAAATAAGATAAATTTGTTAGAAATGTATCAATTTGGAATAAATGTGCCAAAGATGTACCAATTTAAGGTTTTTTGTGATAAAAAAATTAGTTCGAGATAAATTTATCACATAAACACCCATTTGGAGTTTTTTCAAATTATTATCTTGATGCTTTTCGACACCACTTTCTCTTTGTTACTTCACATCAACTAGAGTTTCAGGCCTATGCACCGACAAGCCGGTTGATTGGATCATCAAGAAAATTGACAATGCGCAAAATTTCCGACAACATCGAGCTCCTCTTGTGACCGTTAGATCTGCACACTATATAGAGGGGAAGTCTGTCTGAGCTTCCCTCGAGGACTCTCCGACGTCCAAAGTCAATTTTTTTTTTTTTCAAGGAAAATGATAAAAGGAAGAGAATCGGCTTGTGGGTTCTGCATAGTCGATGATATTTATCTCCTACCTAAATGTAAAAACTTTAAAGACCAAACTCTTATCTTACCCTTAACAGTAAATAGTATCACATCTGGCACCATATATTTATTACGAACTTGGTCTTCCTTACTTAATGAGTCATGAGGGCAACCATTGATGACTCTGACTAAGGTTGCTTATGGCCCAAAAGCATAGGTGTTTGGTGCGGTTTCCTCTTTTAGCATTTGGAATCAAATGGTCCATCTAACGATTAAACCAAGATATGAAACCATTGAAAATCAACTTAGACATCTCGCGACTATTTTGCCTAACTCTTCGGCTCAGATCACCCCTTAAAGACGATGCGTTTGACTAATATCACTCATGATCGATGACCAATTTTTGGGTGGAAAATTATCAAATCAATCCCAAACCCATTATAGTTCTAAAACTTCATGCAAAATTTCAATCTAGTCTTTGCTGTAAATTGTTGACGTGACAGTGTACCATGTAGGTTGGCATGTCTCACCGTCCTCTTAGCAATTTTCAACAAGAATTTATTGGAAATAGTATCTCCTACTTAAACGTAAAAACTTTAAAGACCAAACTCATATCTTACCCTAAACAGTAAACAGTATCATATCTGGTACCATATATTTATTACGAACTTGGTCTTCCTTACTTAATGAGTCATGAGGGCAACCACCGATGACTTTGACTTTGGGACAAGTAAGGTTGCTTATGGCCCAAAAGCATGCTAGTAGGTGTTTGGTGCGGTTTCCGCTTTTAGCATTTGGAATCAAATGGTCCATCTAACGATTACACCAAGATATGAAACCATTGAAAATCAACTTAGACATCTCGCGACTATTTCACCTAACTCTTTGGCTCGGATCACCCTTTAATGACGATGTGTCTGACTAAGATCACTCATGATCGATGACAAATTTTTGGCTGGGAAAATTATCAAATCAATCCCAAACCCATTATAGTTCTAAAACTTCGCACAAAATTTCAATGTAGTCCTCGCTGTACATTGTTGATGGGGGCAATGTACCATGTAGGTCGGCATGTCTCACTATCCTCTTAGTGATTTTCAACAAGAATTTATTGGGAAGATTATAAATTGAAAATTTGGGGTAAAGATTTAAGATTAAATTGATAAAATTAAAAAGTTTAAGATTGATAATTGGCAATAGTATGATAGACTTAGGATTGATCGAATAATTTTCCCACTTTGGGGCTTTACACATGTATAACATTCTAATAGATGTAATGGGATTGGGGGGACGTAGTGGGTCAGAGTGAAAAATTCATTAGGGTGCACAAGGAAGAATTATCTACAATTCACTTATTCTTTTGGCCCGCCAGGTATATCTTCTTCTATTCCTAATCTGGTTGAAGCTTTCCAACTTATAAATGTTCTTTACGATTGAGACAGCCTTTTCATTTTAATGTCATAGATGTTGTATATATCCGAGAAGCAATACTAGAAGGTTATTACACATATTAAGAAATATTTGGTTCGTACCATTACCAATTAACGCTATTTGTGACCTAATTGTTGAGGATTGAGGAGCTCGTTATCACAGCTCTATCAAGATGTTGTGGGGGTCCAATAGGTGCATAATACTAGCGCAAGAACTAGATTACTATTCTCTTATTGAAAGTATATCCTAGAATATCGGCTAGGCTTTCAATAATGACGGGCAATAATGATATAATATTTGCCGACTCCTAACCATCTAAAGCACTATATATTAGCCTTGGGAGAGAAGAGAGTTTACATGAGCGAGGATCCATTTTATATTGATTTTTCAAAATACGAAATCATATTATAAATCGAACCTAACGTCTTTTCACATTGAATGAATGGTAAGCGCAAATTTCAACAACAGGAAAAGTGGTATTTTCAAATGTGCGAACCTAACAATGATGTAATTCTATGAATCTCTCATAAATCCTAAACTTAAATAAAATGTTTCTTATCCTTAATAATTCAAATTTATTTTCTTGGATAAGTCACATCATGGACTGGAAATAAATGCAAGAAAAGACCACATTTGCACATCAATGAAGCATCACAATTTTAAGTTTGACATGGATTAATCCATATCAGTACATAACAACATCAAATCACTTCGATCCTACAAAAAAAGAAAAAAGAAAAAGAAAAAGAATAACAAAGTAGAAAGCAACGTCTGCACGTCATTAAAAAATTTGTGCTGTTGGTACTGCTAGTCTTATTGATCTCATATTTTTCAAAAAGGAAAAAAATCTCGTCCTCCACCACTATGTTGAGATCGCTGCATCCTCCTCTTTACCTATTGTAGGATAAAAAAATTAAATCAATTATTCAAAATAAAGTGAAGTGCAAAGAATAATAGTTTTAAGACAAAGTCAAGGGGATATGGATACTTGCATCTTCGACTTTCCCATATATGACAATGAGCTTAAGATGTTGCCAAAAATTGCAGTTCGATTATGGCAGACATTGCGTATGTCATGTATACTATATTTCATTTGGATGTACGTCGGTGTGTAATTTCTTTTATGGTCATTAATGCAAAATTTAACCATGTCCACCCAATAGAATCTTCTCTGGCTTTCTGCTTTGTTGCAGGTTAGCTTTAATTGATCTTGTTCTTCACAAGAACCTGGAGATGATTCAGCGGGAGTTGTCATCACCATTGGGGGATCAATCTAGCTGAAGAAGGCACAATTTCCTTGCTAATACTTTCTTGTGAAGATTGATGCGAAGAACAAGGCAATTATATAACTCAATAATAAGTCTGTAATGACAGATCACTTAATTTCCAGAGCATCCTACATCTGAAGCTAATTCGGAATGCTAACAAACAGAGTGAGGCCACAACAATCGCACAACGATCGCAATTTGATCCAAACACAGCAATCTACATCTTTGTCTTCCTATAAATCCCACATTGCCATAAAACACTCAAAGCCATTCATTGAAAACCCAAACTCAGTAAGTGCCCACTCTATTGCATTGTTGATCGACGAGCCATCTAAATCAAATCTCGAAGAAACTACAAGGCATCGTCGATTTGCAAAACCACTGACTACAATAGGTGAGTGTTGAGACTCTTCCCATTGAACTCGATTCCATCAAAACCAATTCTTTTCCCATTATGCCTATTTCCAGAATTCTGCTATTCTAATGTTCAAACCAACCCTTCGTAGTCAAACTTTCCACATTCAGCTCTCCTTTTGAACAATCAACCCCAGTGATAATTTGACGCCATACAAAAAACCATATGAAATTTAAAGCCTCTATCTTTCTATTCATGCCACTTTGCCCCTACTGATCTATTTCAAAAGTGCCTAAATAGTTAGAGGCCAATCTCAGGCCAACTGATGAGCATCATCAAAGTGCCTGACAAAAGTGCCTATATAGTTAGAGACCAATCTCAGGCCAATTGATGAGCATCATCAAAGTGCCTGACAAAATTACAAGCCAAAGACATTTGTGAGCAAAAAGATGAAAACAAAGGTATGCTAATGGTAATCTGCATAGTGAATAGCCACTCTTACACGTGAAGCTATTTGTTGAAGCCACGCTCATGCATCTACCTGTTACATCCTCTTCAATTGTTTGAGCAACAAGTTCTAACGAGTTTTGTTTGAAATGTGTAGTCTAACGAATGGCACATGGGTTCTTATGCTTTTGTTCTTATTGTGGGTATTCTTGTCGCCCAATGGCTGCTAAACCTGTTGAGTTCAGACCAAGAGCTCTTCATCGAAGACCATAACAAGTGATTTGAGACCAATCTCCTCAAAGTGATTGACAAAATTACAAGCCAAAAAAAAAAAGAAAAAAATTGCAGACATTTGTGAGCAAGAAGATGAGAAAAGAATCTTCATACTCTCTCAGACAGAACTTATATTGCGCAGCTAACAACCATAGTGTTTCGAGCTGCGGAAACATCAAACCCAAATGTTAGCTCAAAGTTCTCTTCTACAGATCCACTCATGTGCCTCCATTGAAAGTGAATCAAAACACTCTAAATCGCAAACTAGCACTGAAGAATAAAATGAGGGCGAGAGAGAAAGCAAGAGCAGAGAGGGTGAGATTTAGAGTAGAGGATCGTCTCTGATTCAACTGGGAGAAACATCTAGCGAGAGAGAAAAACTAACCTTGAAACCTAATCAGATACCAATTGTGGCTTTCAATTTTTTAGATTCTATTGTTTCCCAGAATCGTTTGGATAAAAATACCCATTCTCTGGTAGCCAAAACAATCGCGTGTCAATGAAGATTTGGCCGGCCGAGCCCAGGCCCTTTTTGAGTTTGACTACGCCAGATTAAACCCTTATTTAAAATAAAGTCAACTTTGATCCTATTTTTGAGAAAATGAATCCACTGGAGATCCCTATTCAAAATTTTCCTAAAAGTAAATTATGTTTGTAAGAACTAATTGGCCGGCCAAGTAGGACAGCGGTGCACCCCTCCCACAGCGCCCTTCGATCATCTCTCTCAGGGCTCTCGTGTCCAGTTTTCTTTTTTAAATGTTTGTTTTTTTTTTCTTTTCTTCAATTTGGGCTATTTTCTTCTTCTTTTTTAAAGTTAGGCCTTTTCTGATGTGGTGCACAATTCTCGCCATGTCATTAAATACATTAAATTTGCATTTTCCATCACTCAAATTGAATATAGCTGGTGGGGGTATTAATTGCACTTTTTAATAGCTTTTAGAATTTGATTGTACTTTCCTATAAATTTAGCACTTTTGATCTTATCTCCTTCTCACTTTGATACCATACAAGGGCCATGTGGTCTAACTATACAATGTCTCTTTTATTGTAGTGCAATATGTGTCTCTCCTACACATAATTAGTCTTATAAACAAAAGCTACCTAATGTCCAACTTGATTTATGGATGATCAGATATGCAAGTAACAGATTGACTGCAATAGTAGGAATCGAATTTGAAATTTAACTATTTCAAACTTGGTTCTCTTTATTTGATGTACGAGTGTAAACTCACATGTATCTCATAGACAAGAAATTCTTTTCAAATTTGCAAATCCAAGTGGTGAATTATGTGTAATGCTTCTAGAATATACTTGGATTGGGAGAAGGACACTAGAATGACTAAAAATTATATACGGCGCTCACTTTAGTATCAGAACTTTTTGCCAACTCACTTAAATGTCAAGTTGGAGAAAAACGGTCACTTAAGTGCCTCCAGTAAAAAAATTTGGTTAAATTGATTACATGGCATTAAAATTAAAATTTTCATATGACTTGACACATTTTAAAAAAGAATCCAATCCACATAGACATCCAAAATGACATCGCACAATGATTATTTTTTAATTGACATTAGCATTGAAGTGATCACTTTTTTACAATGTTTGACATTCCAATGATCCATATGTACAATTATTGACACTCAAGTAATCACTCGTCAACTTGTCTACGTGATGTTGTTCAGGAGTCTTATGCTGATTGGGCACACCAACAAGTCATGCAAGATTGGGAAATTAATAAAATATGGCCACATCGGATTTTCGGTGGCCCAAATCAGAATTGGGATTTAAGTGGTTGTTCTTTTATAAAACGGCACTTAAGTGATTCGAAAGAAATTTTGGTACTAAAGTTAGCACCGTACACAATTCTTGACACCTCTAGTATTCTTCTCCCACTCAGATCATGTGCAACTTGGTCCATCATTCAATGATACTAAACTCTTCCATGATCCATACTTCATTTTATTTGGATGAAGAGTTATGTGCTTCTAGAGACAAATATCCGTGATTTACATACACACCTGAAACATATCAAAGGTCCCATTGGGAGTATTAATAAGATCTCCATTATAATGTCAACTGGCAACCTTGCCATAGTTGTCACATAGTTTTTTTAAGGTGCTCGGCAAAATCTCTTTAACGCTTCACAAATTGCTTATGATTTCCATGTAAATGGAGGTCAACTTCTTTGGACTTTAAGAAGACTTCTTTTTTCCTTGTTGATTTGTATATTTTATAAAAGAAAGTTCTTTGTAATGTCAGCTTACCTTGCTCTTATTCCAAAGATTAAGAACTGAGAAGAAATAAGCCAATTTGGGCCTATAAGCCTTTGCAACTTCAGCTATAAAATAATTTCAAAAGTGATGACTAAGAGGCTAAAACCATGGCTCCATGAATTGATTACAATAGGACAAAGTGGCTTTGTCCAAGATTGTCAGATTGAAGACGACATCTTTATAGTCCAAGAAGTATTACATCAATTGAGGGTAAGGAAGAGAAATAAGAAGTTCCAAGCCATACTTAAATTGGACATGCAAAAGACGTACGACATGGTAGAATGAGACTTCTTAAGAGCATGTATGCTGAAAATGTATTATTTTGAGCAATGGGTCGATTTAATCATGCAATGCATCTTGACTGTATCGTTTAGTGTGAAAGTAAACAAAGAACCCATGCAATATTTTCAACCCTCACATGGAATCAGACAAGGCAATCCACTATCCCCTTATCTATTCA
The DNA here is from genome assembly GCA_017140255.1 of Eucalyptus paniculata subsp. matutina. NCBI lineage: Eukaryota > Viridiplantae > Streptophyta > Magnoliopsida > Myrtales > Myrtaceae > Eucalyptus > Eucalyptus paniculata. The sequence goes on from CM029437.1 coordinate 37,890,080, forward strand.
TAATTATGGCAAATGTTCTATCATGGATGTTGTATAAAGCCATATCAGATGAAATCCTTAGAGGAATCACTCTTAACAGATACTGCCCTACACTATCACACCTTTTATTTGCTAATGATGCTATATTTTTCAGGGATGGAATGGTCATGGAATGCCAAAGTTTGGCAGATATCTTAAACCAATACTGTTATGCAACCGGTCAAGCCATCAATTTGAGCAAATCAAATGTTGCTTTTAGCAAAGATTGTCCCCTGAACTAAAGAGGAATATGGCTCAAGAATTACGTGTTCTGAAAATAGAATCGATAGGCAAAAACCTTAGCATACCATTTATATGGGGTCAGTCAAAGAAAGATATGCTTGCATGGATATTAACAAGAGTATACATAAAGATGGAGGGCTAGAAATAAAAAACCTTGTCTAAAGTAGGTAAAGAAGTCTTGATCAAGAGCATTGTGCAAGCTACTCCTCAATATGCCATGTTGATATTCAAGATACCAAGTTATGTTTGTGTTACCATTGAAAAAAGAGTAGCCTCTTTCTGGTGGAAACAAAGTGATACAGGAAAAGGAATGCATTGGAAGAGATGGGAAGTGATGAAAACTAGGAAAGATGAAGGAGGTCTAGGTTTCAAAGACTTGTAGATCCTTAATACAACTATATTATGAAAACAAGCTTGGAGACTATCTCAAAATCCTTCATCTCTTTGGAGTTGGGTTTTTAAAGGCATGTATTTTCCGGATAGATTTTTGGAAAGCCAAAAAAGGACATCACCCGTCTTGGGGTTGGCAAAGTATCCTAGTTGGAAGAGAAACCATTGAACTAGATGTTAAGTGGTTGGTGGGAGATGGAAAGTCCATAAAGATCTGTGAGGACAAATGGCTAACTTCGAGACTGATTGGGGGTCTTGCATGTGACATCCTGATTTTTAGGTTCCATTTTCAGTTGAATAAGTAGGGCTTTTTATCTACGCGCTTATAGTTCTTTTCTCTGAGTTGGCTACTCACAAGATAATTAATAAATATAGTTCATTGTTCAACTGCATTACAGTGAATACGTAAAAGCAATATTACAAAAGTCAACAAATCTCAGTCATATTGTGATCCCTTGCCATTTTATCTGCAATTCTTATCCTAAGGTCTGTTCATCCCAGTCAACTCCCCTCCGTTGGTCCAAATGTATACTCCGGATCTCCATACATGGAAAAATTTCTGTCCATCCTATCTTGATCACAAATTAATTATGAAGAGCACAACATGCAATTACAACAAGTGCTTGCTTCCGAATTGTAAATGGAGGCATATGTCTCAAAATGGTGAAGCGATTCTTTAATGCCCAAAATGACCTCTCAATTACATTTCTTAGTGAAGAGTGCTTATAGTTGAATAACTTTTTTGCTGTTCTTGGCTGTCTCCCACTCCCTCTATATTCGAGATGATACCGTTCCCTCTAAAAGGAGTTAAAAATCCTGGAAGTGCTGATAACCAGAATCTGCCACGTAGTATTTCCCTATAACATGATATATAAAAATTGTTATGATATTAAACCATAATATAATCACAAATGTCAATATAAACAAAGTAAATACCGGGCGGTGGTCGGGGAAATTGCAATTGAGGAGTTTCGAGTGCTGCCGAAAGCACTCGACAATCATTGGCAGATCCTTCCCATCCAGCATACACGTAAGTAAATTTCATATCAAATGAGCAAACACACAACGCGTTCTGTGTGGTAGTCCCTCTCCTGCCTCGAAATCGAACTTGCTGAGACACCGGGATAATAGCATTTATATGGGTGCCATCCAGAGCACCTATGCAGTTTCTTATAAAAGATTATGAAGTACATGTATTTGATGGTATAAAGTTGATATAGAAATCATACCTTGAAGTAGCGCTTATGACTAGGATCCATAAGAATTTCTTGAGGGATGACTTCAAAGGACGGTGGTTTGATTATCTCTTTTGAAAGTTTGATAATTGCTTTCAACACTTTGCTGAAATACTTGATCGTTTCTCCAGAATTTGAAATCTCTCACATAAAATTCTATTTGAGCTACCATGACAAACCATAGATAAGAATATCCCAACTTGTTTGTCTATTCTAATATATCGACTATCTTTTAACCAACCTCTTACTCTCATCAAATCACATAAATTCAGAAAAACATGCCTCTCCATCCTGAAAGCTTCATATATCCTATCTGAATGTCCAGTAATAATCTCTCTTATCCATTCGGATCCTAATAATTTGCTGTCCCTAATTGGTTCTATTGTATGCACGGACGCGTCAATAGCAACCGTGCACAACCATACTAGCAATACGGCTATATCATCCTCATCCAAGACTTGTTAAACTTGTTCTACCTCTTCACTACATATACTATCTGATCCCTCTTCCATAGTACCTATATCATCAGAAAAATATAAAAACATCAATAACATAAGTCATAGTCCCAATTGAAGATGCCATTACAACATATAAGTAGGAAGAGTCTCAACACTTAAAACGACATATTAAAAGATAACATAAATAATACAATCTCTACGTTACCCCACTCAATTCATAAATATACTAAAGATGATAAAGAAGTCCAATTCTCCTTTCGGGTGTGGATTTAATGAAAGCCACCCTCCACGATCAAGTGATGCCGTTAAGGAATCTAAACGCAATAGACTTGAGAATTCGACCAGGAATTGATTGCTCGATTGTGCTAATTTGCAAGGGTCATTACGACACTGTCAAAATTGATTAGAGATCAGAGATAGGTTGATTCGATAGAGGTATGTGATTAGTGTGTGGGTGATTCCATCTAATTGCAAAATTTCCGTCGAATGGCACTAGACCGATTTTTCCGTCATTTTTGTACCTTGTGTCCGTATTTGAAATCTTGAGATTTTCACAACAACCGAGATTCGCCAATGTGTCGAAGATGTACAATGTGGCTTGAAAATAATCGACCACGGGTCAATTGCACCCAAAATTCCTAAAAGCTACTCGGTATATTAGGTCATGCTAAAATCGTGCCAGATTGAAATTAACCGCGGATTTGAATCCGATTTTAGAAATTGAAAGTTCTATCATGTCATGATTCACTTTAGGACCATCGACTCACGTTCCAAAGATTTTTTTGTAAACTGAGATTTTTGGCAAAAATTCAAAATAAGGCCATTTTTGACCGAGAAAATCAGAAGATCATTTTTTATCATGTTTTTGGGATTCAAGTTGGTTCAGTTAATGAGGAAAAATGTTACTTTGGATGATGGCACATTGGTAGTATTTATGGGGGCCAAATTGAGCTCAATTGAAGAGGAATTGAAGTGAAATTGAAAAGGGAAATGTCCAAATTCATATGCCATGGTGGTCAGCCACATTTGGATTGGGAAGCCAAGGAGCTGAAAATTGGCTGAAGATGCTAGCCAAGGTGGTAGGGCCAAGCACTCAAGCATTTTGGATATTTTGGTGGCCCCCTCCTTGACCAACAGCCCTCTTCTCCCTTCAGCAGCCACTTTCCCCATTGTTGAGTGTGTTGGGAAGCTTAGAGAACCAGGAAATCTAGCCAACTCCCTCCCCCGGCCGTCGACCACTACTAGAGCTCAGTTGCAGCCTGCCACGCGCCCGCACACCAGCCGCGAGCCTATGCCAGCTTGTCCGCCGTCTGCGATTGCCTTTCTTCCAACGCCATCGTTCGCGCCTTGAGCCATTGTCTTGAGCTCCCCTAGCTGCTATTTGCCACCCTCCAAGTTGCTAGGAGTTGCTACCGGGTTGCCACCGTTGCTCACTTGAACTACTGCTACCGTCCGCCGCCCGTCCCTTGCCATTTTAGCCCCAGCTAGCTGCTCATTTAGCCTCTTCCAACAGCAACCGGAAACCAAAAGCTCAGCTCTAGTTGAGGTCTTTGTAGCCTGTTTTCAAGCCCTTCCAATCTTCGCTTGGTGTTGCCGTAGGGTTGTTTATCGCCCGTCTCCACGTCGCCGTCGCTGTGAACTCATCGAAATGCTAAACCAGTGAGTTTAGTTGCTAAACTCTACTTAGGGAGTTAATGCTACTTAAGGGATGATTAGTTTAGGCTAATTAAGGTTTAGGTGGTTAGTTAGATTAGATTAGTGATTTAATTATTTAATTATGCATGTTAAGTGGTTAGATTAGATAAATTAAGGGCTAGATAAGCGGTCCTATTTATCTAGATAGGTTTGGAAATTATCCCGGCCCGTTCAGGCAGTTAATAAAGCATTTCTGGCCTAAGTTGCTATTTATTGCATTTAAATTGAATTATTTAATTAAATTTGGTAATTATTTAATTATTTAATATTTTCTGGAAATTATATCGGGATTGCCGGTGATCGGAATTTCGTGCTGATTGCAATGGTGTAGTTAATTTATGCAATTGAGTGTTAAATTGTGTAAATTGAGTGGTGATTGTAATTTTGAGTATTTAATTCAAAATTTGGAAATTATGGTAATTATTTAGAAATTACCGGGTGTCGGGTTTTGATATTGAACATGATTTTAAAGACTATATCAAATTGTGGGATTTGAAAAGGAAGAGTATCAGTTTTTTTGGTGTGAATTGACTATGTACCCATACACGACTATTTTTCCGTGTATTTTTAATACGAAGAAAATAGGCCAAGATCACTATTTTAATTGAGGCATTTGAGTGCAATGCACGGTGTCTTGGGTTGAGATTGAATGGTTGTGTTGGTTAAAAGAACTCGTCCCGAGGTGTTGAGCTAGATGTGCCCCTATATAGGATGCCATACCAATGGATGCCGGTAGCAGTAGAGTCTGGACCAATGCTTATTTATGGAATGTGATCGACGTAGTGACGTTGCCGTGCTTGATGGGACGAGACGTTGCCTGGCTACGCCAATAAACCGTCAAGTTTCAAGTAGGCCATGCCCATGTGTGGCTTTGATTAACAATTGTAACGCATGTTGAGTGAAATTGACGCGTTGGATTATGGGACAAAATTGTGTCACGAAATTGGACGTGTCATGATAATTTGGCCTTATAATCGGGACCCCTTGTGTTATTGAGATGAAAGTGTTGGCGTTCCAATTGTTTGAGCATAAATACTATTATGAATTGTGCTAATATGCAGGAAGGATCTAAGATGGGGTAAGTCTTTGTGATTGTATGGCTGTGTGGTTAGGACGCCTTAGGCGTATTTCCTTCCTAGCTAGAGTTTAGGGGGTGAACTTGCTGAGACATTGGCCCTGTTTGGTTCGGGGGGAATGTTCTTGGGGAAATGCAAAGGCCTTTAATCTAAAGGGGTTTAGCGAAATGCAAATACTGTTTGGTAAACTAAAATTGAAAAGATACATTGAGATGTAACTTGGGGAAAATGCTGTTTGGTAAATACATATATTTGAAAAGTCCTTTCATGTGCTAATTTTAAAATTTTGCAACTTTAATTTGTTTAAAATAAAAAAAAAATCAATGGCCTTAATTTATAAATATATATATTTTATTTTCAAGTTGAGAATAATATATAAGAGACATTAATAAAATTTAAAATAAAAAATCACATCAAACTCAATTAAAAATAGAGTAATTTCATTACAATAAACATGACAACATATGTCCCAAAAAAAGAAATAAGTTATCGTTACATATTACAAACGTCCTTAACTATTTATCAAGTCCATAGCTATTTCATCACGTAAATGTGCCATGTTAGGGAATGCATTATCATTTGAAGCACTTGTCCCCTCATTTACAACATTATGGTCGACTGAATATCCATACTTGGGATCCAAATCTGCTGTTTCAAAATCTGTATCAGTTATGACATTTTTTCTTATAAAATTGTGCAAAGCCATTGTAACTATGACAATTTGCACTTGCTTTTCATAAGGATAACTTGGTATAGTAGTTCAAATCTTCCACTTCATTTTTAATACGCCAAAAGCTCATTCAATTTTTGAGCGAAGTGAGGAATGTGTACGGTTGAACACTTTTTGATGACCTGTAGGTGTAGGACCTTATCGAAATTTTGGCAAATGATATATAACTTCTTTATATGACCCCAAATAATCCGTGAGATTTGGATATCCGACATCTACTAAATAATATTTACCTACACAAATATAATATAAATTTAATTAACATATGCCACATAAATATATATATAATTGGCTTTTTCTTATGAGTTTTTTATTCAAGAGGTCTTGTATTTCTGCTTGACAGAATTTCAAAACTTCTTGATTCATCTGTGTCGGGCGGGCTTTGGTAGGTATTTTAATTTCAGAAAAATCTTGTTCATAAGGTAAATCAACGATATGCTTCTTCCTTTCCCAAAAGGCATTGGGTAGAGTAGAGCATATAGTTTTTTCTATGTGTTTTTGTAGGGAGGCTATTTTTTCTACGATGTTGGATTTTATAAGATTTTCTTCTATTCTTTTGAATTCTAAATCTTCTTTAAAAATTCAAGCTGGTTCTCTTTGTCTTTTATGAGACAATTTATTTCAGAAATAGAATGTTCTTGTAAAATATTTAGGCTTCTTTTTTGTGGTTTTGTCACGAAGTTAAAAGTGATTTTTCTGTTTAAAGCATGAGTTTCAATGCCTTCATTAGTAACTGTAAAAGGTTGGATTAATTGAATAAAAGGTGTTCCAAGAATTACCTGTTGTCTCATATTTTTTACTAAGAGAAAAGATGTTTTGTAAGACATTTGATCTTTTATTATTAAGGCTTCGGTAATTTGTATTGGATATTAAGTTTATCACTTGATGCTGATTTTAGGGATTCGGAAGTTTTATCAAAGTATATTGTTGGAACAAGGCCTTCTTTGATACAATTGAGATAAGCTCCTGTATCAAAGAGTGCTGTTGTTTCAATAATAAACTCATTGTTGATTTTTATCATAATATTTATTATCCATTTTCTAGATGTTATTTCTGTTAATAACATAAGGAAGGCTGGATCTGGAATATCATAAGTATTGGTGATTTCGTTTTGGTCTTCTAATTTTGTCTTTCCTTTTATGACGAGAGATTTTATATCAGAAATCTCTTTTTTCATATCTAACTGTGTTGCTTTCAAGGCTTGAATTTCTAATTTTTGTTGTTTTATTTCATTTTGGAGGTCATTTATATTAATGGGTCTAGACTGAGGTTTTTTGTTTCTATTCAAGATGTCTTTTAAATTGTAAGAAGTATTGGGCTTGGAGGTAATATTTAGGGAAGAATGAAGTCTTTCTAAGTATTCTTTCTTGGCTTCTGGGTCAGTAATCTTATCAGCGGTGCTAAGGAGAAATTCTTCCTCTTTTGTTAACATGTTTATTTCAAGAACGGGTTTTTCAGGAGAGGCGTCTTCATAATCAGAATCGAAGAGGAATCTATTTCATTAATCGAAGACCTTCTTCCTCAAGAAGTTCATCAAGAAGTATCACCATTTTCTATGAATATGTTATTTAGCTGGTTAAGAGTATTGTCATCAAGAGAGAGTTCATTTAATTTTTTATTAATCCTACAGTATTTTGAAATATGACATTTTTTACCACAAGAATAGCATTTGATGTCTTTAAAATTTTTCCTATCATTATGAGGTCTATTTTGGTTATTCTGGTGTCTTTGTTTATTCCTACGAGGTTGAGATTTGTTGTGATGTTTCTTTGTTTCTTTCTCAGAAGGACAAGTTCCCTTACATTTTGGTTTTGTTTTTTCATTATAAGAAGGGTCGTATTGAGCACAGAAATCTCCTAGACTTCTATTGGTGAGAGATTGTTCTTCCTTGAGCTGTCTTTGTAATTTGATAGTATTACACATTTGTGTTCCTTGACGGTAAACATAAGAGATTATTTCACCATAAGAAAGAAGATCATAAGGTATTTGGCCATTGTATTCTTCTCTAATTTTATCTCTAACTTGATCACCTATAATTTGGGGTAAACCTGCTAAGAATTTTTCTTTCCAAAAGGGTTGATTGCAATCAGGTCTGATGAGAACTCTTTGAAGGAAAAGTTCTTTGTATTCTCTAAACCTTCCTAAGGATTTGCAACGCATATTGGATAAGAGGTCTTGATTCCTATCTCTAATATGTGAAGGGTCTCCTACGAAGTGTTGTGAAATGGAATAGATAAGAGTATTTACCGCGTCTTGGATGAGATGTCCTTGATCATCATCCATGCGTTGGCCAAAATCATCTATTTTATAGGCAGTTAAAATTTGTATTTTTTGTTCATCAGTCAAATAATTATCCCACCAACCTTTTAGTTGTCCAGTAAATCCGGCTACTAAAAGATTAGCAACAGCATGATCAGAAACATCTTGCTGGGTTTTGTAGGCATTGGCAAGCATGACCATGTTATTAAGAATATTCATGATATTGCTTTCGGCAACACCATCTATATTCCATTCATAAATGGCATCAGGAGAGTATTTATTCTGTATTTTCTGTGATGATTCTTTTTGTGCAATGTCAGGTGGAGTAGCCCTACTATAATAAAGCTTCTGAGGTTGTCTCCAATTGAGTCTGTTAATTTCAGCGACCGATTCATTATCAGAGTCACCAGATTGTTTGGTCAATGTACTGATAGTGGGTTGGTCAGGGGTGTCTTTAATGATAAGATTCTGGAATTTAGGGGTGTCTATAATAGGAGTAGGTTCTAGCTTTGACATTGCATCAAAACAGATTTTTGCCAGATGGCAAGCCATACTTTCAGTATTTGATTTTGACATTGAATTTATAAATGGTTCATCAAATTCATTACCTGATTTTCTCACAAGAGAATTTTTACAGGGGATACCAATATGCCAAGATCCAAAAAAGACAAAGATAAAGGCAAAGGCAAAGCCACTGCCGAACCCTCCAATACACCACCAAAGCCAAAAGGCTTAATATCCGTCAAGACATGGCTCCAAATGGCAGAAAACAACCAAACATTCTTACAGCAACCACCTTTGACATCGGAACCCATATCATCTGAACCCATGCTAGCCTTTAATCAGTTAGCCAACATACTACCAAAAGAAACACTATTGTTACTTGCCCAGTCTTTACAAAACGTAAAGAAAGAGCCATCCATTGCCATAGAGATAAGTAACAATCCTTCCCCGCTTGCTACACAAAAACAAGCGGAATACAAAAGAATTTCGAATGAGGTGGTTATTAAGCCTCAGGCAACCCCTCTTTCTCAAAGATCAAAAATTTTCCCCAAAACATCTTTTCAAAAAATATTGACTGTGGAAGATGGATTCTTCGATAAAGATCCAATCAAATTTGCAGAAAACATATTTCCAAAAAATTGGCTTTTCAAACCTCACAATACAAACAAAACCCTTGCTTATTATGAGCAAATTTTAGTGGAAACAGAATCGGCAAGGTTCACTCACTTTGCTGATAAAACCAATACAGAAAATATCCTTTATTCCACTATATCCATCAGTAAAGTCATACACCCCTCACACTTTGGGAGCCTCACCCCATACATCCAGAAAATTCCAAACCGGACTTACCCAAAGCCTGCCATACTCCTCCTCATATACATCTTGGGACTACCAACAAGCTTGGTGGAACGTCTTTTTCAGATGAATACAAATTTCCAACACTCCTGGTTATTATTCTTCAAAGACAACTTCCCAAGACAAAGTTTACCAAACTGGTTTGACTCGGTGGGATCTCTTTGGTCCTTTGGACATAATATTACACCCCACAGTCAAACAAGGATACAAGGTTTTCAGTGAACAATTCATACCAACACCTCATGATATAAGGTTCCCATGCCTTATGCATTTCTTTATAATATTCAGAATCTCTTGGGTAACAGCATGAGAATTTGAATACAATACATCCAATAAACCGGGTGTACCAGTACTTGTCCGAAAATACAAAACAAAATGGTGGGATGGATTCAGATTTTTTGATCAATGATCCGAAGCTGCGGTTAAAACATGGCTAAATAGCCAAAAAAACCCAAATAATCGCATCCCCATCAAATACATCGTTTTTACAGGAAAAATTCATGGCAAGTGCAGCACTTGCAGCAGTCCAAAACAGAGAGGAATACTGCAACATCCTCAGGACAATGCTCTCAGAAGCGGAAGAATCACAATGTGGATCTTCCAAATCTCAATACAGTCAAGATGGATCCTCCCAGTCACATCACAGTGGAAACACTAATGAAGACGACTACTACGGGATCAATCTGGACAGAGATTAAAATCCAAAGACATCACATGCAGATACTATTACAAACGGCGCAAAGGCTACACACCGGAGCGTAGTAGACATACACTGTTCATACACTGTTCACTATTTTACTTTACACTGTTCACTCAGTACTGTTCACTTTACACTGTTCAGCACTGTAGCACTTTCACTGTAGCACCCCCTATAAATACACCCTCTCGACATAGAAGAAAGGGGCTCGAAAATTTTCCAGATTTCTCTCTTCTTCTCTCTCCCTCTCACTTGTAAACCATCCTCTCTTCCATCTCCATCCTCATCTCTTCCATCTCCAAGCTCTCTTACCTTGTATCCCCTGGTTTCAAAGTAAGTTAGTTTTCCATATACATCGTTTTATACAGGGTTACCAACTTACATGATAGTTGGTTAGCCATTTCTTGTAATACAAACATCAATACTCCCTGGAGTGCAGATTACCGCCCTAGTGGATGACTTGATGCTTTAGTTTCTGCATCCTTCAATACATGTAATTTCAGCTTTTCAGCTTTTTATAATACAAGTTCATACCACCTCCATGGTTGGTTTTTGTTTATGCATACTCTTACTTTATATTTTATATATTGCTTTCGGTCTTTACATTATTTTTAATTCTCGCGATTTTATTTAAGTCATTTACTTTCTTGTTCTTATACATCATTTCCTTTTAGATACATCCCTCCCTGCTTTCATATAGATCTATTAATCTCTCTCTCTATATATATATGGATGTATATAAACCATTAATTAACCCACCTGGAGGTGGATGGGGAAATTGTGCATCACGTCTTCCAATGGCATCATAGAAGACACGAGTATCATGAGCTTGTCCCTCCCAACCGGCATTAATGTAAATGAATTCCATATTAAAATTACATATGGCCAACACATTTTGAGTAATCTTTCCTTTTCGACCAATAAAGCAAATTTGATCATATACCGGTACCATTGCTGGGATATGTGTACCATCCATAGCTCCAATGTAATCCTAAAACAAATAATGCAAATATTATATGATTTAAATTTAGTTTTTCATTTTTATTGTACAATTATAACTTATCTTAAAATATGAATAAAATCGTCGATCTTTTCTAATCTTTTCTGGAATTTCCTGAAATTTTCAATCACTTGGTTGGATTAAATCTTTTTCTATATTGTATACTTTATTTAAAACTAAACTAAAGTGCCTACTTATGGTTTCTCCAGAGCGTTGAAAGCACTCTTGTACTACCCTGTTACCTATACCATGTCCCAACATATAAAGAAACATTCCAACCATTTCTACAACATTAGTATTCCTAGATCCTTTAAAGCCATAACGTGTTATTAAGTCATGTGTTAAATTATTAAATACATCCCTATGCATTTTAAACATATTATAGCATCTTATTGGATTAGTATCTTCGGCCATCAACTCTCTCATCCATGCATGACCTGTATATGATGAGGTCATAGAAGGTTGTTTGTAAAGGTGCATTGCTTGATAAGCAATTGAAGTATTAGCAAATGAAAGCAAATCCATGAATTCATCTTCCTTTTGTTCACGATTTCCTTTTTGGTGAGAATCATCCATAATTGCCTAACGTAACAAAATAGAGTTAGAATAAGAAAAACAATGAATAATCTTGACAATCCATTAAGAAAAACAATAGTATCAATCAACATATATATGAAAGTCAACCACATAAAAAGAACCTCAATTAGAAACAATTCTCACATTAAAAATATTAATATAAATTAGGTCCATATATAATTTAAATAGAGTTCGGATATAAAAATAAAATAGCATATTCAAAAATTCAAATAAGAAACTATGACAACATCTTAATCATGATTAAGTTCTTCCATCTCAAGCTTGAGATACTTCACTCTCAGGGCATCGGAATTCAAGCTCATGAAGACCTGCCTATTATCTATCTTTTGCGTAAAATGTTTGATTGCAAAAAAATACAGCTTTTCATCTTGCACAATCTCTCATATGGCATCCAACATAGATATGAGGTCTTTGTAAGGACTAAATCCATCATGTGCTCGAGAGGCAATAGCATCAACACTCCTACTTTCAACAGCAGAACAAAGCCTGTTAATTTGGCTTCCAAGCAATTGTGCTAGGCTCAAATTCTTGTCTTTCTTTCCTTGAGTTTGCCTCATTGAAGTCTACACTACTCTTTTATGAGCCCGAGTTTGAATTGGTTCATCAATATTTTCATTCACATGACATTCCAACTTATCATTAGTAGATCCTATGACATCATCAATGTCGGGTTGTGTGGTATCAACACTCTCATCAACACATAAACCTTGTGCAGGATTCCAAGTAATTCCTCTAGTAGAAACAATATTCCTAAACATTCTATCTAGCAACACTTCAAGATCAGGAGGTATGTCTTTCATCCTAAAAACCTTAACCTTAGGATTAACCTGTTATAAAAAGTATTTGAGTAAGTTGTATATAATTGAAAATGAGAACTTAATCGAAAAATAAAAGAACAAGTGATAAACACCTGGATTTTACTCTCCCACCACTCATCACTTGTATCAATGGTTTTCTTCCTTGGATCCCATCCTAATCCCGTTTCATTATAAACCAATGTTCTCCATCTTTTTCATTCTTCCTTAAAATTATCCCACCTACTTTTCATTTGAATTTTATCGTACTTTTTGCCCATCAACTCCTTGAACTTATTAATTATGGCAGTCCATCCACCTCTTTTGTTGGTTGCAGGACGATTACCCTTATCAATTTGTTCAACACACAACTTACAATATGTTTCCACATCTTTTGTGGTCCAATATGCCTTTTCCTTTGTTGAACTTGCCATCTTCCAACAATATGAGTATGAACAGATTTGAGAGACATATATAAAGAAAAAATTTAGCAATTAAATTAAAGCTAAATCAAGGTGAACTAGTAAAGAACAAATCAAAGTGATATTGTATTATGTATCGGCCCAAAAAACAAGAAAAAAACCAACAACATGTCTAAAAGCCAACCATTCTAGTAGATATTTCTTGAAGTTCTCAATTTGCTACATTACATGAGAACCAGGATCTAGGGTAAAGATCAGAATTAGCAGATATTTCTATGTCCTATGAAATATGGAAAGGCTGACTATCATCTTAACCATTAACATTCTTCACTCAAGAATCGAATCAACAAGCAAAGTCAGAAAGCATGTTACTTGGATGAACACAAAAGTCAGAACCTAAACCTCCTATGTCATGTAGTGCATTAGTGCATATGACAATCTATAAACTACTCTCCAAATGAATACAACAGATCATTTGATATAATTATCGTTCAGCCTTGTGACGTTTGGATTCTACATTTTCCAACAACATTTCCAGCATAAAGAAAATGGGGAAAAAAATGCTCCAGCCAATAAGACATCCCCTTGAGCCAAGACCTCAGTCTTATGTAGAAAAGAGGAAAACATGAAAAGCAAGTATATCCACTCTATCTTCCCATAAATACTAAATTCCCAAGGACTCTCGAAGGGAGAAAATCTACACCCTATAAAAGATGGAAAGGCCGGCTTTCATCTTAGCTTATCAACATTCTTCATTTGAGAATTGACTCATCAAACAAGGCCAGCCATGGATAATAGATGATATTAGGTGTAAAAGAGCAGCCGGTCAATTCTCCTCTTCATCTTCTTACAAGGAACTTAGGCGAATCTGCATACATAATATAATTAAATTGTCAAAACAAAAATTTGATTCTTTTTATGGCATTCACCTTGGCTCTTGTTTCACTTAACAAAAGCCACCTAGCATAGTATGCTATCAGCTACTTGGGGTGAAATCTAAATGCAGTACATAGCATTCCATGACCAACAACTAAATTGCAAGCTAAAATTCTAACAGCGCTACATCACACCACGCTTTACAAAAAATGTTCTAGAAAATATTGAATTTCTACAGTTATCAAATACCAGCATATCAACTAAGAAATGATGCTATTACATAAACCTTTTCTTCCATGAATAGCTTTCTCCGTAATAAGAAAGCAAATTGAGAAATGATCCAAAATAACACACATAAGAATTCACAAACCTATAAAACTTTGGTGACACCTAAACCCACACACATTAATAGCATCTACTTCTATTATAACCATCTTCTTATGCTATATAATCGCCAATATAACAAGAGCTATTGGCCTACATACCCTGCTGGTTAAATCCCATATTGAAACTTAACCAAGACTAAACCATCCGGCGAGAAAACATTACAATGAAAGCTACCTCACATCCATGTTGCGCCTCGACCTAATAACATGCTATGATCTCTCGCCAAATCAAATAAGATATTCAATTACTCACACAAATTTCCACAAAAATTGCAACATGAATAGAGAAAATCTAACCTGGATAAAAGCGAGCGCGAGTGCGAGCGTGACAGGAGAGCTTGAGGGCAACGAGTGTGAAGGAGTGACGCGAGGTAAAGAACTCAAACCCTTGCCAACCGTGAGGGAATGCTACTTCAAGCACGAAAGGAGGAGTCAATCAAGGTAAGATAAAGGCGAGGGACTTCCATACATCCGAACAGAACCAAGGAAATCTTACCTGGAGAGGCGAGTGAACGTGAGGGTCGGACACAAACCAATCGTGAGGTAGAGAGAGTCGTGAGAGCGTAAAAAGAGTACTGCTTGCGGCCCTTGCGAGTAATCTTGTGCGGAATTTTTAGTGGCGATTGCAAAATCGGACAAACGAGCGATGGAATTGAAGCTTCCGAGCTTACCCAATTGTCTTGCTATGAGTGCGATGTGAGCGTGAGAGCAGAACGGTGGGAGGTGATCTTCGAGGTTGGGATGGCTGATCTCCGATGGACATTGGAGAGTAGCTCGCGAAGGAGATGGAGGGATGACGGAGAGAGGTGTGAGGCTACAGAAAGCGTGAGGATTTCGGATGGACATGGGAGAGCAGCTCGCTAAGGAGAAGGTGAATGACGACAAAGAGAGAGAGAGGTGAGAGTGCAAAGGAGGCATGAGGTTGCGTGAGGCAACGGTAAGGAAGAAGAGGCTTAGGGTTTTCTTATTAGAAAAGGGCAAAAGCGGATTTTGGTTAATAAATGAGAACAAAATGGGCAACTAACAAATTTTCATTAAACAAAAGAAGTTGCATCTTGAAAATGCTACTTTGAGAATGCACCTCTAGCCCTCCATTCCCCTAAAGGCCTTTGAAGTCCCTTGGAGATGCAATTGCATCTCCCCAAAGTCCTCAAAAAAATGAACCAAACACCACAGCATTTGGCCAAACCCTTTAGAGCCCAAATGAGCATTCTAAATGCTGAACCAAACAGGGCCATTGTCTCACCCTATCGTGGGCTCATCTATTTTCAAGTTCTTAGATGGAGCAACGTCACGTACGCTATGGGGTTCCGAGGGAGGTAGACTTCTAGTGTTCCTATTTCCCAGTTTCCAGGACTAACCTGACTCGTGAGCTTGTGGAGTCCATTGTTTGGGTCGATGATGGTCTACCTCACCTGGTACCTTCATAAGCTTGATGGGAGTCGAGAGGGTCCCATAGGTGGTTTTGACGGGCCTCCCGTCGGGATAGAGGAATGGGAAATAGGGCACCCTCTAGATATCGACACCATTGATGGTGCCGCGGAGGATCCGGAGCCAAGGACTGGAGAGCCTAGAGTTTAGAGTCTCCGTAACCCTTTTTTGATCTAGACTTTTGTATATAGGTCTTTTGGTAGACTTTTGTATATAAACTTAGTTTGTTTATAAATGTGTTCGGTTTGTTGTGATTGTCCTGCTTTCCTATCCCATACTGTGTGATGTCAGGGGTTTTTCATGTGCAATAAAATGAATGGGTCGGTGATGCGTTCTGGGATGTCGCAAATTTAATCAACCACCAAGAGATGGGCATGTGCTCGAGGATCAAGGCATGACACCGCAAATAGGGATGATCCATACAAAGTAGCAGATCTTATTAACGAAGGAACATGGGAATGGAAAGAACTAACTTTCAAAAGATGTTTTGCAGAGGATGTCGTTAAAGAAATACAAGCTATTCCTATCAATCATAGCCCCGCGGCCGATGTTCTTTGAGTTCTAACAAGCTACAACAATTAGTGTTCCAAGTCTAACAAGCTAGATCCATCCAAGGCAACAACCTCATAGCAGCTCCTTGAAAATTATGGACAAAAATATGGAATCTCCGAGTTCCCCCTAAATGCGAATCTTTCTATGCAATATATGCCAAGACACCCTCCTCACATGAGAAAAAACTTTTAAAAGAGGTGTGTTCCCTGACCCGCTTTGAGATAAATGCTAATCTCAACTAAACTAAAGGGGAACCAAAATCAACGTACCAAAATTGCACAATCAAGGGTGTTCCTCTTTAAGAACAACTAAAGCCTTAAGTAGAGTCCTAATGGCTTGGTTGACCTTGAGTAGTGCTCTAAATAGTACTCAAAAGAGAGAGACTTATAATGTGACTTCGTGAGAGAGTAGTAGAGACTCTTCATTGTGAAGTCGAGATTGCAAGATTGTAAATTCTCTTTTGATTCATAGTAGAAACCAGCCAAAAGGCTTGATTTAAGTCAAGATTGCACGATTGTAAATTTAGTGTGGAAGAGTGGACATAGGCTTGATTTAAGTTGAACCACTATAAATTCTGTGTTCATATTCTCTTCCTTGAACTTCTTGATGTTGTTTGTAGTTTTATTTAACTGCTAATGTCTGAACTAGTTCAAATTTTGTTGTTCTTTAAACTCAAATTTAAAAGTAAAATATTTTTACTGTTCTTGCGAAAAATTGTCTTCGCACCTATTCACCCCCCACTAGGTGTTCATACTAGCATTTACACCTAAAAGACGGACCCTATGGCCCACGATTAGGCATGGATTCTCCCAAACCCATACCTCATGCGACGTTTGAGGATTCATAGGAATTTTGTAATAAAGAGTCTCCGCTGGGTTATTGGGGTCGGTTAGAAACTAAGGAAGGCATGGGAGTGTACCTTACTTCCTACGCAGCTAGAGAATCTAGGTTTGGGGACTTGATTGCACTAATTAATCAATTAGTGCCATTTCGGTATCTAATATTGTTCATTTAAAAAAAACAAGGACGCTTATGTTAGGCAATCTGGATTGATTTATACCTATCCACTAACATGTAAGGTGATCATATGAGTGCACAATCATTAACACAACAATTAACAACCAAGGGAAACATTAAATACATTTCACAAGAGAGCAAAAATTTAACTCTAAGGAAAAGATAAATGCTAATCTCAACTAGACTAAAAGGGAGCCAAAATCAATGTACCAAAATTGCACAATCAAGGGTGTTCCTCTTTAAGAACAACTAAAACCTTAAGTAAAGCCCTAATGGCTTTGTCAACCTTGAGTAGGATTCTAAATTAAAAGACTTCCATTTTTTAGGAGAAAATAACCAAAGATATTAATTTTAACCTTTTTGAGGATTTTTTTAAGAATCTTTTGGATTTTTCGGAAAAATTGAATTTTAAAAATTTTGTTTTTTTAATCTTTTTTATTTTTTGTTATCTTTCTATTTACTATTGAAATGTTTAGACTTTTCTTATTTCTTATTAATTTTTTTTAAAACTCGAATTTTCACTATTTTTCTGAATTTTTTTTAATTTTTTAATGTTCTTTGAAAGTTGCTGAATTTTTAGAAAATATTTTTGAATTTTTTTAGAAAATTTTTATTTTTTGAATATTTTTTGAATTTTTTTGGAATATTTTTGAATATTTTTTGAATTTTGAGATATTTTAATATATTTTAAATATTTAATATTATAATATTCAGAAAAACGGGTTCAAACCGATAAACCCAATCCGGTTCATTGGCTTGATGCAAACTCGGATTAAAACTAATATGGACAAAACCAATTTCTTAAAACCCTTTTTTTTGTTTCCTTTTTTCTTTTTTATACTAATATTAATATTTTAATCAAATTTTTTGTCTTTTCCCTATTTCGTCTTTTTTACTACACCTCTTCTCTGTGGCTTCTCTTTCTTGAAGCCAACTTTTGTGTTTCACTTTTTCTGCAATTTCTTTCTTTTTTTCTTTTTCTTTTCCCCTTGGGTCTTCTTCTCCCCGAGCTTTCTTCTTCGTGCATCTTTTTCCTCACCAACGACTTCCATGGTGCATCTTCTTCTTCACAATTGGCAATCCTTGGTCGCCGGTGGCTGTACAACCACTAGCCCTTTACTACTCGCTTCCATCCTAATTGTTGTTGACCACCGCTAGCCATAAACTCCGGTGATCGCTAGTCCACCTACCGGAACCAAGAAAAATCTTCGCCAACTCGACAAATTTTACGACAATCACATAGAAACATCGCAAGTGATAAACAAAACAAGCACGATTCAGCGAGCACAGAGGTAAGAACACGTCAATCTTGAGTTTAAGCATGAACTGGCTCTTGGTCCTTGCTGAGACATTTTATCAAACATATGGAGTGCATTGGCTAGAGGGATAATGCTGGCTTATTCAGGTCTCGAAGTCATGTCGAGAATAAAAACCAAGCAACAAACGACATTCCCCGAAGTCAGAGTTGACTCACCCAAGACCCATACGTGCATAACCAAAGAAACAAATCTCAGTCCTTGGGTCGATCAAGACAAAACAGAACACAAGGGGGATCGAGCTCCGCTAACCTCGTCTTTGGAACAGAATAGATCACGGTCACTAGCCAAGACTAAACTTCCGGTTATCAAAAAATGATGGCTACGAATCGATCGTCGGGCAAGGAAATCGCGAGAATACTTCACTGGAATGGTCGTTCACTTCCTTGCTCCTCGTTATGCTCGTTGTTCCTTGTCTCCCTGCATTTGCGTGTTGCTCAAAACGATGCTTGGAGCCCCTTTCCTCCTTGTCTCAACTCTCTCTTCTTCGGTTTCTCTTTTGGCCAAAACCTACTTCCCTTGCACCTCTCTCGCTTTTCAGCATTGACGCGCATCGTCTTCTGCCAAGCCAAGTAGCTATCTTGTCTTTTAGCTCTTATCTATTAGTTTATTGTTTAGAACTCGATAGCTTTCTAACGTTAGAATTCAAAAGTTATGTAAACATCTAATTGATAAAGCTAGTAAGAACACCTAGAGGGGTTGAATATGTATTCAAAAGAAATCTTAACAACCAATTTTGGAATAAAAGTAAGTAGCAAGTAAAGTCTAGCTAAGAAACATAATGAGCTTCAAGAAACACTAGACTTCTGGTAGATATTCAAAATTTGTTAAGCATTAGAATAGACTTTCACAATAACCTATAATAATGCAACAAACTTGACTAAAGGAGTTAAGAGAAGAGAAGATTGCACACGAAATTTATAGTGGTTTGACTTTAGTTTAAGCATGCGTCCACTCTAATATATTGATAGCCTTCTGGTTGGAATTCACTATAGTGTCAACAAAACAATTTATGAGTGCAAACACTTAGTGGAAAATTCTCTAACTTGCTAAGTCTTTTTTTTTTTTTTTTATGTGATTTTCTCTCTCAAACATAATTTGTAAAATGTACAAAAGAAACACAAGTAGTTGAGAGAAGTTTTAGACTTTGGAATTTTAATTTTCACGTGTCACACTTGAAAGAGACTGAATAACCTTCTTAAATACTCTTCCATGCCACACTAGCCATTGACATTTTTTGGAGGAATTTCTTCCAATCAATCTGTTGGACGGAATTGATTAAAGAGATCTTATAGCTGTTTGAAGGTAAAGATGGAAAATTCACTAATTCTGGTCACCCATACAATCAGAATCTTGGTTTTCATCAGTAGATGCTTCCAAAAAAAAAAAAACTTATTTTCAAGATTCATTTCATCAATTTGTAATTGATTCCATCAATAAAAGGTAATTGAAATCCTTCGCCAGAAAACTAGACGTTGTAGAATAAATTCCTATTAAGTTCATTTTAAATCCATGTCGCAAAATCAATAAATCTAAATCTGATTTCTTCTCTCGATTTTGTCAGAGTGGGAAATACTTATGGGAATGAATAGACTTTGGCAAAGGTTTTCAATATAATCTTAGAAGCAACTTTAAATGCATTTTGTTCTTCAAAATAAGAGTAAGAACCATAAGATTTTGTCAACTTCAAAACTTAGTAGGAGTTTTCTTTAACAATCTCCCCATTTTTTATGGTGACAAAACTTTCATATAGATTTAAGCATAATATCTATATTATCATGCAAAATAACACTTTAGCAGTAGAAGATAGAGAGTTTACAAATAAGCAAACATTAGATAAGCATAATACTAATTGAAAGCAATCACAACTCAAAAGTTTGCGAAAGTCTACCCAAGAAGCACACCAACAAAGCATACAAAGCACGCCAAAACAATTTGCAAAGTTTCCCCCTTTTTGTCAACAGCAAAAAGAGAAAAAAAAAACTAGCACACAAAAAAATAAAGGAAGTTTTTGGAAAAGACGAAAATCCTCCAAATTTTGCACGGTCTGCTCAAGCTTTGTCAAGCACAAGTCAAAGACCTCAACCTTAGTCACGTTCTGAATGGCTTGCTGCTTGATGGCCTGAACATTGTCATCAATAGACTTTACCTTGCCATTAAGAGATTTTGAGGTAGTACCGAGAGTAGCATGTAACTTTTGGATTTCAACCTCTATCTCATACTATTGTGCCTTGATCTCCAGAAGAAGCTCAACTATTCGAGGATAGATTGAATCAGGTTTGATTTGAGCACTAGCTTCTACAAATTGAACTTGAGGGGTATCCAAAATGGAAAGAAGATTGCTCTGAACATTGGAGGCATGTTGCTCTCCCTGAACATTGTTTTGTTGGTCCTTAGCGCCAAGAGATTCCTAAGAAAAATGAGATACATAAATGTCCTCTATGTTTGGTGGAGAACGACTGACACCATCATTTATGGTTGGTTTTGCAATCAGGTCCTGAAGAAGAGTTCTCTCACCTACTCTCCCTATTTTAGTGACTTCAGTTTGAGGAAGAATATCTCCACCTTTTGGAATACTTCCCTTTCCACAACCCTCAACATTGATTTATTGATCATTTCCCTCGTTCTTATTCCAAATAGCATCTTCATCATGTTCCTTTGCGTCATCTCATTCCTTAACAAAATGTTCCTATTCCTTATTCTAATTGTCATTTTCCTCTGCTTCATTTGAGTCATCCTCCTTACCTTCGTTTTATCCAGTGTCTTCTCCTTCACTTTCATCTTCTAGATCTTTCTTGCTTTCTTCTACCTCTTCTTCAGAATAAGTTATTCCTACAACAGGGTCTCTCATGGCAATGTTTGCCACAATATCAGAAATAGTCTCGTCTTCATCATCTTCCTCGTGCTCATCTCATAACAGGAGGACTAGTCTTTTTCTGTTAGAAGTACGCGAGACAACACTTTTTTCTTTCCTTTTTTTCTTAGCTATAGATGCTGTTTTAGCCGAACTAGCGGATTCCTTTTTCATAAGCTTCAAAACACTAGAGAGATCCTTTAATCTCATCTTGGAAATCATTTTAAGTCCAATTTGCATATGAAGGATGGTTCTAGAGCAAAAGTTAAGAAGGAGGTTGAATTTGAGAGTGTTGAAAGAGCCTTGTTACCAAGGCTACGTAAGGAAGCTAACCTTTCTCCTTCATTATTATTTTGTACATATGTAGTAGAATGGTGTGAGGAAGGGAGAAGGCAACTTCATTGCAAATAGCCCACATCATTTTGGCTTCAAATTTCGACACATCAGTCTTGGAGGTAGTCTTAGGTTTGATGCAGTTGATAACACTTTTGTGGAGCGAAATGTTAGAAGCAGATAGCCTGAAATAGGTAATACTTTCCTTAGGAATTTTGTCCTTTACTAGAAACTTAATAACCTCATCATTCGAGGCATTTATGGACATGAATCCATTTCTTTCAATCCCGAGAATATCAGCCAGCAGATCAACATCAACATCAAAGAATTTCTCACATACAATAAATTGAATGTCTGTAAGATCTAAAACAAACAAGTTGAAGTAAAAATACACAATTAATATAGGATAGGCATCAGATAACTCCACACAGAATTTTTTCATTTGAAATTTGGTGAATTTCTCCCTTAAATGTACCTTGATCGAATCCAGAAAATCAAAATCTACTGTGTGAGGGTTGATGACTCCTCCATTTAGCATTTGCGCATAAACCTTTTTGTGTTCTTTTGACTGAAAGAGCTTCCCTTTAGACCCAGTAATTTTAGCAGCAACACTCATTTTAGGTTGGAAATTCTTAAATAGTCTCTCATCGTCACCTTCTTTCTTCCCTTCAAATAGGCTTTCGGTTCCAACATGAGGATCAGCTAGAAACATCGCAAATTCCTCCTCTACTCTCCTAGATTTTACCTGCCATAGTTTTTCCATGGCTTTCAAAAACGAGGTTTCGTTCTTGTAGCCATTTTCTTTCAAGAAAGTGGTGATAAAATCCATAGAACTTCTCCCCTTTTATAAAAACTCGTAGTACTTAAGAAGAACTTTGGGTTTCCTTACCAAGAGAAGAGTTGTATCTTGAGTGACCTTCTCCTCCACAGACTATGGCATCCCAAAAATAACTCATGGCCATGTGTTTTATAAGTAGGAGTTTATTGATTTATGATTTCAAGATTTATGGCCAAGTGAATAAGAATGATCTGGTATTTATATAAATGGATAATTATTTTGTTGGAAACGCGTCCTATGTCCATGTGAGACCAAGGATTTTATTTGATGAGGAAATTATGTTTTTGGCCATGAATTTTATAAGTTGGATTTTATTAAACTATGTTACAAAGTATTATGGCCATTTAAATTTGTAATTTGGTACCTTGTATAAGTGGGATTAGGATGGATTATCAAAAATAAATATGGGCCATTTAAGTTTGGACTTTAGGCCCAAGTGTGTTGGGCCTAAAGTGGGCCAAGAGGCCCGGCCCATAGAGCCCATGGGGTTGTCGATGCATGGAGGGGGGGGGGAGGAGCCAAATGGCCTCCTCCAAGTGTCTTTGGCAAGGAAGACACTTGTCTCCTTCTTGGGAACAAGTGTCCTCCATGCAAAAGTGGAAGCATGCAAGGGTTTTATTCAACCCAAAAGGAAAAGGGGAAGGGGGAGAAAAGAGAGAGAGTTACCGTCCAAGAGAGAAAGGGAACCGAGAGAGAGGAAGAGGGAAAGAGAGGAGCCGTGTGTGCGAGAGAAGGAGGAGGATCGTCCGCCATCCGTTCGCCGCTTTGCCGTCGTTCTTGCTGTGTTTTCCTTTGATTTGAGGCAAGTAGAGTCCTAAAATCTACCTTTTGCATTGCTGTGTGTATGTGTAGTAGATGGTAAGTCTTGGTTGTGGTAGATGTGATGAGATTTCGGAGCTTTGAAGAGAGATTTGTTGGTCATGCATACTGTTTCTGGAAAGACCAGTCCGACCGTCCATGAGATTGCGTGTTGCATGTGACTTTTTAGTTGGAATCTTCTTTTGATTTCTACATAAAAGTTGTAGATAACACCTTGAAGAACAACATACTAAAATTTGAGGCAAAAATAACAATAGATGGTTAGTAAAATGATTTTTCTTTGGAGAGACTGGATCTGGAATTCGTCGTGATGACCTTCAGTGGTTTCGTGATCTGTAAAGTAACCTTCTTGTAAAAATATCGCTTTGATCTCTGAATGAAAGTTTTAAAGGACATCCTGAGGTTTAACATATAAAAAATTTAGAGAAAAAAAACAATTATAAGTGGGTGAAATCGTTACTCTTTGGAAAGACTGGATCTGGAAATTTCGGTACTAGGAACAGAATTTTTAACTGCCTATATTTAATTACCTAGGACGAATCTGACTTCTATGTCTTGATGAAGTATTTAAATTATGGTCTTTTCTCTCACATATTATAATTTCATAAATTTTGAGGTCCATTTGGGTATTTAATCGGAAATTTTTCTAAAACTGTGCAATCTGATGTGTTCAAACTTTGTAAGTTGCAATGCGTGGAATATATCGTTTTGTATGAGGTTCTTTTGGAAATGTGTTCTTCATGAAATATCTCTCTTCATGTCTTCTATACGACATATTCAAATTTCGAAATTTTTGAAGTTCATTTGCCTATTTAACCAAAAAATTTTCAAAAACTGTGCAAGTGGAACGGACAGAACTAGTAGTGCTGTGATGTGTGGTCTGTATTGAACTATATGGAGATCTTTTGGTGTAGTGGTCTTCATGAAATATCTGCCTTTATGTCTTGACTATTACATGTTTGAATTTTATAATTTTTTAAAGTCATTTGGATATTTAATTAAAATGTTTTCTAAAGCTGTGCAAGCTGGATTGTGCGAATTTCAAGAGCTGTAATGAATGGACTATTCTATTTTGTATGAGCCCCATGAATTATATTGTTTTAAGTGATTGAATCTTGCTGCACTTGTGATGATATTTGGCATTACATATAAAATCGAAAGTTGAAATGGATCTTGTTGCCATCACATCATGTGCCATGTTGATATTGAGACACAAATTGTGACTATGAATTATGGGAAATGTGGATACCGTCGGAGGTGTGAGCCGACGATGCCCCGGGAGTGTCGGGATGCCCGGAATGTGGGGTTGTCGGATGCCCAGAATGTGGGGGTGCCGGATGTCCTCGGAAGTTTCGAGATGCTTAGTGGTATACGGTACGTAATTCCAGGGGGAATTCCCGGTGGTATGTCGGTACATAATTCCGGAAGCCCTGGAGGTGTGTGCCGGGGGGACTCCTCGTGATGCTAGTTGGGATACGAGATGCCCGGAATGTAGGGGTGTCGGATCCCCGGAGGTGTGTGCCAGAGGTTCCTCGCGATGTCAGGTTGGATGCAAGTGATAAATTGTGGGATGCAAACATTGATCCCTGGAAAGAAAAACTGATGAGATCCTTGTGAAATATAAGAATTGAAAATTAATCATGTGCATGGGTGTATGTATATGGCATGATGCATGATCTGCTTATGAAAGTAAATTAATGCTATTTGATATTGAAAATGCGATCATAAAGGCATGAATGGATCGCATGGTGATGGATGCTTGATAGCATGAATGAATCATGGTGGTATATGCACGATGGCATGGTGAGATATGCATGATTGCATGGTGGTATATGCACCTATGGCATGTATATGCATGAATGCTTGATGATAAGTGCATGGTGGTATATGCACATATGGCATGGTGATATATGCATGAATGCTTGATGACAAGTGCATTGGTGGTATATGCACATGACATGGTAACCTATATATATATGGCTGTTTTGACGTAATATGCATGACTGAAAGGTGAGATCTGTTGGATATGTATGAATTATATGTACTCTATGATGCCATGATTGTTCTGTTTGATGCATTGAGTAGTTTAATAGGTTTTTTATCTTGCTGAGTGGTTGTACTCACCTCTTTTGGGGACTAACATTTCAGACTAGATAAGATACCTCTGCTGCCCATGCCACCGGGATGGATCAAGTGGTTGAGTATGACCGCGAGGAGGAGGATAGCAAAGGAAGGAAATTTTGGACGCCGACATTGAACGATTGACTTTGAGTATACGACTGTTGGAGGAGATGTCGGTGATCTTTTGAAGTATAGCCGAGTATAGAGGACTACGGCATTTTAATGTACCGATGAATGATGTCCATCTGGTTTAAGTAAATAAAAGTGTTTGGCTTTTACCTATAAATGTTTAGTAGGTGTGTATCGTTTTTTGAATATAGGGAAGGGAATTGTTAGATGTGCTTCCGTATATGAACTGCGCAAGGGACCGATCTAAAAGATGTAAACCCCCATGGTTGTATGGACCCGGTGCAATTGAAATGGTATCAGAGTAATATGTTATTAGGGAAAGTGAAAGGTAAATAAATGGTGGCAACCCTAACGGATTGAGGGCCATCGAGGGGTGCCACACAGATGGTTGATTTGTGCTCCTCGATGATTCATCTTCAGTGAGATCGAAATGCATCTAAGTATTAGGCATGAAACAAGGCCCACAACTAGCAATGCAAGAGGACTTCCGTTGTGAAGACATCAAGACAGACTTGGAAGATTTTGAGGACATGATTGCGAGTGAATAACACTAAGATTTGTAAAGAAAGAGTAAGTGAATCGAGAACAAGAGAAACGGGGGTTTGCGAGAGATTAGGGTTTATGAAGATTGTGGTAATTGGAAGAAAAGAAATGATATAACTATTTAAAGTAATTGAACCATGTTGGAGAAAACTTCTATGTTGTTTTGAAGCTGAGAAAATTTATCTAAGTTCTATTTGAAGATTGCCAGACTTTGGTGTCAAAGTCTATCTTACATCAGAAGTTTGCCCACTTTGACAAGTTCCAGACTGAACGCAAGAATGAAGACTTAATCAAACTCAGGATTATTTTCTTCAAGGTTTTAGTATGAACAAGATATGTATGTCAGGCTTTCTAGTTGGAAATACCACTTACCATATTGGTTATCTTAATTGGAATCAATTTCGAAGAAGTGAATCATTTTGGAAGGCAAGCTTATTTAGAAAGAATCTACTTATGAAAATCAAGATCTTGATTGTATGGATGAACATGATTGATGGGCTTTCATCTCAATTTTCAAACAGATTAAGATCTCCTTGATTGATTATGTCCAATGGGTTGATTGGAAGAATTCCTCTGCAAAGTGCCAACGGTCGACAAGGCATGGAGGAGTATTTAAGGCGATTTTTCAAGTCTTTCAAAGAGAGTGTGAAAGAGGAATTCCAAAGTCTGAAGCTTTCAATTCTCTTGTCCTTCATTATTCAATGCTTAAACTTGTATTTGATCGTGAGAAACTCTAGAGAGTGATCTTGTGAGAACAGTAGAGACACCTCACTAAAAAGTCGAGATCACAGTGTTATAATATTCTCTTTTGATTCATAGTGGAAACCAGCCAGAAGGCTGTAAGTATGAGAGAGTGGACATAGGCTTGATCTAAGCCGAATCACTATAAATCTTGTGTTCATTTATCTCTTCCATGAACTCCTTTTACTTTATTTGCTGTGATATACTACTGTGTTTTGAAATAGTTGTTAAAGTCTATTTTTACACCTATTCTAGGTGTTCTACTAGCCTTTTCAATTGGTATCAGAGCTCGTGTGCTTACTTTGTTGAAGTGTTTTTATTTCTAAAGCTAAAGATCTTCTATGGCTAGTATTTTGGCTCCAAGATTGGTTGAGGGATAAAGCAACACCAGACCTCCTTATTTCGATGGAAAGGAGTACAACGTATGTAAAAACAAGATGAAGGCATTTCTCAGATCCAGTGATCCCCTGGAATGGGATGTTGTTGAAAGAGGAATCAATCCTAAAGCAACATCAGCTTCAGACAGAGGGAAAGAAGTGATCGATGCTGATGAATCAACTCAAGCTAAAATTACCAAGAGACAGGCTCTTGATGGAAAAGCAATCTAATCTCTATACCGTGCTTTGTCTCCTTCTGAATATAACCGAATTTCTTCTTGTGAAATAGCAAAAGAAGTTTGGGACAGACTCCATGTTACCTATGAGGGGACTGACCGTGTGAAGGAAACAAAAATAAACATTCTGTTTGGATAGTGTGAAACATTCAGAATGAAGCCTGGAGAATCTATCTCTGATATGTTTAGTCGCTTTACAGAGATTGTGAATGGCTTGGTTAATCAATGCCGACCAATTTCTGGACCAATGAAAGTCAACAAACTACTGTGTGAACTTTCAAAGAATTGGAATCATGTGAAGACCTCAATTAGAGAGACTCAAATGATTATGCCTCTATTAGTAGATGAATTAATAAGCACACTTCAGTCGTACAAAGTGGAGTAGATCAATGATGAGGAAGAACCAAAAGGTCAGAAGTCAATTGCTTTAAAATCTAATATTGATTCTGATCATACAGATTCAGAAGAGGATATGGATGATGAAGAATTGGCCCCCATGATAAAGAAATTCAAAAGATTGAATAGAAAAGGTAGAAGGTTCAATTGGAAGAAGCAAGGTTCGCAGAATTCCAAGAAGAAATCTATAGAAGAAACTAAAACAAGCAGGGATGTAATATGCTTCAAGTGCAAGAAAAATGGGCATATCAGACCAAACTGTCCCTTGTTGGAAAAGAAGAAAGGGAAGACTGAGAAATACAAAAAGACTTTCAAAGTAGAAACTTGGAGTGACACCGAATGTGAAGAAAGCGAAGAAGAATTTGCAAACATGTGTCTAATGGCTCACTCAAAGCCAGACTTAGAATCAGAGACGGACATTGATTCAGACTCTGACAAAGAAATTGAGGTTAGTAACTTTGAAATTTTTGTTAAAGTCTCTATGTATATAGATGAACTTTGCCTCAATCTTAAATCCTCTCTTTAAAGGATATTCAAACTGAAAAAGGAGAATTCTAAGCTTAGGCAACAGGAAGTCTCTTGGAAAGAAAAGTTTGAAAATTTGAAAAGAAGTTTTAATGATTTGAAGAAAAATTCTGATTCTCTCTCAAAAGAAAATGTTGTTTTAAAAAGGGAGATTTCAAATATTTTAAAAAGGTTTTCAAATGGATCAAAAAAATTAGAGAAAATTCTTACAGCTTAAATACCCTATTTTAACAAGTCTAGTTTATGTATGAGTAATGAGACTGTTAATTTAATTGATTTTCCTAAAGTAAAAGAGAGACTTAAGCAAAGGCCTGCAAAGACCTTTCACAAAAATCATTTTCAAAGAGTGTTTGTAAAACCTGTTGGCTAAATTGCACTCAGATATTCTAAGTGTTATAGCTCAGAACATTTTGGGAAGGATTGTCCTAAGGTTTGGAGACCGGTTAAGAAAGATTGGGCAAGAACTGTTTTTAATACTAACACTCCTGGACCCAAGAAAATCTGGGTACTAAAGAAAGTTTGAGTTTTTCTTTTGATTGCAAGTCACTATCAAAAGAAAAATCAAATGGCATTTGGATAGTGATTGTTTGAGGCATATGACAGGAGGCTCAAGCTGTTTCGAAAAGCTTGATAGACTAAAAGGAGGAAAAGTTTCTTTTGGAGGAAATAGTAAAGGAAAGATTATAGGCTGTGGAACTGTGAAGTTTGGAAGTCTGATTATCAATAATGTTTCCTTGGTGAAAGGTATAAACTACAATCTTCTGAGCATAAGTTAGCTTTGTGATATTGGTTTTAGAATAAAATTCCAAGAAGGCATTTATTTTGGGATAAGTCAAGACTTCTCTCAATCCTTTACTTGGTGAAGGCATGGCAATATTTACATTCTAGATGTAAATCTAGAAAGTTCATGGTGTCTTATTTCCATTCAAGATGAAGCAAGTCTTTGGCATCTAAAGCTCAATCACGTAAATATGAAGCAAATTGCCAAGATTTCTTCTAAGAAGCCGGTTCGAGGGCTTCCTAATATGGGTTATCAAAAGACTGAGTTATGCACTCCTTATGTCTTGGGAAAACAGGTTAGAAGTTCTTTCAAACCAGTAAATCAAGTTTCTACCAGTTGAGTTGTGACATCCTGAAATTCGAGCCCTCTGAGGGATCAATGAATGTGAATTTAGTCAATGCATTGTTGGTCGATCTCACTCAGAATTGATCACTCCTGAGATACTAACCTTGAGGGGAAAGGTTAATGAGGACATAACTCGTATGACTAAAGAACTTGACTTGGGAAAACGACTTGACCATGAGACTTGTGTGAGGATAATCCTATATATAAGTAGGCCAATTTCAAGGATGACTAGAAGTTGGTTCGTGGACAAAACATAATGGAATGATGGTTCATTCCGTTTACTATTATCAAACCTGCAAATGATCCTAGGTCGATCCTCGGTAATCGTGTACTTTAAAATAAGAATCTATCCTCCGCAAATTCATGAAGGTAAGGACGTCCATGTGTCAAGGGGTCTTGAACATGGTTAGACACGAGTCGGTTATGTGTGAATCCTCAAAGCCATCGGTTAGTATGAGTTGTACCCAAAATAGCATTGGGCGAATTTGACATGGCATGAGAACTAAAGATTGGACTTCAAATTATCATGAACATCCAAGATGGACTTTGGATGAAGCTACTTCGTCAATCGATGGCGCTAGTTAAGTCAGTACTTGGAAAATGGATTTTTGGATTGAGGACGCGAGCCCATGAGGAAGTGGGCCGGGCCAATCTAGTGTGGGCCTCAGGCCCAAGGTGGGACAGCCACCATGGAGACCCAAGGCAAGCAAGTGAGCCCATTGGGTCTAACCCACCATTTCTTCTTTCAAGCTTATTAGTAAACCTTAAGCCCATTTGAGCCGAATCAAGCCGAATCAATTCCCAAGCCCATTTCTATTCATTTCCAAGCCCAATTCTTAGGCCAACCCATCCATTACAGCCCAAGGATAGATTGGTAATTTGTGCAAGGTGGAAATGACTATTTTGCCCTTAAAAGTGTGTGGATAAGGGCAATGGAAGAGAGAGAAGATGAAGTGACTTGCATGGAGACTTGGGGCCAGCTTTTGGGGCCTTGACGGTAGCCCTCACTTCACTCTCTCTCTCCTCCTTCAACTCCATCCCGACTAGACCCCTCTCTCCCTTGTTCTCCCTCTCTTCCTACTTTTGCTCTAGAAGACCTTGCTCCAAAGATCTGAGTTGATTGTTGGCTTCCCATGTGAATCAACTCCCATGCCACCCACCATTGTGCTCAAGACATCCAAACCGTTCGCCTGGAGTTGGCCGTTCCCTAGTCGAAGCCGTCGGATGACCCGCCGGTCGACCAAAAGCTAGCGCTAGTCTGACCGTCTAGCCTTGTTTTGCTCCAGCTAACCTTCTTGTGTTTTACTAGGTCAGTAATTGTCATTATGTTGTTTTCCTCATGTAATCCTTGCTTATGATGAATGAAATGGAAGTATGTGATTATGAAACTTGTTCTTGAGTGAAATTTCCTTATGATAAAAATGTATACTCTTCCACTTGCATAACAAAAATGAAAGATTATAGTGGATGGTCTAAAGTGACGGCCTAGGACGTCATGGCTCTTACAACCCCTTTTGTGGTATCGGAGGTATAGGTTAACCATGGAGTGATAAGGTGTACTAGTGGTGGAAGAAGATAGGATGCGCACACTAAAACACTAATAGCTTGTGCTTGATGTATTGCTATTTTGTGAGGAACCTTGGTTACTCATAGGGTATCCATAACTTATGTTACTTCTTAGTTGGCTAGGGTATTTGGTCATTTGATGACTAGTGATCGATTTGTAGAATGGTTAGTGCTTCAAGAAGGAAAGGAACTCGTAGGAGGATGGCCATGGGTGGATCTCCGTCAAGAACCAGAAGGAATTTTGCAAATTCTTGCTAATGTAGGAGCCCTGATAGAGAGACAAGCTCAACAACAATAGTAAGGCGGTGAATGCTGAATGCAAGGGTTGGTTGTGCAATTTCTTAAGCTGAAACAACAAAAGTTGTTGGTTTGGGAGACCCTTTGGAGGCTGAGGTATAGATAGATGACATGGAAAAGATTTTTGCATTGTTGAACTGCATAGATGTGGAGAAAGTATCCATGGCAAAGTACCAACTTTAGGGAAATGCTGAGCATTGGTGGAAGGTGACAAAAAGAGCAGTATTCTCAAAAGGGGTGGAAGTGACTTGGGTTGGTTTTGTTTGGGCTTTCTTTGGAAAACACTTTTATGATTGTGCTAGAGACAAGAAGGTGATGGAGTTTATGCAACTTGATCCAAAACAACTTGACATTGGATCTGTGTGAGGCAAGGTTTGCTAAACTCTTCAGGTTTGCTCCCAAGTTAGTTGAGAACAGGAAGGATGAAGCTAAGGGATTTTTGAGTGGTTTGAGGCCTGACATTCGAAGGCACTTGGTGCCTTTGAACTTGAAAGATTATCATGAATTATATGAGCATGCCTAGTTAGTGGCATAGGAGCTTGTGATGAAAGGGACCCCAGTGACCCATTAGGCAAGCCCAAGCCATCAGAATGGTCAAAGAAATTTCCACCATGACAAGAGACCCCATCAGGCTGGGCGACCATCATTCACATCAACTAAGAAGAGCCAAATTGGATGACCTGGGAAGGCATGGAACAATTAGTCATCGGGGCAACCACAAACCCAGAGTTCTACTTGTCATGTGTGTGGCGGATCCCATGTGTGCATGCCGTGCCGATTTATGAAGGCATGTTTTAGTTTTGGATGACTAGGTCACATGGTTAAAGACTGTTCACAAAGGAGGACCTAGCGACAATAGTTGCCCCAATCATCAATTGTGTCAGTGCAACAAGGAAATATCCGCAAGCCGCCAGCTCAGGGAAGAATCTATGTAGTTACATGGAATGAAGCTGAGGCCTCTAAAATGGTCAATACATTTATTATTTCATTGTCTGACTAGAATACTTATACTTTATTTGATACTGGAGCTACACACTCATTTGTGTCTACTCAGTTTGTGTAATTAAGTAGGATTAGACCTAGGGAGATGAAAGTGCCCCTTAGTGTCTCCACACTGTTGAGAGACGTGGAGTCAGCTACCCTCATGTGTAAGGACTATAGTATCTTCATTGTAGGGCAAAGTTTGCCTTCGGACTTGATGGTGTTAACTATGCATGATTTTGGCGTAACCTTGGGAATGGATTGGCTTCATAAGTACCAAGCTAATATGGAATGTTATAGGAAGATCTTTTGATTTAATCCTCTTGATCTCCGTAGTTTTGAACTTTATGGAGATAGAACAACTCCTTCCATACCACTCATTACTACACTTGAGGCTCATTGACTGCTTGAGGATGGATGTGAGGGTTATCTAGCTTGTGCAAAAAATCAAGACAAAGAGGGAGTAAAGCTAGAAGAGATTCTAGTAGTTTGGGAGTTTCCCAATATTTTTCTTGAAAAGTTATCAGGGCTACTCCTGGAATGAGAAGTTGAGTTTGTCATTGAAGTGGCGCTTGGTACAAAACCTATATCGAAAGCCCCATATCGAATGGTGCTAACTGAGTTGAAGGAACTAAAAGGGCAACTGCAAGAGTTGCTTGACAAAGGATTCATTAGGCCAAGTGCGTCACCTTGAGGTGCACATGTATTGTTCGTGAAGAAGAGGGATGGATCCCTACACCTCTATATAAATTATAGGCAACTGAATTAGGTAATGATTAAGAGCAAATATCCATTGCCTAGGATCAATGAGCGTCAGTTTCAAGGAGCGTCATTATTCTCTAAAGTTGATTTAAGATCAAGGAATCATCAACTAAGGATAAAGAAGGAGGATGTTCCTAAGATGGCCTTTAGAACTTGATATGGACGTTACGAGTTCTTAGTTACACCCTTTGGATTGACTAATGCACTAGCTACTTTTATGGATTTAATGAACATAATATTCAAGCCGTCCTTAGATTGATTTGTAAAAGTTTTCATTGATGTCATCCTTCTCATGACCCCAACTTCATCTCCGGGTCATGAGCGACAATGGTTATTTTCGCAACGTCCCAGGCTTGTCGTCGTCCCGATTCTTTTTATCTTGTTATCATGCACATGGAAAATGTGAATAAACAACTCTCTAGACAAATAACAGCTAGATGACTAGGACATACATCACACAGAACACACTGATTTATATTATAACTACTTTTACAAGCCCTTTCTTTACGGGCCCTCTTGCATCACACTATAGGTTTTCCACACGGGCCAAGAGAATTCCTCTCTCCTTTATCGTGATTGCAGCTTCCAACACTGACTTGAGACTTCCATGTCTACAAGATTGAACAACAAGGGTGTGAGTTTTGGGGATAAGTAAAATTTCTAGTTCTCTACTAGGAAAGCATCTCATCATCAAAACCTAGCAAGTACAATACTCGTAAACAGTGTCGATGGCAGATCAATTGCAAACTTGTTGCTACCATTAACTACATGCAAATGTCCATCACAGCTTGCTTTAATGCATACTTACCTTTGGCTTATCAATAAATATATCAACATATTATGCTTATGCATAACCAGCACATATGCAAATTCATTTAGCGTCGTCCTAGCTCAACTAGGCCCTTTTAGCTCGACCGAGGCTTCCAACTTCATGCTGGGATTCCTAGCTTGACCAGGGCATCTTGGCTCAATTGAGGTTTCTCGAGGCTAGCTTCTCGAGGCTTCCGGCTTCAAAACCCAGGCATCTTGGCTTAACCAAGGCATCTCGACTCAACCGAGGCATCTCGTTCAATGAACGAGGCATCCCCATCGACGTTGTATGTCGACAGATGCTTTTTTCCTCTTTAAGTGCATGCATAAATGCATCATACAAGCCATTTCTTTTCTTTTCTCTTAGTTGACACATGCATGGCCCGAAGGAATGCTCATTCATTCCTGTGTGTTATGAATTTCTTATACTTCACTAGCAAATATGTTGGGAATGATCTTTAGTCCGTAACTTGAATCAATCACTTAGCACCAATCCCCATATTGGACAAGGCTCGGAACGGTACACCTTGGTACTGATCCAAGACCTCGAGGCTTTGTTATACCTCGCTTTAATGACTATCCAAAGCTTGATTGACCTTAGCTCTAACCCGATGTGAATACACATGTATCGAGAATGACCCACGGTTCGCGGTTTCATTCAATGCCAAGCATAAATTCCCAGCATCCATTTTGACTATAGGAATTGGCATGCTTGGTGCCTTACCAAGACCTCGTGGATTTGGCGATCTCCCTACCGATCAAGGAATAAGATCAACATGCCTCAATGTTGACTTAAGAACATGTGGCCTCAGGTGATTCCTACACTAGGCGAGACTCGGACCCGGCATCCTATTTTTGCCAAAATCAAGGCTTTATGGCTTGGGCAACTTTGTTGTACGATGAACTCAACCCAAATGAACCTTGGCCTCATTTCGGGCATGAACAACTCAAGCACACGTTCAAGCACAAACATGAGCAAAACCATACAAAAGATCCAACATCCTACCCATGGCTTGACGGGTATGGTATCAAGGTGACAAGCCTATTTTGCAAGGTGGCATGCCTAGGGTCCTAAGAGAACACTTGTCATTTTATTATTGGACCACCTATTGGCTTGCTTTCCAAGGCTCAATTTAGGCTCATGATGTGCCTACGTTCCTAGGGGACACATAAGCCCTTATAATGCCTAATGTCTTCTTTTAATTGGTGGGCTCTTACCTTATTCGCCAACGCTATATTTTAGGGTAATTATAGCCTAAGATTCTAAAGGACACCTAAGCATGAATTAGCAATTATTGAAATGCTTGAAATAGATGAGAAAGTGCAATTTGTGGAGGAGCCCGTGCAAATTCTAGATTGTAGGGAAGAAGTGATAAGGAACAAAACAATACCGTTGGTCAAGGTATTGTGGAGATACCATGACTTGAAAGAGGTGACGTGTGATAGTGAGGAAGAGATGAAGCTCAAGTACCCACAAATTTTCCATTAATTAGATAAGCCTTTAGAATTTTGAGGACGAAATTTTATAAGGAGGGGAGAGTTAGGACTTCCTGAAATTTGATCTTAGAATTTCGTTTAAGCTAGTACTTGTCAACGGAAGTGGAATCGAGCTAGGTGGATTGCCCGATGGGCTTTGCACATGAGCTAGTCATGTGAAAGCCTAGTGGGCCTAATTTTAGGCTAAGCATGGACTGGTGAGAGGATGGTGGACCAGGAATAAGGCTCAATGTGCTGGGCATGTGTGGAAGGCCCGATTGAGGTGGAAATATCGAAAATTTGATCAATGAGTTTGTGCAAAATTAGATGTTTTTAGATGTTTGATGGAAATTTCTTGTAGTGCAATTGGTGATGTTTTGACGTATGGAAATGATGGTTTACATAAGATCCTATGTGGCATCCCAAAATTCAAGTCATCCTCTAGAGAAATTAAAGCCTATAATTAGGTAATGAAATTACCTATGGTCTATGTGTTAGCCATTAGTTTTCTTAAGGCTATGTGTTATTGTGCTTGTGTTTATGAATTTTGAATTTAGGACTATAGGATAAATTAATAATCTATGCTTGGCTATGCACCTCATAAATTAAATTCCTATATGTAAAATATTACAAGATTTTGGCCATGTGGAATTTAGTAATTTAATTTTTAAAAGAAAGAATAAGAAAGGGGTAAAATTGATTTTTAATTGGGTTGGGCCTTAGGCCCAATAGCTTGAGCCTTTGATGGGCCAAGCTAGTCGGCCCAATTAGGCCCACGAAAAGGGGGCTGTCGCCGGCCCAAAAGGAGGCCCAAGCCCATCTTGCATGTGTTGTGACAAGTGGCACAAGACTCTCATGCATTGGCTTAGGGAAGAAGGCCATGCATTGGCTGGTTTGTAGGCAAGTAATCATAAGGTTTAAGGGGGAATAAAAGGGAAGGAAAGGAGAGAGAATGGCTGGTTAGCCATTCGGCCAAGAGAGAAAGAGAGAGAGAGAGAGAACCGTGCGAGAGAGAGAGGAAGAGGGTGCGGCCGAGAGAGGAAGGAGCTGTCGCCGTCCATTCGCCGTGTTCGTCCGCCGTGTGCCGTCGTTTTCTTTGGTCTAGAGGCAAGTGGGAGTCCTCTAGCTTCTCTTGCATTCTTGTATGTTGTTTGCATGTTGAACTTTTGGTTGTTAGATGGGAAAAACCGAAGCATGGATGAGTTGTGTGTGAGTGGTGTGACTGTTCTTGCTCGGATCGTGTGAGTCAGTAACTTGTTTGAGCTTGCATGTGTGTTTGGAGTCCGATTTTGGCTTTGATGTCTTCATTAAAGTTGTAGCTAACATCTTGTACTATAACATACTGAAATTTCGTGGAAAATGATGGAGATTTGAGGGGTTAAAGTCTCATCTTACGGAGACCTCAGATCTGGAGAGTTTTTACTGACCTTTTGCTGGATTCATGGTTGCATGTTGGTTTTTCTTGAGAATATCACTTCAATTTCTTCATGAAAGTTGTAGGGAACATCTTAAAATACAAATACTCAAATTTGAAGTGAAAAGAACAAGTATAGCTTGGTAAATCGACTAGATCTTGAAGACGATGATTCTGGTGATGTGTTCCGAGACACCCGAAACTTAAAGGACTAAAATGAGGACTATACTCTGGGTATTTGACCTAGATCTCTTCATGAAACTTGTAAAGGACACATTGATACATAACATATCCAAATTTCAGAGGAAACAAAAGAGAATAGATGGGTGAAATCTTAATATTTCGGAGATGTAGGCACTGGACGATGCGGTAATAGATCTAGAAGCTTCGTGAGGTTGGATAAAATAATCTATAAGGAATCTGGCTTGGAGTTCTTCATAAAAGTTGTAAGAAATTGTCTTGGCTATAATCCAGTAAAATTGTATAATTTTTGGAGGCCATATGGATATTTTAAGTGAATTTATTCGGAAACCGTGCATTCTGGTTTCATCCGAGAAGTATAGGATGTTTTGTGAAAATTGTGAGATTTTGTAAAAAATTCAATTTGGCCATGAATTTTGCATGCAATCCTATTGGGTTGCAATTGCTTGAATTTTTATAATTTTGGAAATTTATAGATATTAAAAAAATAATAATAAAATAATAATAATAATAAATAA
Organism: Eucalyptus paniculata subsp. matutina; assembly: GCA_017140255.1. Lineage (NCBI taxonomy): Eukaryota > Viridiplantae > Streptophyta > Magnoliopsida > Myrtales > Myrtaceae > Eucalyptus > Eucalyptus paniculata. The sequence goes on from CM029437.1 coordinate 37,927,694, forward strand.
AATAAAATAAAATAAAATAAAATAGATTATTTTATTGGCCATAGATTCCATTTAATTTAATTATGTGGCACGTGTGATAAAGTCTTGATATATATATGACATGGAATTGAGATGCATGTATGAATTCAATGATGAGTATGATCTTGATTTGTCATCACATCACATGCCATGATAAATTGAATCATAATGATGTGAATTGAGATAAATGAGGAAGCCGTCGGAGGTGTGAGCCGACGATGCCCCGGGAGTCGGGATGTCCAAAGGTTTGAATGAATCGATGCCCTTTGGATGCCTGGTTGAATTGTGAATACATGCCCAGAGGTTTTCCCCGGGAGTGTCGGGATGCCCGGTTGTATTATGATACATACTCGGAGGGTGAGGGTTGTATCATGATGCATGCTCGGAGGGTAGGGGTAACCATTTTCATGGCGAGCCCCGGAGATTCCTCGTGATGCCGGGTGGGGTGCGAGATGCCCGGAGTTCGAATGAGTCAATGCCCTTTGGATGCCCGGTTGTATCTTGGATACATGCCCGGATGCCTCGTGATGCCAGTTGGGATACGAGATGCCCGGAATGTGGGGGTGCCGGATGTCCGGTTGTATCTTGGATACATGCCCGGAGGTTTCTCGCAATGCCAGGATTGGGCGCGAGTGATGAATGTGGGATGTAAACATTGGTCCCGGGTATGAGAAATGTGGCGGTCCAAGATGAAAAGTGGAAATTAAACCATGGCATGATATGCATGATGATGATGATGATGATGATGTGATGTGAAATGATGATGATCACCCATGGCATGACATGCATGATGATGATAATGATGATGATATACGATATGCATGATGATGATGACGACGATGATGACATGTGTGATATGATGATGTCATGAAGATGATGACATGTGTGATATGATGATGATGATGATGACATGTGTATGGTATGATGGTGTCATGTATATGATGATGATGACATGTGTGTGATATAATAATGTCATGATGACGATGATATGAGTATGACATGATGATACACATGTATGTGTTATGACTGTGGTGATGATGCATGATAGTATATGCATGGCTTCAAGGTAAGTAACGCCTGCAATGCATGTATGACTTGTATGATGCATTGAGTAGTTACTGGATTCCTTTACCTGCTGAGTGGTTGTACTCACCCCTTTTGGGGACCAACATTTCAGATTAGTAGGTGGTTTGAACGGTTGGATATGACCGTGAGGAGGAGGATAGCAAGGGAAGGAGCTTTTGGACGCCGGCACTGATTGATGGACTTTAAGTGTATGACTGTTGGAGGAAATGTTGGTCATCTTTTGGAGTGTAGCCGAATATAGAAGACTACGGCATTTTGATGTACCGATGAACGATGTCCATCTGATTAAAGTAAATAAAAGTGTACGGCTTTTACCTATAAATATTTAGTAGGTGTGCATTGTTTTTGAATATAAGGAAGGGAGTTGTTAGATGTGCTTCCGTATATGAATTGCGCAAGGGACCGATAAAAAAAAAAAAAAGATGTAAACCCCCAGGTTGTATGAATCTACTGCAATTGAAATGGTATCAGAGTAATATGTTAATACGAAAAGTGAATGGTAAGCGAACTGTGGCGACCCTAATCGGATCGGGGGCCGTCGAGGGGTGCCACATCCCAGGACATTAGAAATGGTGACTTGAGGATGTGTGCAATTCCACTAAGTTTTTGGCTCATGTTATTAGTGGAGGATCTTGGAATAAAGTGGCTCAATGAGGTGCCTAGTGTTTGTGGTGGCCGAATTCTTTGGGTTTAGAGAGGGAATAGTTTTTTTTTCCTTTAAATTAACATTTGTTTAAGGCATGCAAGCCAAGTAGAAGAGAACAAAATTTAGGGATTACTTGCAATGAGCATTTGGTTTCCCATGCAAATTTCGATTTTCCCCTTCCACCTACCCACCAGTTGAAATTAGCCCTCATGATGGCCCTAAATTCCTCCAGCCAATCCCCTTATTTGCATGGCTATAGCAAGGGAGAATTCCCAAGGAATTCCATCATTTCCCCCCATCTTCTTCCTTCATTTTCCCTTCGTATTTGGTTCTTCTTCTTGCTTCCCCTCACTCACCCGACGCTCTCTCTCAAAATTTTCTTCCCATGTCCATGTTGTTCTTCAAAGAACTAGCGAGTAGAGGAGTGATCAGCCTTCAAGCCAACTTGTGGAAGCTGTCTTTATGTCCTAAATTAGTTAAGGGAATAAGCTAGATGTTAAGCTTCGACATCCTCTCGGCACTTGAGGGTAGATTAGTTCGATATAGTGGATTTTTGGGTTATAGGAGCTAGCTCCTTGGATGATTTTAGCTTGCATGTATTCTGTGATATGTGAGAGGTCTTGCATGTAAGTTTTCTTGAAGGTTTTGGGTGCTAAGCTTGCATGAGATGCGATTCTAGAAGCTAAGGTTGAATCTCCTCAAGATCTGTTCTGCTAGACCTCCCACATTTGATGATTTTGTGGATTTAAATATGCTACGAATTTATAGTGTATTCGAAAATGTTTTAAATATCTTTATGTATAACATATATTTTATTTGCGATTTCTGGATTTAAAAAAAAGAGTTTTTAGCTTTGTTGCATGCAAGTCAGTAACTTGTTTTGTGCTGGAATTAATGACCTTTTGGTGTTCAATGAATTTTTATCAACTCTTATGTTCGATTTTCAAAATGGTTTCTTAACAAAAGTTGTTCAGCACATTTTGATGTTTAACATAGTCGAATTTCATAGCAAATGAACAAGTTTTGCATTTTGAACCTAGCTGGTTTTGAAAATGTGATTTCTAGACACGGGAATAGTTTTGGTGACCGTTTTGTGTGATTTGATGCTCTTATTATAGAAAGAACTAGGTTAAACTCCATAATGAAAAATGTTGTTTTAAATGTGTTTTACATCATATTAAAATTTAAGAATTTTCTGAACTCGTATGGTTATGTTTTTGGATTTCATCTTGGAGCTCTGTAGGTGGGCTTGGTTTTTGTCGGTAAGGTTCAATTGTGGTGTTGTTACTGTTTTTGATGTTACACTTGCTGGAAAATGCATGCTCTATGATTGTGGATGAGTATAGCATGCTGAGAACTTGTGCTTGATGGTTATGCATGACTGGTGCTCATCGTATGTGCAAATGAAGTGAAATAGGCTTGGAAATTGTGTGAAGGGCAATTCTGTTTCACGCATGATATTGCATTGCGATCTTGGCATATTGAGCATCGTGTGTGGTGGTGTATGCATGTGTTGGAGGTGTTATAAGTGTGACATAATGAAAGATAGTGATGTGGTGAAATATGTGAATGAATCCAATTAAGAGATATTCTTTCGGCCAGTGTCTCGTTGATGCCCCTAGGGAGTAGGGATGCCCCAAGCTATATGGTCTAGGATGCCTTGGTTTAAGTCACAAGGCTAGCGACCATTGTACACCAAGATGCCTTAGAGGGAGATGCTCAAGGCCATCATCCCCTGGAAGTGCAACCAGCGACCCAGAAGTGACTTCAACGAATTCGGCCAATGTCCTAGGTAAAATCCGATTCAAGGGTGGATATGAAATGTTCAGACATTGAAATTATTTCACAAGGCATGTGAGTATGTGTCATGGTGTAGCGATGTGCCATGTGATGCATGAATGGGTTCATGTGTCATTTGTGGTGTATGAATGGGATTTGTGTGTGCCTTACAGTGCGTTCTTCATGCATTCCATTCACTTTGGCATGTTCAGTTCGTATGATATCATTGGTACCATTTTCTGCCCTATTTAATATAATCCATGTTTATGAGTATTCACCATGTTTGAGCTATGTTTACTAGTGAGCGAAGTTAAGATCTTGTTTTTTAATGCCATGCTTTATCCTTTATTAGGCATTGTTGCTCACCCCTTATTTTCCTCTTAGATCATTAGCTATGGATGTGCCTCCATTGGTGACTTATGGCATGCCAGTGCAAGTTGTAGGTGTATATAGGAACTTTGAAGATGAAGATTTAGTCTTGTTTTGACTCATTATGTTTGTACTATTTGGATAGATGATGGATGCCATAATCCTTTTCTTATGCCCTTTGTGTCCTTGTATCTCAACGTGAATGGGAGGCTATTTGGCCCCATCTATTGGTGATATTTTAGGTGTGGAGTAGGAGGCTTGTGTGGTGTAAAGTGATGTAGTGGATGAGGAAAACTAATGGATAAAGGAGTTAGGCACCTTTTTGGCTTGATGTGTATTTTGCTAGGTCTGTAATTGTCAAGATGTTATTTTTCTCGTGTAATCCCTACTTATGATGAATGAAATGGAAGTATGTCATTATGAAACTCGTTCTTGAGTAAAATTTTCTTATATTAAAAATTTATACTCTTTTGCTTGCATAATAAAAATGAAAGATTATAGTCGATGGTCTAAAGTGACGGCTTGGGATGTCATGGCTCTGACAATGCCCTCGGGCCTTGTATGTGTCGGCTACGATGAAAGATGAAAAACCAGCTTCTCTAATGAAAGATAAGAACTATTGCCACTTGAGGTGGCGACAATGCCCCCATGGCAACTACATGCCTTGTTAATGAGCAAGAGATGCCCCCACGCCAATAGAATGCCTGGGTTTAAGCCCGAGTCTCGAGAAGCTAGGCTCAAGAAGTCTTGGTCAAGTCGAGATACCTTGGTTGAGCTAGGGAACCCAGGCATGAAGTTGGAAGCCTCGTCGAGCTGAGAGGGCCTAGTCGAGCTAGGACAAAGTTAAATGAATCTTCTATGCATGTCTATATATGTATAAGTATGATATGTTGATGTGTTCATTGACAAGCTGAAGGTAAGTATGTAATGAAGTATGTTGTAATGGACATCTGCTTGTAGTTGAGGTGTAGCAATAAGTTTGCTATTGACTTGCCATTGACGTTGTATTGCTAGTGTTGCACTTGCTAGATTTTGATGATGAGATGTCCTCTTAATAGAGAATTAAGGGTTTTACTTACTAAATCCATGACTCACCCCATTGTTATTCAGAATTATAGGCATGAAAGAGCTGTAGTTTCGCTAGAGGTGGTAAGGTTTACCTTGGCCTTTTTTAGCATAGAACATATAGTAGTTGTAAATTTAATGGCCAGTAACAAATGGGCTTGTAAATTTAATTGATATAATTATGTGTTTGTAAGTAGTTGTTTTCTTGGCTATTTATTGTTATTTAGGTGTTGCGTGTACGTTTCCGCATGCTCTTAATGAAAAGATAAAAGAAATGAGTCAGCAATGCTATTGAAATGTCGCAAAATTAACCCCTGCTGCTCGTGACCCTAGGGATGAAGTCGGGGGTCATTACAAAATTACATCCTAACATTGGATTTTTTTCACCTAACACCTCACGCATGCACTTCTAACACTTTTTGTGGAAGTATTATAAGGCACATAGATCATTAAACTAGCTTGTCTACAAGAAAAGAGTTGGTGACATTTATGTTTGAACATGGCCCCCACTTAATATATAGCTATGTTGACTTGTGTTGACACCTGATTTTTAGTTGATGCGCCAAAAAGGTAAGAAAATCGAGACTTGGGTTTCCATTCGTGATGGAATGCATTTCTTGACCCAAAAAATGTCATTTTATTTAATTTCTATTTTTTCCATTGTCATTTTTCAAGAATTTCTTAGCAATTTTAAAAAAAATCAAAATGTCAAACGGTTGATTTTTGGGTTGACTTTTTACTCAACCCTTTGACCAAAAGTCAACCCCGGGTCAAAAATTGGTTTTTTACTCAAAAAGAAGTCAAATATTCTTAATTTCACTTTTATTAAATCAATTTTTCAAAAAACCGAAGATTTGACTAAAAAAATTAACCTTTTAGGAAAAGTCAACTAAATGGTTGAATTTTGGTCAAACCTTTGACCAAAAAATTTTGGAAAAATTAAATTTCAAAACACTTTGTTTTAGTGTCAATTTGACTTTTATGTTGAAAATTTCACAAAATTCAATTAGCCATAATTAGGTGTAGTTCTTTTTACAACATTTGGTCTAGGGACTATTTTTAATCTACTCATTCATTCCATTTTGGGAATTGCCATGTTGAAAGGTGAATTGCCATTTTAAGCTCTAATTTGGGGGTCAAAATCGATTCTTCATGATTCATAAATGAACAATCTTTTCCATTCATTTTCCTAAGATAAGACCAAATCTAGGTCCGTTTTAAAAAATTCGCATGAGAACTTCCTAATTTGAGAGATTTCATTCATTTGAGAGTAAGAAAATCAATCCATTGAGCTTTAATTGAAGAAATTTAAATTGACCCATTCAAAATTGTGGTTCAACTTTATAAATCAAAGTCCAATTTCGACATTAGACCAGCCTAAGTCTCGTGACTTCAATTCAAGGTCAATTTGAATGCATTAGATTGTCCTAAGTATGGGTAAATAGTCAAATAGGTTGATTACAACATTAATTGAATTGAATTTCAATTAATTTGTAATTTTGGACAAAGAATTGCAAAATTGCTCATTTTAGCCTTTAATGCTCGATTTTGTGTACCCGTGATTTTTCACCATAATCACTCAATTAAGTCCATAAAGAACCCATGGATTGCATTTATGAGGTTTAATTAGCTAAATTGATTTAAATCAAATAATTCCTTCTCAAATTGTACAAGTAGGGATCAAATTGCATAAATTTTAAACCCACAAGGACAACACAAACATGAACAAGCAAGAACTGGCTAGAACCGATCAAGAACAAATCAAATCGGCGTGAATCAGTTTGATCGGTTTGACCGGCCCTCGGTGAGGTAGGCCGATTCAGCCCCCCTTTCGGCCGATTCTAGACCTCCGGTGACCGGTTCCAAGATCCTTGCTTCATGAACTTTGCTCCAATGCTCTTTGATCTTCATGATTTTGCAAATTAACCCATGAATTTTGGAAATTTGCAATTTAGCCCCTAATTAGGCCCTTAAATGCAATTCTCGTTTTAAGCTCATATTGTCACAAACTAGACCCATCTGATCAGTCTTGCAACACATCTTAATGGTGTTTAGCATTTTAAATGTATGATTCGACCATCAGATCAAGTTTTTGATCATCGAATTAAATCGACGGCCAAGATCGGCCGATTTGGGACAAGTATAAAAGCCATTTTCGACCATCAGATCAAGTTTTTGATCAAGCTCATTTGTGTAGATATTTCTCTCTCTAAATTGATGTTCCTCTCTCCTCTCTCCCTCAATTCTCTTTCCCGCCAATTCTCTCCCTCGGTTCCTCCTTTGTCGTTTCGCTCGCTGTCGCTCGCTGGCCACTGCCAAGCCCCGTGATGGTTTCCACCTCCAGGTCAAAGCATTAGCTTGTCCCACCGGTGCCTAGATCTTCCCTACTTGCCATTCTCAACCACGGTTTCCAAGATCGGTGTTGGAATCGGCTTTGGTGCTGATCGGTTCAACCTCCTTGATCGGCGATCAACCGGCTAGTCAATCATCTTTGATCTAACCCTCGGCAAATCCCCGACCCTCTGGAGGTCGGTATTTGGCCAGACGGTCACCAGATTTTATCCTGTGGCCCAGTTTTCTTCTCCAACGACTTGAAGACCAGTCCGATCAAATCTATTTTGTTCTAACTTGAACCACCAGTCCATTAGGTTCCTAGGTGGTCCATGGTAGTCTGATCTGTCCTTTGGAGTTTTGATCAAGCTCTGTCAACGATCTCTTCGCCTGATTGCGCCTCGCTTTGAAGATAAATGCAAAAAGGTGGATTCTCGATCTCGAATCCGATGAAGCGAGATTGGCGTATCCGATTGGAGTTAGGATTCGATATAATATTCTTCAATTTAATGATGATGAGGTTATTTAATGATTTGCTGAGATTGAAGTTCATTGAGGATGAGATTATGGTTGATTGAGTGTAATCAATGTTGATATGCAATTTTCGTGCACCTGTATATGACTTTAATGTTTGGCCTAAAATGAGACCTTAGATGAGCTTATTTGACCTTGAGACCTTCTAGGCTTAGAAAGTACACTTCAAGATGTTCAATTTGATGGGTTGCATGTCCCGAGCGGGCAACGTTGGTCCTTGAAAAATACCTCGTAAACGGTCGATTTTGCAGTATTTTTGGTTTGTTTATGGTTTTGTTTTGGTTGCGATTTTTTGTTTTTGTTATGTTTAGACTGATTTTTTGTGGTCATTTTCTTGAAAGGTTTCTTTCATGAGATTTGTTCAAAATTGTCTTGGCTATCACATATATTTTTTCTAGATTTTATGGAGATGTTTGGTCAATCAAAATTGCTTAAAACTGAGCCTTGATTGATCTGCCCTGCACTAATCCAAAATGCATTTAAGTGAAATTGAGCATGTAGATGAGTCCAACTGACCTTAGAATATTCATGAAACTTGAATGACACGTCATATGCATTCCAACCACGTATGATTCGCATGATTTCATTGCTGTTTGGTGTGTCAATTGCATGCTCAAATGCATTTAGGTACTGCTGCAATTAGGACGTTCCATAACCTGCATCTATTTTGCCATTTTCACCTAAATTTGTGTGATCTCAATTAGGTATTGATGCCTTAACAAGAAATGTTCTTCGTTGTGTGTTCTGTATGTAGGATTTTTAGTTAGATCTTTGCATGTCATTAGGTAAACAAAATCAAGCACGTTCTGTGATGTTAAGGTGAGATCATAGGGTTATCATGAGCATAGTTGTAAAATGTGCATTACAACGTTTATGATCATCTATGGCACGTCATGATTGAGCATCATTTGCTATATGAACGTCATGTGTTAATTAGGCTGGTTGCATTATAGAAACACCAAGCACGTCATTTTAGTTCTAAGTCATTTTGCATTGCCAATGACTTGTATGATTCATTCGCATTTCAACTAGGGTTAGATATTTATCTGAATCATTTGTCGCTTTAAATCCTTTGTCATATGTGAATTTCTTGCCATTAATGCATAGCTTAAATGATCTTTTGAACCTCTAAACATAAACCATGTTTTGTTTTTGTAAGTGACTGTCATGCGCACTTGTACGAACATCGATTTTAGAATGTCTAATTGACCTTGACTGTACTTGGACCCTTCTAGGAAGTCATGAGGCTCACTTAGACCTTTCAAATGCCACTAGTTTTATGTGATTTGACTAAGGATTTATTCGGATCCCCCGTTTTACCCCTATGTGGGCAGACTTTTGCTATTTTTGTGTGCATTTTTCAATAGAGATTCTTAAATTAAACTCTTTAACAGAGTTTTCTTGTCACTCTTTGGACTATGTTGTGGTGAAGTTTCATGATTTTTCACATTTTTTTGATCGGTTAAATCTCAGTTGTAATGGCATGTTACTCTGCTGTTTTGTGAATTTTCTAATGCAACATCACACATCGTTGGATTTTATAAAATGTTTATGCAACTCATTTCAGAAATTTTTTTGATAAAATTTGCATCTTGTGATGTTGTGTACATTGTGTGATTTTTTCAAGGAAAAATTATTAATGGGTCCTTTCCAATTTGGCTAATTCTATTTGCCTTGTTTATGATGTTCGATTGTAAATTATTGCTGTGAATTCATGTTAGGATTTTTTAGGGAAATTTGTGTGTGAAATTAGGATTTGTCATTTTCATGAAATCCATTCCAAATTCCAATATCTTCATCGTAATTTTTTCTTGATAAATGTATTTGAGACGACCCAGACCCAGGGTAGTACGGACGGATGGACTGAGATCGCCTTGGCAGTACGCGGGTGAGGTTAAGGGCATGTCTCCCATCCCACGTCACTTTGGGGGAAGTCTTGGGGCTGGTTTATAAAAGCTTGGGTCCCTTTAATTTGTATAACGCATTTTAAAGCCATGAGGACTCAGTGTCCAAAGCAGACAATATTATACAGCGGGGCTCGAGTCGTTACAAATGGTATCAGAGCTGGAGCAAGGGCACTGTACCTTAAGAGGGGGAGAATGTGACGACCCAGACCCAGGGCAGTACGGAGGATGGATTAAGATCACCTTGACAGTATGCGGGTGAGGTTAAGGGCATGTCTCCCATCCCACATCGCTTAGGGGGAGTCTTGGGGCTAGTTTATAAAGGCTTGGGTCCCTTTAATGAGGACTCAATGTCCAAAGCGGACAATATTATACAGTGGGGCTCGGGTCATTACAGTATTGATCTTTTGGTCTTACTTTCTCCAAAATTACTTTAAAATGTCGATTTTGCACATCGAAATGGCTTTAGTACATGTGATGCTTCCAATACCAAATGTTTTAAAATCTTTCAATTTCTTGATTTGACATCGAGATTGTCAAGATTTGGACCGTACTTAAAATGTCACGACATCTGTGAGTGCATAATATGCAAATCCCAGACTAGCCTTGACAATTAAATGTGTTCCATATCGAGATGTTCCTTTGTCTAAAGGTCTAGCTTCATTTCTCAATGTTTGAAACTCATCTTTTGAAGCATCACATGAACCACTCATGCATGAAACCGTGTCATTCATTAAAAATTTCTATGGTTGTAATTGTTGAATGTTCATTGAATAAGTGACTTGTCGACGGCTCACTCAGTTGATTGATTGTTTGAGAAATAAGGATCAAGTGCTTGCTTTTGTGTTTAATTTGTATTGATGCATGTGGATTGTAGATATATGTCAGATATGATGCATGATCTCATGGTTTAAATCTTGGTATTTGTCTAGAACCTATTCTAGGGACTTATAAGTGTTAGTGGCCATGCGAGAACACAAATGGTTACTGATGGCTATAAGTCATAAGAAATTAATTGGGTAGGTGTTTAGATGGACCTATGCATGAATTGCAAAGGTCAATCCCGATGCCCTGTTTGTTCATTTGTGTATACGATATTGTGTTCTTGATTGTTCCTATGCTTTTAATTGTTTTGTCATGAATGAGTGTTTCTTTTCATTGTATGTACCTAGCTTAGATTTGATCATAATTAGATTAGGCCCTAAAGGTGGAGAATCATCGAGACTTGAAGATAATGGAAGGTCAATGTCCATTCCAACCATGAGGACACAAGGTACCAAAACAACAACAAAAATCGATCTAGTATCGATCGACGAGCATTTTGCAATTAGGTGGAATCACCCACACTTAATCACATGGCTTAGTCGAGTCAACCTATCTCCGGTCTCTAATCGATTTTTATCTGTACCGTAATGACCCTTGCATACTAGCACGCTCGAGCAGTTGATTTCTGGTTGAATTCTTAAATCTATTGCGTTAAAATCCCTTAACGGCATGTGCATAAATAAGAAGCAAATAAATTTGGGACGACAACAAAGCCTGGGATGTCATAAAATAATCCCCATGTCGACCTCCAAGTGAAGGGGGTTGTGACAGCTTTTGGTATCAGAGTGGGCTTTATTATTAGGAGTCATAAGGTGTGCTGGGAATCGTGGGATAGAAAATTGGAAGATCACATACATGATATGTGATTGTTTGCTTGATTGTTCTTTCTTTATGAAAGTGGTGATTACTGATTTTGATTGTATTGTAGATAATTCCCCTAGAACTCTATAGCTATATTCCTCAACAGCTAGTATGAGTTTCCAAGATCCAGCGATTGCCCATGGAAAATCAACTTAGGACCCAAATGCTTCGAAAGGAAAATCGAGAGAGGACCCCCAACTTGATGGAATTTTGCAAGTTCTGACCAACGTTGGGAGCTTGATGGAATAGCATGTTCAACAATAGCAAGCCTTTGTTTCCACTAAAACCTCAAATGGAGATGGAAATGGAGACCGTCCAAAGGCTAGATTGGTCGAACAATTCCTGAAATTAAAACCCCCAAAGTTTGCTAGAATTGGAAACATTTATGAGGCTGAGTCATGGATTGAAGAGCTCAAGAAGATCTTTGATCTTTTAAGGTGTTATGACAAGGATAAAGTGACCTTGGCAGTGTACCAATTACAGGGTAATGCCAATCACTGGTGGAGAGCCACCAAGAGGATCATATTTGTTGAAGGCGCTCCTTTGACTTGGGATGCCATTGTGTAGGCCTTTAACAACAAGTACTTTTTTAAAAGTGCTCAAGATAGAAAGATGGTCGAATTTCTACACTTGCAGTAGCAAAACATGACAATGGATCAATATGATGCCAAATTTACCGAATTATCGAAGCATGCTCCTCGATTAATTGAGAATCCAATTGATCGAGCTAAAAGATTCAAAGATGGCATCATACCTAACATTTGGAGTCATCTGGTGCCCTTAAATCTTAAAGATTATAATGAATTGTATGAACGGGGGCTCAATTAATTGAGAAGGATTGGCAAGAACACATTGTGGCATCGAATTTTCAAGGGAGGTCTTCTTATCTAACATTCCATCCTAATCAACGGCAAGGCAAAAGGTTCATGCTAGGAGGAAAGCATGTATTAAAAAAGAATAAGAAGCAGAAAGCAAGTGTGGTGTTGTCTAAAGTATGCCGTAATTGTGGAAAACGGCATGGTAATGGCCCTTGTTTAGCTAAAAAAGGAGTATGTTATAGCTATGGACAACCCGACCATAGGTTAAGGGATTTCCCTCAAAGGCGACAAACATTATTGCCATCACAACAACAACCGACGACATCCAATGGCATTTTTGCACAAGATAATAATTTTTTAGCTCAAGGATGAGTGTGCACGGTAACACAAGAGGAAGCGGAGAACTCCAAGACCATTATCACGAGTATAGTCTCTGTCACGCCCCAACCTTTTGAGCACATGTCATCCCTTGATCTCTTCGGTCATGGAATTGCGACATCCCAGGATGCATCGTTGACCCATTCATTTTATCTTTTGGTTAAGCAGAAGCAAAATAGACATCTCATAACCATTAATAAAATAGGGATAGTAAAAGGTATATATCAAAACGCAATTTTATATATATGCATAATAATCTTTCCATACAACAAAAGCTTAGCCATTTACACATCCGCGTAGCAAATTCCTTCATACTTGTCTAAGAATTGTGGTTGGTTTTAACCTAGCACCTCTATTCTACGAGGGCAACCACACAAGTGATATCCCCAATGCGTCTATTATGCATCCACATCAAATTACTTTGTCTTGAGCTCGAATAGCAATGATTGGGGCTTGAAAAGGTTTAAACAATGAGGAATGAGATAAACTCAATGAGTAAACTTCTTAAACCTCGTGTAGGAGGATTCTTCACCTTGAAGACGCCCTAAACATGCAACTTATCTATTGATGGCAGATCAATGGCAAGGCATTTGCTTTACATTATCTATTAATAGGATTAGGCCACTCAACATGCGAACTCTATCACGTGTCCAATTATAGTATAAACAATCACTACATGAGTGCACTATTTCATTAAGCATACGACATTCACAATTTAATAATCTAGGCATGAATAATAATAATTCCATGCACAATGCAGCAACTTAAATCTCACGAGTCTTAATTAAAGGCATAGAAATCCACAACCTTATCCGTGCCTTTTTGACTCGAATATCGACCTGCAAGACTTCCTCATGTCTCTCAATTCAAAAATAAGGTCGATTATAGCATGCATGTGCCACATAAGTCATTGAAATGACATTTGATTGATGCACTTTTCTCGTGTAACTCATAAATATATCTATGCTACACATGTGCAGGCTATGGCATCATTCTCATCATATGCTTTCAGTATTCATGCACTTTACACACGTTGATGTCTCAAGAATATTATGGCATCCCATACTACCATGCTATCCTTGAGACCATGTTGGGCAATATAATATAGTCATTGTGCCCATGCCATGCAATAATCCAGACCTGCTCATATATCAATCTCAGATCACACGTGTGCCAACAATAATATCACTTCTCAAAATATGCATTCATGCTCTCACGCACATTTCACACGACCATGTCTAGATTATTATGGTCACTCAGCACTCAAGGCCAACCCGAAGGTTCGCAATCATCCGGTATAACTGGACATCGTCTCGCCCCCATCAAGCACGACAACATCTTGTGTATTCTTATGCCTTAGGACGGCATTCCATTAAGGAGCTTCGTTCTGAAATCCATCTGTGAACAGCACCCTGTTGACTTGGGGGCATTCGAACTTAATTGAGCATCGTCTCGCATCAAGACGGAACCATCACCTCGCATAATCATACGCATAAGGGCATTTATGTGATCACACGAGCATACAATCACTCAAGTCCATTGTTTTCTTTCTCATTAGCCAAGTATGAATGCCTCAATGGCATGCCAAGCAGAGGGTGTCTCATGACCTATCAAAACTAAATCAATAAAATATGCAAAGTACGCAACGAAAGTCCGTGGTTAGACACGATACATTGAGCACCAGCCTAAGTCCAATTCGAATTGGAAATGATATGCCTTGAAAGCACACCGAGACCAAGAAAGAACCAATCTGTCGTGACATGATCACCAACCTAGCACCAAACTTAGCTTGGGAACGATATGTCTTAATATCACAGCAAGGCCAAGAAAGACCGACCTATCGTACATGATCACCGATTTAGTACCGAACTTGGTTCGAGAATAATACGCCTCAGTATCGCTAATCCAAGAGAGAGACTTGACCCGGCTTGCTTCCATGCGCATCCAAGAACCATTGTATATCCTGTCTTGGAGGCTTGGAGTGTTCTCACGCATCGACCATGGACAATGAACATATTTGTAAATACTATTTCCAATGAACACATATAAAAAATTGCCATCAATACCAAACAACATCACATAGAATGAGCGCATCCAATAACATCATAAGTGGCTTCCAATGACACTATCAAATCAAACAACCCTAGATATTACCTTTCAAAATAGTCTTTCATTACTTATAATTATACAATGCTATGACTGCTTACCCTTTTCAACTTTGGAATTGCACAAGCATATATCATCTTTAAAAACTAACATTCAACAAACATACACACTTTAGAATTCACAATATAATGAACACTTATCATAATCAAGATAGGTTACACATTCAATGATAACTTATAACTATAGCTTATCACATATGATTATAATCTATCACAATAGCTTATCACTTTCAATGGTAGCCTCCCACGATAGCTTATCACATCTAACTATCACTTATCGTGATAACTTATCGCATCCACTTATCACCTATCTTGATAGCTTATCAACACTACTTATCATTGAATATAATCTATCACAATAGCTTATCACTTTCAATGGTAGCCTCCCACGGTAGCTTATCACATCTAACTATCACTTATCGCGATAACTTATTGCATCCAATTATCACCTATCATGATAGCTTATCAGCACTACTTATCACTTGAATCTAACCACCATTAACTATAAATCAATCCTAACTCTTCTCCTAAGTGTAATTACCACCCCAATCAAGGGTTAGGAAGCTACTCACTTCCAAAACTAGGCCATGACAAGTGGTGGTGACAGTGGCAAGGCTCATGGTGGGGTGGCGTCTCTTGGTGAGGCTCCACAAGGCATGGCGATGACTTGTTCAGCAGTTGGTAGCCCACTATAAGGCTAGAACAGCCAAGGAAAAATAGCACACGGCTTGAGGGAGGTCCAGCAATGGCTTGGGACTTGCGGCCAACACGTGGGAATGACAACACGGCGAGATGTCGTGGCAAGGGTAGCTTGGCAAGCTAAATGGTGGATGATGGCTCATGACCACACAACCGAGAGGAAAAAGATAGAAAATAGGTATGAGATGAGGGAGAGTGAAGGTGGTATGACTTCTTAAGAAAGGTTGTCGAGGTTACTTACCAACCGTAGAAAATAAGTTAGTTGAAGAACCAAAGTTGGACGATATCTCAGTGGTATAGGAGTTTCCTAATATATTTCCTAAGGAGCCACCATGATTACCACTTGAAAGAGAGATAAAGTTTACTATTGAGCTAGTTTCAGGAACATAACCTATTTCTAAAGCGTTGTATCGAATGTCTTTGGCGGAGCTTAAGGAGTTGAAGATGCAATTACAAGAGTTACTTGGTAAGGGTTTTATACGCCCCAATGCCTCACCTTGGGGTGCGCTAGTCCTGTTCGTAAAGAAGAAATACAAGTCATTACGTCTCTGTATTTATTATCAACAGTTGAATTAAGTTACTATCAAGAATAAATATCCATTGCCATGGATCGATGACTTATTCGATCAACTTCAAGGAGTAGGAGTATTTTCCAAGATTGATCTACATTAAGGATATCACTGGTTGAGAATTAAGAAAGAAGATATTCTGAAGACGGCCTTCAGAACTCGGTATGGGCATTATGAATTTACCGTTATGTCGTTTGGTTTGACGAATGTCCCAGCAACTTTCATGGATCTCATGACCTGAGTATTCAAACCATATTTGGATCACTTTGTCATAGTATTTATTGATGATATTCTAGTCTATTCAAAGAATACGGCACAACATGAGCAACACTTGAGAATGGTGTTGTAAATGCTTTGAGAACACGCACTATAAGTAAAATTCAGTAAGTGCAAGTTCTAGTTAAACTACGTGGTATTTCTGGGTCATGTGGTAACTGGTGAAGGAATATCAGTAGACCCTACTAAGGTGGAAGCAGTAATAAATTGGCCAAGACCAACTATAGTTACTAAAGTTCGGAGTTTCCTTGGTTTGGTTGGATATTACCGGAGATTCATGGAATGATTCTCTAGTATTGTTGCTCCCCACACTCAATTACTAAGGAAGGATGTGAAGTTCGAGTGGACGGATAAATGTGAACGGAGTTTTCAAGAATTGAAATGAAGACTTACAATGGTTCCAGTGCTCACAATTCCATCTGGATCAGGAGGTTTTGAAATATATAGTGATGCCTCGCATAAGGGACTTGGCTGTGTGTTAATGCAGCATGGTAAAGTGGTGGCCTATACGTCCAAGTAATTGAAGCCCTATGAGTTAAATTACCCAAATCATGGCCTGGAGCTAGCTAAAATTATTTTCACTTTGAAGATTTGACGGCACTATCTCTACGAAGAAAAGTTTGTGATAATCACCGATCATCAAAGCTTGAAGTATTTATTCTCCCATAAAGAGTTGAATATGCGGCAAAGGCGATGGATGAAACTTTTGAAGGATTATGATTATGAAATATTATACCATCTTGGTGAAGTAAATTGAGTTGCTAACACCCTTAGCCGTAAGTCCTCTCTTGCACAAATGATAGCACAAGAATGGAATCTCCTAGAAGAAGTTCGAGATTCCAACTTCAAGTTCGAGATATGACGACTTGCAAGCTTACTAGCTATACTCAGAATTAAGCCAAAAATAATATAAATATAAAAAACATTATAGTAAGTCGATCCAAAGATTCAAAAGCTTCGAAAACAAGCTATGGATCATAAAGGAAGTGATTTCCACATTACAAATGACGGAACCTTGAAATTCCATGAGTGTTGGTGTGTACCCAATGAAGATAAGCTCAAGGAATAAATCTTAGTGGAAGCGCACCGAAGTAATTATAGCATCCACCTTGGTAATACGATGATGTTTTAGAACCTTCGACAAAACTACTAGTGGAATGGCATGAAGGCGGATATTGCTAAGCATGTTGCCAAGTGCTTATCATGTCAACAAGTGAAAAACCTAACGTTGCAAGCCAGGTGGATTATTGCAACCACTTGAAATTCCTGAATGGAAATGGGAACACATTAGCATGGATTTTGTTCTGGGACTACCAAAGATTCAAAGAGGAAATGACTCAATTTGGGTAATAGTTGACCGATTGACAAAGTCGACTCATTTTCTAGCGGTAAAGAAGGATTTCTCATTGGAAGATTACACACACTTGTATGTAAGACAACTAGTACGTCTACATGGAGTAACTAGTGAAAATCACTTTTGATCGAGATCCTAAATTCACGGCAATATTTTGGCAAAGTCTTCAAGTTGCATTTGGAATGAAACTACAATATAGTACAGCCTTTCACCCCCAAACTGATGGCTAGATAAAGAGAACTATCCAAACATTAGAGGATATGCCGAGAGCTTATACAATTGATTTTAAAGGAGGCTGGGATGAGCACTTGCTTGTCGACGAATTTGCTTATAATAATAATTATCAACAAAGCATTAGTATGGCTTTATTTGAAGCATTATATGGTTGAACTTGCAGAACTTGTTGGAATGAGGCTAGGGAAAGGAAGCTTATTGGTCTTGAGTTGGTGTAGCTTACTACTGAGGCAGTGCAGATAATTAGAAAGAGACTTAGAGCCGCTCAAAGTAGGCAAAAGAGTTATGCAGACAAGAGACGAAAGCCTCTAGAATTCTAGGTAGGCAACCACGTACTCCTCGAGGTGTCTCTGTTGAAAGGTGTGTCTCGTTTTGGTGAGAAAGGTAAGTTAATTCCACGACACATAGGACCCTTTGAAATCCTAGAAAGGATAGGGAATATGGCCTATTAGTTGGCATTGCCACCGAAACTTGCTCGGGACACAATGTATTTCATGTGTCCATGTTAAGAAAGTATGAGCTCGATCCAGCACATGTGCTCAACTTAGAAGAGATTGAGGTGGACGACCAAGGGTTGTATATTGAGGAGCCAATGTGGATCGTGGACAGCTGTGAACTAGTAATTAGAAACAGGGCCATTCCCTTAGTCAAGGTCCTATGGAAGCACCATGGTACAGAAGAAGCTACCTAGGAAAGTGAAGAAATTATGAGGTGCAAGCACCCTCACTTATTTTGAATACCCGGGTATGTTATGAAATTTCAGGGATGAAATTTTTAAAGGGGGGAGAATTGTAACATCCTCGATTCTGACCCCATAAGGATCGGCCATAAGGTCCCAAAAGGATTGATAATGGGCCATTGGCCATGGATCAATCAATTCAATCGGCAAGGAATCACAAATCGGTTATGGTCCAATTAACCGATCAACTGATCGGTCATGAATTGGTCGAGGTGTCGGCCGTGAATTTGTATCAACCATACCAATGGGATAGGATCACTAGCTCATAAGATGAAGTTTTGATCATGAGGATTGGCCGTGGGATGATTTTGGATTGGTGGATGGTCATGGGTCGATTCGACCGGTCACGGTTTCTGGCCGCAAGTGATTCCGCCCAGCTATGCACCGATACATAGATGATCTGAATTATTCAAATGTGACCATCTTCTGACCAAAAATGTATCATTCGCTATTTAATTCTTAGTGATCAGAATGGAATCTTGAATTGGTGATGTTGATCATGGATTGATAACGCACTGACCATGAACCCTACTAGTGGGATTAGGTGGCGACCAAAATGAGCCCCAGGATAGACCCAAATATTCTATCACTAATTCTAAGGTCCACGAGTGTCTTGGCTTAGTGCTAGGCCATGGGTAGCCTTAGGATTAGTCTCGAACCGATTAAAGGACAACCGACCCTATTAGTCGACCGACCATCCAAAGGAACGGTTTAGGCGAATATGGGACATAATGGCCACCTCGAGTGTACATGATTTGATTTTTCAAGGTATACCTAATGATCCCTTCTTCGGCCCTAGAACTAATTTGGATGATAGAATTCTCTAGATCTCCTTATTAATGAAGAAAAAGACAAGAGTAAAGAAATTTCTAGAAATCCCTCATTAAACGAAGGGGTGAGTTGTCCTTTGAATATTCAAAAGTCATGATGGCAGCCCAAAATATCCTTGGATATTCTAGAGAAAGGCGGCAAATATGTGGACCAATTAGAGAGCGATACACGAGCCCTTATTAATGACCGAAGGTTCTAGAATTGCCGAGTTGGCAACTATAGAACCATTATTGTCAAACTTCATTAAATGTTCATTAAATGTGGCATAGGTGGACCAACGGGAGATCAAAAAGCAGCCATCATCAATGGCACCTAGAGGCTAAGAATGCCAACTAAGATCTTTTAGCTTGGCCAACTCATCTTCTAGGTGTAATCATGAGGCAAAGTAGACTTGCCACCCAAGGATTTTAGGTAGGACACTTGGAAACATTGGAATGGACCGCTTGGCTTAGTAATGATGGCACCAAGGGCTATAAATAGGAGGAACCCCTTCTCATTTTCCTCACCTTGCTGCCTCCTCCTCTTCCTTAGTCGCCTCCTCCTCCCACGCCATTCTCTCTCTTATGGCCATCAAAGCAAGCCGCCCATCTTGTGTAGTTCGAGCTTTAGTTCGAGGTTCATCCAAGTAAGTGTAGTTTCTCCCTTTTTTTAGTAACATTCGGGATGACTTTGACTCTAGGAAATCCTCTCGCGAACAATGCGAGGGTAGGTCGATTTTTTCCTAGATGATTGATGTATTCTATAACTTGTTCATGTATTTGAATTTCTTGTATGACTAGAACAAGGTCATGGTTCATAGCTTTTGTTTGGTACAAGTCAAGGTTTGCCCATAGCCATATGATGTGATTCGATATTGAAGCGTGCCAAGTTCATGTCTTGGATTGGTGCGGGGTTCCTTTATGCTCGTTACTCGAGCGGGGCCTTGGGCTTAGGCTCGTTCATGATGTTGTTGATGAGGAAATTCATGATTTCATGGCACGTGCATCATGTTTGAGCTTAGAATGCGTAATTCATGGCACGTGCATCATGTTTGAGCTTAGAATGCATAATTCATGGCACGTGCATAAGGTTTGAGTACACCCTTAAGAAGGGCTTAGTACTCGAGCAAAGATAAGAAAAGATAAGAATGGAGTTTGAGTGCCCAAATTCCTGACAAGAACTGGTTCGAGTCCTATAGGCTGGCATAAGACTTGGGTTCGAGACCTAGGCATATTAACCAGGTTTGAGTTCTAGAAGTTGGCAAAAAGCCAGAAGCTTGGTTAAAAACCCCGAATTGAATTGGATTTGAGTCCCAAGATGGTCCTGAGAAGCCCAGTTTTAAAAGCCCGAATTGAATTGGGTTCGAGTCCCGAGCATAAGAGAAAAGCTTAATAAGCATGGCATGCATGAGTAAGAAAGAAATGTTAGAGTGCATAAGTAAGAAAGAAATGTTAGAGTGCATAAGCTTAGGGCATGCATCATATGCATGGATGATTGCAAGAATTGTCATTCATTTGTGCTTGAAGCTTGGTTGCATCTTTGCAATTGATTTGCCTTCACCACAGTTTGCACGAAATGATTGACTAGTGTTGATGATGAATTAATGTTCTATTCAAAGGCCAGAAGCTTATACTTGCTAAGTATTCCAAGTACTCACCCCTATTTCTTTTACAAGAACTTAGAATCATGGCTATTGTGCATTTTGGTTGTCCTATAAAGATATATACCACTACTACAGACGTGGTAGATGTAGAAACTAATATTACTTATTGTAAAGTGTCATCCATTGTATGGATAGAAAGGGGCCTAACTGAGCTTGTCCCAATGCACTTTGAAGCATAGTATAGGAGGTACGAGGACATAAGGATAGGGCCTCTCCACGGGTTTGACAATCCGAACTTGAATCTCATTGATATGGATGAACCATCTTGAGGCTTCAGACTAAGATAGACACATCGGCCCTATGTAATAGAAGAAGGGTTTCCAATTTTGGTTAGTACCCACCGTAATGGAGACAGGGATACCGCAAGCCACTTTTGTATGTAAGATAAGCTTGTAGTCACCACTACTCATGTAATATATGAATTATGTTAATGATGTTTGTATCTTACGTTCCCATCTTATTTCTGTCGGGGATTATATGTTCACGCTTCCGCATGTGCATAAATAAGAAGCAAATGAATCCGAGACGGCGACAAAGCCTAGAATGTCACAAAATAACCCACAGCTCAACCTCCGAGTATAGGGGATTGTCACAACATGTGTCGTATTTGGCTCATACTTTCTTAACATAGACACATGAAAAACATCGTGTACCTTATCATTCTAGGCAATAACCCCGCTTCGATACCAAAAACTATAACGACCCCAACTCCATCCCAGGGTCTCGAGCGGGAGGGGTTATTTTCGCAATGTCCCAGGCATGTTGCCATCCTATTTCTTTTATCTTTTCATTAAGTACATGTGGAAGCATTACAAACAACACTAGGACAACAACAAGCAGCTAGGAAAACAATCATTTACAAGTACACAATTACATTAATTACATTTACAAGCCCTTTTTTCACGGGCCATTATATTTACAACCACTATTTCTTCTATGTTCAAAAGGCTAGGGTAAACTTTAGCTCCTCTAGTGAGATTGTAACTCCTCCATGCCTATAATTTTGAAAAATAATAGGGTGAGTCATGGACTCAATAAGTAAAAACCCCTAATTCTCTACTAGGATGACAACTCGTCATCAAATCTAGCATCCCGAAAGGCAAGGTGATGATGCCTTTGTGGATGCAAATTATGAGGAAACTCTTGTGGTTAAGTACCCTTAAACCCAACATTTTCCCTGAGGTTGGGTCACGATTGTAGAAATCGAGGGATAATTCCCGACCCTCAATTGGATTTTTTAGCTGACCCCAAAAAATGAGGCTAGTGGCAACTCTTGTCTTATTTTCTAGGTTGCCTTAAACAACTAGATTGATTAACAAACCTGTTGTGAGGGGTATGAACCTTAGGTAAAGGTTTACGATCATGATTTAGCATACTCAAGATGGTGAAGTTGAAAGATAAAGTGATGCCATCTTTAGCAGAGGCATATCTTGAGAGGGCTATCATGGTCGTTGAAATGCCCTTGAACCCACCTTTACGTTCAGTTTCATTTTGATCTTAAAACCATCGATCAAGATGTGTTGTGATGTTAAGGTAAGGTCACAACACCTTCTACTGTCATGCGAGATACAAGCTTGGGATAACTTGTGACCATGTGCGAGGGAACTCACAAATGGTTCGTCTTAAAAGGCAAGGTGATGGTGTCTTTGTGGATGTGAACCGTGAGGAAACTTCCATGGTCAAGTACCCCTAAATCCAACATTTTTCTCCCTTTTTTCCCCGAGAGAGGCAGCGATGTCGGGTCGCGACACCCACATCGAATGAGCACACAAAAAATGTGAGAGGAGTTGTGCATAAAACCCACAAAGCCTTGCTCCAACCAAATCATGCCCCTTGTGGCTTTTTGTCTAAATATTTGCATCTCAACAACATTTAGAAAAATCTTAATAATTAAGAGTTAAAATTATTAAAGAAATAAAATTAAAATTTTCAAAATAATCAATCCGATCTAGGCGGATACATCCTTAGAACTGGGAATTGGATCAATTTCACCTGTCCCAATTTTAGCGAATGGGGAACTGGACCGACCAAGAGACACACAAGCCTTCATAAAGGAGCTTTCCCTCGAGGAAACGATGAATCAGCTATTTGTGTTTTGCCATTCGTCGTTGTCCACCAGTGCTCACCATTATTGATCTTGGTGAAGTCAATTGAAGATAGGCAGGTCATTGCTCGATCCTGCTGAGGTTTAGAGTATTTTGTTTAGGCAATGAGTTCATGAAGAGTCTAGTCGAAGTTGATATCATTTTACCATGAGTTATGGTCATTTCAAGGTTGACGCATCATGTTTTGGCCGAATTTAGTGTTAAACTATCTTCTGGGGTCTATAGTCAATAGTTCACACTATGTGTTCAATGATTTGCTTAAATGAATTGTAGAAACTTAGTTCGCAAAACCAAATTTCTGAGCTATATTGATGCGTGATTTCTTTGTGGATTGTAAAGAATATGCCTAATTACATGTTTTATTCCATTTTATGTCATGATCCATGTATTACTGAGTCGACATTGTCGCCGGAATCCATTCCCCTCATTGGCGTTTTCCACAATTCAAAGCCACTTTGGTTAGCTTTCTATATCCTTCTCCTTGATCATCTGTGTATCTATTTAGTGTATGTAAATCGCCGTTATTTATTTATTTATATTTTTGGTACTGGAGGAATCGGCTTGCAGCCGACAGCTGCGCCGTAAACCCCCAGGTGACACTTAAGCAGGAGGACCCACCACCCCTGAGTCACACTTAATACACCTAGCGCCTCTTCTGGATTTTGAACCCTTCACCATTTCATTGATGATCAGCAGAGTCTTATCCAGTGGAGCCACCATGGCCGATGGTGCCGTTATTTATTTGTGGCTAGAAAACGAGCATCGTTCAGAGGCAAGCTCGTTTCGATTGTCCTTGGTGATAAACTAGTTACGGTCGATGGTATGGCCGAGTGGGCCAGGTCTAGCGTCAATGCCGATGCCTGTTGTTGACGACCAATGTAGGGTGACGACTAGGGCAACAGGTGTGGCATACCTCAGTTGAGGTTACTGGTACAATTAGAGTTGCAGGCGAGGAGAGCGTTGAAGAAGAAGATGTAGGGAAGGGGATGAATAAATAAAGAAAAAGAATAAAGAATAAAAAATCAATAAAAAAGGAAAAAAAAATCTTTAAAAGTTTACGTTTAATCCGATGTGGGTCGAGTCCGAGTAAATAGATCGGCTTAGCGAGCCAGGTCGTGTTTACCAGCCTGTATTCCTTTTCCCAAATATAATAATAATAAAAATAATCACTTAAAAATCATAAAGTTCATGAAATTCATAAATATCATGAAAAAAATTAGAAAATCAGAAAAATCAAAAAAAAAACCCTATATATATATATAAAAGAGATTCAAAGAATCCATAAAATCATAAAAAATTTCAAAAAAAGAATCTCAAAAAAATCATAAAAGTAAAAAAAAAAAATCAGGAAAATAAATTTTCAAAACAAAATTTCTTGTATAGAAAAATTGGAATTCCTTAGAATTTTTGCTAGTTCTTTGAATAGTTTCCCTTAAAGTTTGGAAATATTGAAAAAATTGAAATTCCAAAATTGAGCAAGCCTTTAGAGCTTTACAATAAGAGCTTTTAGATTACCATTTTCTTTTAGAGACAATATTGATTTACTTGTTCCGTCCCTTAATATCTTGAGTATTATTTTCACTTTTAGAACAGTTAGGAAAAATCCTAAAAGTCTTTGATAGGCTAACTAGACTTTTTGGTTTGCACATAATCGAATTAGGAATCGAAAGGGCATTAGTCTTAGAACTAATGTAATTAAGTCCCCATTTCAAGATCTCTAGTTGCACATAAATGAGATTTTCTCCCGTACTTCATTAGGTTTTCAGTCGACCTAAATACGTTAGTGACGACTCATTACATTGAAATTTGTATAGAATTAATTGAATGAAAACCAAACGTTCAACATCGCGTGAGGTATGGATTTGTAAGAACCTGAGTCAATTGAAGGTCATTGGCCCGAATTTGGTAATATCCCTAAATCTAGTTCCGTCCATACTGAGGGGTAGTCCACAAAAGTGGTAAGTAATATTCACGCTTTGAAATGAGCTTTATTTTGGGTTAGTTTAATCATCAATGTTGCTGAGCTGCGGAAGATCTAGGGGTTCACACGAATTTATAACCAAACCATGTCACTGTCCCCGATCTTTATTAATCTCTTAACAAAATAACTAGTTGCCAAAATAAATCTTTATTGTTCCTTCCGTGACTTGAGTAGACAAGTTGCTCGGCACAGCTGCCTTCGACTATTTAAAAGGTGTTTGGAACATCTAGATATTCATTGTGGTTCTTTAATGCTTTTGTGGAACTAGATCTTTTAATTTCCTAGGATTGGTTCAAAAGATGAACGGCATCATCAAATGAAGTCTTTTAGCTGTCGGTACAATAAAAGTATAGTAAAGACATGGGTTATCAAGCTATACAAGCACTATCGTTCTAGTTTTAATTCTTAACTGAAACTGGAGCTCAAAACTACCACATGACAGAAAAATTGTGCTGCAACCTTCTATCGCCTCTTTTCCCTGGTGGAAGTCCATGAAACCAAAATGATACAATGAAGTTCACTAAGAAAAATGAATATATCACCCAAAGAAAGAAAGCATCTATTTGTTATTAAGATCTTTGCTGTTCAAAAGTTTTTGAATAATTGAGGTTACAAGATATAGGAACAGCAATTGCCAAAAAGTGAAACCGAAAAACTTGTGGTAGGCATACAACATAGTCAACATGCTAAGACAGAAGAAAGTCTGCATTATTACGGAGCAAATCAAGCAAACTTTTCTGTTGGTATCATAGGAACATAACGTCAACCAGTCACGGGGGTTGCTATCAGGCAAAGAGGAGTCCTCTTTTGAGCCAAAAGGCCATAAGATTCTTCCATGTCAATATCATCGGCACTCATCCCTTCAGGTAGTTTCCAATTGAACCGATGAAGGAGATTTGCCATTGCAAGCTCAACTATCACAACACCAAAGTTTATGCCGGGGCATCCTCGCCTGCCAGAACCAAATGGCAGAAACCCATAGTTTTGTCCCTTAAAATCGATGGAGCTGTTCAAGAACCTCTCGGGCCTAAACTCCTCCGGGTTTTCCCAAGATTTTGGGTCTGTGGAGATTGCTGTCACATTGATGAATGTAATAGTTCCTCTAGGAATGTCGTATCCCCTTATCTTGCAATCCTCGATCGTCTCTCTTGGAATTAGAAGAGGGAGCGGTGGATGGAGTCTTAATGCCTCTTTGATGGCTGATCTTAGGTAGGTGAGTCCTAGAAGGTCAATCTCTTCAACCTGTAACTTTCCTTTTGCTGCTTCTCGAATCTCTTCTTGTGCTTTTCTCATCATAGTTGGATTGCGGACTAGTTCTGTCATTGTCCAGAGTATAGTGGCCGCAGGGGTCTCTGATCCTCCATTGAAGATGTTCTAAAACAAAATCCCAAGCAATTAGTCACAATCTTTTCTTTTTTGAGCTAGTATGTAATAGAGTGATATGGAAGTGAACAAAATGAAATATGTCGAACACTCAAGGCAAGAGGAACATACAGTTAATACTCCTTTAATTTGTTCTCTAGTGAGGGCAATCACTTGATTTGGATCCCTTTGTAACCGAAGCATCACGTCAACAAGATCTTCATGATCGGGTTTAGGCCTTTTAGGGTCTTGGTGCTCCTTGATCACTTCATCGTACAACTTGTCTAGCTCCCTGAAGTTCTTTTCCACCTTCGCCTTGAAGCCATTGAGCTTGTTAAACCAAGCCATCTGTGGGAATAGATCTGCAACACAAAAGCCACCTAAAAGCCTCTGTATTTCGCGGAGTGTCTCGTGAAATTCACTCTTTACTCCGCCACCTTCAGCCTGGTATTTGTTACCAAAAGCCACTCGGCACACGAGGTTGATAGTCAATAGAAGTGCCAGTTCACCAATATTGACAGGACCTGGAGAAGAAGTGATTGTATCGAGCATGACCTTAACCTCTTCCTTCCTCACGGATTCAAACAACTGGACCCTCTCACTGCTTAGGAGTTCTACGATCACTAATTTCCTGAGCTCTCTCCAAGAATCACTATAGGCGCTAAAAGTTACATCAGAAAAATTGTATGCTAACTTCTTTGCTGCAAAAAAGGGAGGTCTGCCGGAGAAAGCGCGGTCCTGGGCCTTGAATACTTCTCTAGCGACATCTTCGGATGAGATGACTAATGTGGGAACAAAGCCGAGTTGGAGTAACATGATCTCGCCATACTGTTTCGAGAGGCGTGTGACCGATCGGTGAGGCAAGGAGCCGAGCTGGTGTAAATTTCCAACGATCGGCAACTTCCTAGGACTGGGGGGAGATTCCTAGATGCTTGTGTGTTCTTTTTTGTGTCAATCAAAAAGACTAGTAACAACGGTATCACAAGAGCACATATGAGGGCCACAATAAGCTGAACACCCATGGCTTGATCTCCTTGCAAAAAATTTATCAGAGATGAAAACAACGTGTGAAGAGGTTTCATCGGAGGTATGGTGATTAAATAGTCTTAAGTAGATGGAAGTGGGAGATATACATGAGCGAATAGCAAGCTTCGGATGTGTCATTTCCACCATTCTATTTGCCATATTAAAGACTTTGGACTTTTCTGTTAGATCGGTAGACCAAAAGTTGAGATGTGGACAACTAGAGTGCTAGAACTTGGCACGAGAGGACATTTAAGTGCCAAAAGTTAGGAAATATACACTTAAGTGCCAAAATTAGAGCAAAATGGATCAATTAAGTACCAATCATGAGAAAATCCAACCAAAATGCTGATATGGCATTTTTTTTGGCAAGACAAGTGCAAGACGACGTCATTTACCACAGTGGCATGGCTAGATAAGCCGAAAATAACATCGTTTTGCATGCTGACGTGACTAAATAAGCTAAAAACGATGTCGTTTTGCCTAGGATTTGAATTTTTATATAAATATTAATTAAATTAAATTTACAACTAAACTATTCAAAAAAAAAAAAAAAGGAAGAAGAAGAATTTGTAGAAGGTAGCCTATGCCATTCTACAATCTCCTCCTCCTTTTAATTAATTATTTAAATAATTTAGTTTAAATTGAATTCAATTTATATTTATATTAAAAAATAAAAAAAGAGGCAAAACAACGTCGTTTTGGCTCTTTTTTTGCTGACTCAGCTCTCTAGTGAGCCACATAGGTGAGTTATATTATTAAAAGAATGCCATGTAGGATTTTCGAGAGGTTTCGTGGACTTAGTACTTAGATGTCCCAATTTTTTTTTTCGTTTTTTTTAAAGTGGCACTTATTTGTATCTTTCATAACTTTTGGCACTTAAGTGTCATTCCATGCCAAGTTTTTACACTTCTGCTAGCAAAAGTCTGATAAATCTTACTTTACTCAAAACTTTAGATCAATGGATTATGTGTCAATCATGATATATTTCTTACTCCACATTAAATTACATTCTAACGTGGATTTTTTCACCTAACATCTCACGCATGTGCCTTTAATAGTTTTTTGAAAGTATTATATGCCACATGGATCATTAAACTAGCTTGCCGACAACATAGGAGTTGGTGACATTTATGTTTGAACATGGCTCCCCACTTAATCCATAGGCATGTTGACTTGATACCATTTGCTGAATACTTAGGTTGGCACACATGAAAAATTAGAGTTTGTATGGTAATATGCCAAACAATGTCTTTCTATTCTTTTGTTCCCCAGAAATAAAAAAGAACAAAAATCCATTTGATAATGCTTTTGTGGAAGTATTATAGGGCACATGGATCATTAAACTAGTGTTTCTATGGCATAGGAGTTGGTGACATTTGTGTTTGAACATGGCCCCCCACTTAATATATATAGGCATGTTGACTTTATACTATTTGTAGAATATTTAGGCCGACGCACATGAGAAATTAGAGTCTATTTGGTAAGTGCCAAACAATGTTTATTCCTATTCTTTTGTTCCTCGGAACAACAAAAATCCGTTTGATAATGTTTTTGTGGAAGTATGGGATAAGTACACTATCATTGCCAAAACTTGTGTACGACACTCACTTTGGTGCCAAAAGTTTCTGTCGAATCATTTAAGTGCCAAATCGGAGGAAAAACGATTGGTTTGGTGCTACCGGCAAAAGATTCTGGCCAAAATGATTACTTGACTTCTTAAAAAAAAAAAAATCGACAAAGCCTTTAAACGACATCATTTTCAATCCTCCTTAAGAAAATGACGCCGTTTTGCCGTCCTACATGGATGGCCTCATGGAAACGACGCCGTTTAGCTCACATGGGGATTGAAATTAGGATTTCCGCCACTCGGCCACCGTCCTTTGCCTGCCGTCGCTCGGCCACCATCGCTCAGCCACCATTGTAGTTGCTCGACTAGGTGAGTGAGGAGAGACTGAGTTTGTTGCTCAAGCAATAAGTGGCAAGAAAAATCAGAGGCGAGGGCGAAGGAGGAGGAAGAAGAAGATGGGTTGAAGGTGCCACTGGTGTGCTACTGCTGCTGGTGCGTTGCTGGTGTCGTTGCTGGTGCGTTGCCAGTGCTGCTGCTGGTGCTGTGCTGGTGCCGTTGCTGGTGTGGGTCTTCAAGGAAGAAGAAGACGAAGACGAGCCTTCCCTCTCTCTCAATTTGGGGATTAGGGTTTCTAAGTTGGGGGAAAGATGCCAAACGGCATCGTTTTGGTGTTTGGATACTAACTCAACGCTCCGACGAGCCACATCGGCTTCAAAAAGTAATAAAAAAAAAAAAGGCACGATGGATTTCCGGCCAATTTCATCAGCGTTGGCACTGAAATTATCGTTTTTCAAAATTTTTGGCACTTAAGTGATCCGACGGAAAATTTTGGCACGGATAGTGTACTTATCCCGTGGAAGTATTATATGGCACATAGATCATTAAACAAGCTTGCCTACAACATAGGAGTTGGTGACATTTATGTTTGAACATGACCTCCCATTTAATATATAGGCATGTTGACTTAATGCTATTTGCGAATATTTAGTTTGATGCACATGAAAAGTTAGAGTATGTTTGGGAATGTGCCAACAATGTCTATTTCTATTCTTTTGTTCGTTGGAACAAAAAAAGAACAAAAATCCATTTGATAACGTTTTTGTGGAAATATTATATGGCACATGGACCATTAAACTAGCTTGCCTACAACATAGGAGTTGGTGACATTTATGTTTGAACATGGCACCGCACTTAATATATAGGCATGTTGACTTGATGCTATTTTCCGAATATTTAGGTTGACGCACATGAAAAATTAGAGTATGTTTGGGAATGTGCCAAACAATGTCTATTTCCATTCTCTTGTTCGCTGAAACAAAAAAAGAACAAAAATCCATTTAATAACATTTTTGTGGAAGTATTATGTGGCACATGGACCATTAAACTAGCTTGCCTACAACATAGGAGTTGGTGACATTTATGTTTGAACATGGGCCCCTACTTAATATATAGGCATGTTGACTTGATACTATTTGCCGAATATTTAGGTTGGCACGCATGAAAAATTAGAGTTTGTATGATAACGTGCCAAACAATGTCGATTTCTATTATTTTGTTCTCCATAACATAAAAAGAAAAAAATTCATTTCATAATGTTTTTGTTTCTGGGTGGGTGTCATGCCTCGGATCCTCGAACACGCGCACATCCCTCGGTGGTCGGTAAAATTGCGACGTTCCCAGGACGCGTCGCTGACCCAATCGATTATGTACATACATAAGCGAATTACTAATCCCCTAACCACAACAAACATGGGATAGAAAAGCAGGAAACAATTTCACAAAAAAACACTTTTATAAACATCCCAGTTTATATACAGAATTAGTCTAACTACCCAAAAAGATTAGTCCTCAAAAAGGAAATGATCCTACGGTCCATTAGCCGAACATGTTCACCTATCATTTGAACTTCGTAGGCTCTTAAGGCGATGGGTACACCACATCACCATCAAGATGGTCAATTGTACCCTCACCAAACACGACGTCGATTATCGTAGCGAGGACCTCAAGACCCTAGAGGGGACCAACTTTGTTTCCATTGAGCCTGCGGCGAAACTACACCCTAAATCGATGAGGTACCCTCTTAGGTAGGCCCTCACCGACCTAGATGGTGGTCACTACAAGCTCATAAACCTAGACCCCGTGGCCTCTGGGAACAGGGAAGTTAGTCACCTTCTCGGTAACCCTCCAAGGCTGACTGTAGCGAACTGGTGGGGCCGTCATCTAAGGACCTGTAAAGAATGAGCCCACGACGGAGTAAGACAATGTCTCGGCAAGTTCACCCCCTAAACTCTAACTAAGAAGGAAATACACCTAGAGGCAGTCTATGCACATAAGATAGAGAACTTACCTCGCCTTAATTCCCTCATGCAATGTTAATACAATTCATATACTCAATCAATCAATCAAATCAATCCATACAATTGATCAATCAATCAATTCAATGCCATCGGTACAATCAATACAATCAATCCATCAATCCATACGATTGATACAATCAATACAATTAATCAAGGGGTCTCGATTATAAGACCAAATTGTTATGACACGTCTCATACCATGCCACAAAATTTTGCCCCATAATACGTTGCTTCAATTTCAATCACACACTTTCCAATTCTATTATTGCTCCCATAAGCATGATCTACCGACACACATTGGTTTTCCGGCATAGCTAGGGATTATTGCCCGCACAAGCTGATATAGATTGCTGCTTGCACAAGCTGATACCGATTATTACTCACACATGTTGACACAGATTATTGCTCGCACAAGTTGATACACTGACGAACATTGTGGATGGGTTAGCTTAACCATCACATGATCAACCAATCCTGACCAAGGACATTGTGCTTTGCACACCAATTCCTCAATTAAAAATAATCGTGTGTGGGTATACGGTCAATTTGAGTCAAAAAAATACGATATCTTCCTATTTAAAAATCTCACTATTTAATATAGCACATAAAGACATTTTTGGCATTAAAAACCAACGCTTGGGATTTTTTTATTAAATATCAAAATTTTATAATTTTGGAATAAATAACTAAAATTCCAATCACCACTCAATTTGCACAAATTAACACTCAATTATATAAACTAAGCACACAATTGCAATCAGCACAAAATTCCGATCACCAGCTATCCCAATATAATTTATGGAAAATAATAAATAATTAAAAAATTTTAAAAAAAATTAAATAAATATCAATAAATCCAATAAATGCAAACTTAGGCTGAAAATGCTAATTTAACCACCTAAACGGGCCTAGAAAATTTCCGAACCTATCTAGATAAATAGGACTACCTCTTTAGCCCCTAATTAATCTATTCTAACTACCTAACATGCACAATTGAACAATTAAATCACTAATCCAATCTATTGATCCGGTGAGTTCACGGTGACGGTGACACAGAGGCGAGCGACAACCAAGCGTGCGGCGACACCAACGGAGGTCTGGGCAAGTAGGACGATCGTGCGGGCTCACGGGTGGTGCAATGAGCATGCGACAATGCTAGACGGTGGCTAGGGGCGGTCGATGGTGAAGGGGGGCTTCTCTGGTTTCTCTTTGGTTTTCTATACTCAAATTTGGACAATAATGGAGAAAGGTGGGTTGGATGAGGAAGAAGAAGCCAGCTAAAGTGTGAGGGGGACCACTAAGCCTAAATATATCCTTTCTACTCAAGTTCATGCCTTCACCACTTTAGCCCTATCCTCAACCAATTTTGCAGCACCAAATTTCCCCTATAAACTTCCCCAAGTGGTCCAAAAGTTGCCCACCCCTTGGCCTACGAATTTTAGACATTGCCTCTTCAATTTTATTCAATTCTCCCCCACTTGAGTTCAATTGAATCAACTTGATGGCTAAAAATGCGACAAAAAATGGCCATCTAATTTTCCCGATCCAAAATAACCTTACTTTGAATTTTCGTTGAAAATCTCGGGTTGCAAAATTTTTTTCAAAGGATGACTCAACGTTTCTAAAAATTTTCATGGTTAATTTCAACCTAGCACGATTTTAGCGTGACCTAACCTATCGGCTAGCTTTTGGGAACTTTTAGTGCAATTAACCTGTGGTCGATTATTCTCGAGCCACATTGTACATCTTCGACACATTGGCGACTCTCGATTGACATGAAAATCTCAAAATTTCAAATACGGGTACAGGGTACCAAAATGACAGAAAAATTGGTCTAGTGCCGATCGATGAGAATTTTGTAATTAGGTGGAATCACCCACACTTAATCACATGGCTTTGTCGAATCGACCTATTTCTAGTCTCTAATCAATTTTTAACTGTGCCGTAATGACCCTTGCAGATTAGCACGGTCGAGCAGTCGATTCTTAGTCGAATTCTCAAGTCTGTTGTGTTAAAATCCTTTAACGGCTTCACCATATAGACTAGTTATCTCATGAGTGATTAGCTTAGAGAATAGAACTATAGGCGTGTCGAAAAAAAGCCTAACTTATTCAATTGAAAACAAAACCTGAAAATCAGGATGTCACACTTGGAATATAGTAAAAAATGTTGATTCTTTGTTCTTGAAAATCATTCAAGAATCAACCTTTTCTCATTTCTGTTTTTCCTCTTTTCTTTTCTTCTTTTCCTTTTCTTCTTCCTTTAGCCACTCGAGCCTCGTGGTGGTTGGGTGAGCTCATTTGCCCTCATTTGCCAGGTTGCCAGCCATGGCCGAGGTTGGGGATTGGTTAGAGGAAGAAGAAGAAGAAAAGGAAAAAAGGAAAGGGAAAAAAAAAGATAAAACCATAAAATTATTAAAAAATTAAAGAAATTATAAGTCACAAAAACATTTTAGGGTCATACCAAATGCATTTCTATTCCGAGAATAAAAATTTTGCATGTTATCAAACATTTTGACTTCTAAGAAAGTCGTCTAGGGAACGGAATCATATAAAATTAATTATGAGCATAAATTGTTCCTAGAAATAGAATGGTTATCAAATGCATCATTAGTATAATGTTTGAGGTCACAAGCAAGTATGTACCAAATGCATTGTTTAACTTATATTGCATTAATTATCAAATATACCAATGTCCTTGTTGTAATTTATTGATATGGAAGCTGACCGATCCTAACAATTGAATTTAAGAGCAAGAGAAATCGCTAGAAAAATAAAATGAGAAACAACAAAAGGAATCAAAGACTTGTGTGGTTCGTTCCAAGCGTAGATATTTATCTCCATGGGGAAAGCCAATTGCAAATAACCCAATAATCAATCAAAGAATTGCACGACTACAATCGCTCATACACTGGAATATTTCCCTTATTGTAAATAACAAAAAAATGGAAAGTAAAACTCCAAATTGGTACACCCGTCAACTGTCATGTGCCATCCAACTCAGCAATTTGGCAACAAAATTTAACTAAAATTAATGAAGGGTAAATTTGCCACAAGTGTATCGAGATGGGTTTAGTATAGGGTAAATTTATCAAAAGTGTACTAATTTGGAATTTTTCATGGCATTAACTCTAGAATTAATGTCGGAGGAAAAACAATATCTAAGACCTCACAAAAGTCCAACTTAGACTTTATTTATTCATATTTTTTGGACCATCTTTATGCAATGAATTCAAACTCGAGACATGATTTAACAATGATGTAACTTTACTCAACATTTGTACTCAAATTGTTGTCAATTTATAGTGTTTGTTATCCATGCCAGCTCTCCTAACATCCTAATAGGCATTCACTCACTGGAAATGCCAATTAAACTCCAGCAAAATTTGAGCTTCTCAAAGGAATGGGCTTTCTCGTCATGTTTCTTGAGTTCTTCATTGTCACGATTTTCTTCACAACAACATTGCCCTTTACTATGCCATCTTATACGAAATGGTACACAATATTGATATGTTTTGTTTGCTCATAATAAATCTTATTATAAGTTGGATATAACACACTTTAATTGCCATAATGTGCAGTGATGCTTTTCTACTCAAATCCAAGTTCCAAGAGCAAATTCTATATCCATATTGCCTTTTTTGCTACAAAGGTCAATCCCATATACTTAAACCCAATTGAAGACAAGGCAACGCCGTTTTGTAAGGATGCTTTCGAAAAATCATTGCACCACTTGCCATCGTAAATGCATAACCTGCTAAAAATTTATTGCTAATATTCGTTAAAATGAATGATTTTGAAAACATCCTAAAAAATGATTGCTTGCATTGCAGATTTATGTAAAATTAATTTTTAATTTCAAATTCAAAATAAATGGAAAAGCAAAAAATTTACACTATGGTCACCCCAAAACATGGGAATGTGTTTGATAATACATGTTTAACATCCACAATACTTAAAAGCTAAAATAGGGGAATTTCTTAAAATCTGTATATGACAATGGAGGTATTATAAGGTGTTTTTCAAATAAAATTTACTTCATTTATTTTTTTTAATAATTAAAGCTGTTATGAAAAGATTTGCCAAATACTTCTCTTTTATGTGGTATCTAGAGTATCTTTTTTTTTCCCGTATAAGTAAGTTACATGCTTCATCCCAATTCTTCAATAGAAACGTGGAGATTGATCTCATCACATGCCCATATTCACAACAATTCAACTAAACCAATCTCAACTTAGGAAAAGAAAGAATGACAATGGCCAAAGAACTCAACTGCAAAGCAAATAAAAGGCTAGCCTTTAGCAAGGAAATGCCCTTATTTCAATCCACATTTCACATGATGTGCCAATTAGCCTATGACATCCTAAAATTTCAATTATGTTTTCAATTAGATAAAATGGTCTTTCATCGACACGCCTATAGTGTTATTCTCTAAGTTGATCACTCGTAAGATAACTAGATTATCGGGGGAAGCTATTAAGAGATTTAATGCAATAGACTTGAGAATTCGACCGGAAATCGACTATTCGACCGTGCTCATCTGTAGATATCTTTACGTCACAATAAAGATCAATTAGAGATGAAAGATAGGTTGGTTCTACTGAGATGTGTGGCTAAACGTGGGTGATTCCACCAAATTGCAAAATTCTCGTCAATCGGCACTAAACTAATTTTCTATCATTTTGGTACCCCATGTCCGTATTTGAAACCTCGAGATTTTCACGACCATCAAAAGTTGTCATTGTGTCGAAGAGGTTCATTGTGGCTCGAAGAAAATCAACCACGGGTCATTTGCACTAAAAATTTCTAAAGGCTACCCGGTAGGCTAGGTCATGCAAAAATCGCACTAGATTGAAATTAACCGTGAATTTGAATTCAATTTCAAAAATTGAAAGTTCTATCATGTCACGAGTCAATTTAGGAATATCGACTCATCCTTCGAAGATTTTTCTGCAAACCGAGATTTTCGGCAAAAAGTCAAGATATGGCCATTTTCGACAGGAAAATTTAGTGGACCATTTTTTTATCGCATTTTTGGGATGCAAGTTAGTTCTATTTGTGAGGAAAATGTCAATTTGGTCGAGGACTCAATGGTGGAATTTTTGTGGGCCAAATTGAATCAATTTAAGAGAGATTTGGAGAGGAATTGAAGAAAATGTCTTCAAATCCGTAGCCCTCCATTACCCACACTTTTGGACCACTTCTAAGGCTTCTAGAGGAAGCTTTGAGGCTGGAAAATGGTTGAGGAAACTAGCTGGCCATGGTGGGCCTTATTCAAGGGGATAAGTGGATAGATAAGAGACCAAGGTGGCCCCTTCAAGCCTTGTTGTTCCCTCCTCCTTCCCCTTGCCATCGACCCCCCCTTTCCAGACTTAAGAACTCCAAAAATTCCAGAGAAACTGAGGTCAACCCCTCCCCTCACCATCGACCAGTCATGCCTACCCATTGAAGCCAACACGCACCGCTCGCCATCCGCCGGTTGCGCGTCTGCCTGCACATCGCGAGCACGGAT
The DNA here is from genome assembly GCA_017140255.1 of Eucalyptus paniculata subsp. matutina. Taxonomy (NCBI): domain Eukaryota; kingdom Viridiplantae; phylum Streptophyta; class Magnoliopsida; order Myrtales; family Myrtaceae; genus Eucalyptus; species Eucalyptus paniculata. The sequence continues at coordinate 37,964,726 of CM029437.1, forward strand.
CTGCCTATGTGTTAGCTTGTCCAACTATGTCCCGAGCCGCTCGAGCCGTGTCGAAGCTCCTTCGATGCCGTTCAGCCACCACCTGCTGCCATGAAGCCCTGCCTAGACCCGCATCAGCTCCACCGCCCATCCCTGCCCATTTCCAGCTCAACCGACCTTCAAAGAAGCTCCTTGGCCCATCGACCAAAACCGAGACCGAGCTAGGGTCTTGAAGCTTCGGGGCCCTTTTCCGAGCCTTTCCCGACCTTGAAAAGTGTCCCCGCTTTGGAGTTTGTCGATCATCTCCGCCTTGCCGTCCTAGTGAACTCACCAGTTCACAAATCCAGTGAGTTTACTCACTAATCTCCACTTAGAGAGTTAATTATTCTTAGAGGTTGATTAGTTTATGTTAAGCTTGGATTAGGTGGTTAGTTAGAACGGATTAGTGATTTAATCGTTCAATATTGCATGTTAGGTGGTTAGAGTAGTGTGATTAGCAAGTAAATAAGTCATAGTATTATTTTCGTAGATTCGGAATTTTTCCGAGCTTGTTTTAGTATTTAATTAGGCTTTTCCGGCCTAAGTGTGCATTTTTGCTAATTATTGGTATTTATTACTTAATTTTTGTAATTATTTAATTAATTATTATTTTTCAGAAATTAGACCGTGATAACCGGTGACGAGAATTTCGTGCTAATTATAGTGGTATAATTGGTTTATTTATCTGGATGCTAATTTGTGCAATTTGAGTGTGAATTGTGATTTTGGGGGTATTTATCTCAAAATTTAATATTTTTTGCATTTAATTAGAAAATTACTGGACGTCAGTTTATAGTGCCAAAAATGTTTTTATCAACTATATAATTAGTGGAATTTTACAAGTTAAAGATATTATATTTTGGCTTAGGCCTACTGTGTACCCATACACGATTATTTTCATCAAGTATATTTTAATATGATGAAATTGGGCCAATTTCAGTATTTAATTGAGGGATTGGTGTGCTAGGCACAAAGTTCTTGGCTAGGATGGGTTTATCATAGTTCAACTTGTGTGAGCATTGGATTTTCAGCTTTGCGAGAGTAGTATGCTATGTGAACCTATAAGTGCTTGATATGTCAACTTGTGAGAGCAGCATATTATATCAGTTTGCGTGAGCAATAATCTTTTATTAGCTTGTGAGAGCAACAATCCATATATCAAGTTGTGGGAGCTACTATTTATCTATATCAACTTGTGCGAGCTACTATCTATCCTTTTCAACTTGTGTGAGCATAGTCGGTGTTGACAGTACAAGGTCCATAGTATTGAATTGATAGATAGTATTGATTGGATGGATTGATAGATAACATTGTGGGAGTTGAATTGATTGGTTAAGGATGTGAACTATACTAACGTGTAGGAAGGAACAAAGGCCAAGGTAAATTCTCTGACTTGTGCTTGTGCTTAAGCGGCCCTTGGTGCACATTTTCTTCCTAGTTAGGACTTAGGGGGTGAACTCGCTGAGACATCATCTCACCCTGTTGTGGGATAACTTTTTTCAAGTCTTTAGATGGCAGCTTCTCCCGAGCATTTTGGCCAATTGAAGAAGGTAACCGAGCAGAGGTGTTATATTCTGCTTCATGGGAGCCCGAGACACTGGGAATATGAACTCGTGAGGTCCGTGGTCTAAATTGATGCGGGTCTACCTCATAAGGTACCCCATCAATACAGATCATGGTATCGTTGTGAGTGGAATGGGCAGAGAGAGGGTCCCATACCAGAGTCTAAGGTCCTTATGTCGGTGCTGGAGGTTGCTTTTGGAAAAGGCACGGTAGATCCTCCTGGTGGATCAATGGTAGACCCGGATCTTTCGGATCCAAGAACCCCAGACTATTCAGTCGAAGACTTGACTGATTAGAGGATCTGTAGCACCCCCCCTTTTTACAGACCTTGTATATAGTCAACTAGTATTGTATATGACATGGTTTGATATATATATAAGTGTGTTGTCATTTGAAAAATTTGTGGCTCTATTTTTCTATCCCATCTTATTGTTGTCTGGGGATTATTATTCACTTCCGCATGCACATTAAAATGAATGGGTCAGTGACGTGTCTTGGGACGTCGCTATTTAATCGACCACTAAGGGATGGGCATGCACTTGGAGGATCAAGGCGTGACATAGCCCATAAGTGCTTATACCTTGTAGTAGTATTCTCATAACTAAGGCCCTACAACTCTCCAAATCGACGATTAATAGCAAAGTCACGACAAAATGGAAATCCTCACCTACTGTGGACAAAGTAGATGTAAAGAAATGATCAGTAGAACCATCTAGACTAGGGGTCTAATCTCCATTGATAGACATTAAAGCTTCTTTACTTTCTTCCCGAGTTATGGGCATTGTCAAACTTTGCTGCAAATCATCTACTAGCTTACAATTCATTATAGCATTCAGACAAGATACAAAGATAAGTGTACATTGCTCATCTACAGTACCTAAGAGACATTTTGAGAAGTCAATAGCATTCAGAACTAACATATATTTGCTCTTCTATTTCCCCTCCCCTTCATCCATGGTGAGAAACTTGAGGGTCCTCATGGATGTTTTTAATTGCTTTATGAAGATAAGTAGTGTCTTAATCCCTCAATTTAGCTCGCTAGACTCTCGATTTCTACCTGTAGAAAGATTCTTCATAGGATTAAAGCTTCCAAAGTTTAGATCTCAAAAGAAATTCCTCTTGTAGTATGGAAGGACATGGATTGCGCGAGTGTATTGTCTAGTGTAGAAGCAAGAAATCCACTTTAAGATGATTCATATTCTAAGGAAGCTAATGGGAATGTTACGTATTTAAAAGCTTCAAGGCGTCTTTAACATTGGAAAGTATTTGACAAGAAAAAAAAAACTAACACCCCCTATTCTTGATAGAGTAAAGCTCTATTCGCAGCTTCTAGAAAGAGAGGATCCTACTTCAATAATCGAGGAACCGCCGGAGACCCCTTCAAGGTCACACTGCCCTCTGATGCCCAGCGGCACCCTTGGAACATCGTCGCAAGCCACTATTTAGATGTAAATCTTGAGGGAGACTAGCCCAGCAACCCACCGCTAGGCCCCCCACTTAAATCATGGAACTGCTATGGGAGTTGTGGTAGATGTGAGTAGAACCCTTGACCTACGGGATCAGGAGGCCAGTCCTCAACCAGCGCAGCCACTTGTGGGTGGGTTCCAAATCAAGTTCTTGAAGCTTGATTAAATCAATAATATGTTGTTGCTAGTGAAACGAAATTAGCATATGAATTTACAAATTAGCTCATCCATGCATCATTTACAAGAACTATGTCCAACTTCCTTTCTACAAATTCAATAGGTAACATGCTCGATTCCGACCCCATAAGGATCGGCCATAAGGTCCTGAAGGGATCGATCATGGGCCATTGGCCATGGATCGGTCGAATTGATCAGCAAGGAATTGCGGATTGATCATGGGCCATTGGCCATTGATCGATCAATTTGATGGGTAAGGAATCGCGGATCGATCATGGACCGATTGACTGGTCATGAATCGATTGAGGTGTTGGCCCCGAATTTTCTACTAACCATACCGATGAGATGGCATAACTAACTCATAAGATAACTTTTTGATCATGAGAATTGGTCATGAGATAATTTTGGATCAGCGGATGGTCACAGGTCAATCCGATGGGTCGTAGTTTCTAGTCGTGGGTGATTCTACCCAGTTATGCACCGATACATGGACGATCTGAATTGATCAAATGTGACCGTCTTCTAACAAAAAAAAAAGCATCATTCTCTATTTAATTCTTAGTGATTGGAACAAGCTCTCAAATTGGTGATGTTCGATCATGGATTTGTAATGCATCGATAATGAACCCTACTAGTGAATCGGGTGCTAACTGAAATGAACCTAGGTATAGAACCAGCTATTCTATCACTAATTCTAAGGTCCATGAGTGTCTTGGCTTAGTGCTAAGCCATGGTTAGCCTTAGGATTGGTCTCGAACAAATCAAAGGACAACCAACCCTATTGGCCGATCGACTGTCCAAAGAAATGATTTTGGCAAATATGGGGCATGATGGTCAAACATCAGGTGTATGTGATTCAATTTTTCGAGGTGTACCTAATGATCCCTTCTCTGGCCCTAACACCAACTTGGGTGATAGAATTTTCTAGACCATCTTATTATTGAAGAAAGACAAAAGTATGGAAAATTCTAGAAACCCTTCATTAAATGAAGGGGTGAGTTATTCTTTGAATAATCAAGAGTCATGATGATGGCCAAAATATATTTGAAAATTCTAGAAAAAGGCAGCATACAAGTGGACCAATTAAAGAGCGATACGCAAGCCCCCATTAATGACCAAAGTTTCTAGAATTGTCGAGTTGGCAACTATGGTACAATTATTGTCAAACTTCATTAAATGTCCATTAAATGTGGCATATAGGTGGACCAATGGAAGAGCGAAAAGTGGGCCATGATCAATGATGCCTAGGAGCTTAGATTGCCAAGTAAGGCCTTTAGCTATGCCAACACATTTTTTGGTGCAATCATGAGGCAAAATAGGCTTGCCAACTAAGGACTTTAGGCGGAACACTTGGAAAAATTAAAGTGTACCATTTGGCTTGGTAATGATGGCTTGAGATTTGCCTTAGAGAAGAAGTTGATGACTTGTAAGCTTAGATGTCCTCTAGAATCTTAGGTTATGATGAACCTAAAAGATTGCCTTGGAGAGGAAGTCAATAAGTGGTCCAATAAGAAGATGACATATCACGCCCTGAAGTTCCGAGCGCTCGCACGTCCCTTGGTGATCGATAATTTTTGCAATGTCCTAGGACGCATCGCCGACACATTCATTTTATTGCACATGCGGAAGTGAATAAACAAAAGCCCTAACAGCAAACAGAATGGGATAGGAAAGCAGGATAATCACATCAAACCAAAATACTTTATAAACGAGCTAAGTTTATATACAAAGGTCTACAAAAGATCGACTTTCACAAAGGAACTGTCCTACGACTTACTAGCCGGACACGTTCACCAATCCTTCGGACTCAACAAGCTTTGAGGGCACCGGGTAGTCCACAGTACCATCAGGAGGGGATCTCAAAACCCTGGAGGGGACCCATTTTGTATCCATTGAATCCATGGAGGAACCACACCCTAAAGCGATGACATACCCTCTCGGGTAGGCCCTCATTGACCTAGACGGTGGTCATGACTAACTCATAAACCCAATGACTACTAGGGATACGGATGTCTATACCCTACTCAATAATAGCCCATAGCTGCCCAAAACGTTCTGAAGGAACCGCCATCTAAGGACCTGAAAAGATTAAGCCCATGATGGGATGAGACAATACCTTAGCAAGTTCAACCACACAACCACACAATCACAGAGACTTACCTTGTCTCAGATCCTTCCTGCATGTCAGTATAATTAATATTACAGAGTATTCAGACTCAGTCAATTGGAACACCACAATTCATCTCTCAAACAGCCACATGGGTCCCAATTATATGGCCAAATCGTTATGATACGTCACATTCTGTGCCACACAATTTTTTCCCATAATCCGGCGCATCAATTTCACTCAACATGCATTCCGATTGTTAATCACAGCCATACACGGGCACGGCCTACTCGACATTTAGCGGTCTTCTGGTGTAACCAAGCATCATCTCGCCCCATCGAGCATAGCAACGTCACTACGTCGACAACATTTCGTAAGGGAGCATCAGTTCAGCCTCTACTACGACCGGTATCCATTGCTAGAGCATCCCATATGGGAGCAACGTCCACTCGACTCACATTAGGGATGGGTTCTAATAACCATTCAAGCACCCATCAAATTCCTAGACAAGACATCGTGCTTTTCACTCAAATGTCCAAATTATTATAATGTACTTGGCCCATTTTCTTCTTATTAAAAACATACGGTAAAAATAATCGTGTGTGGGTACACGATCGATTTGAACCAGAAACCTGATATCCTCCATTTTTAAATTCTCACAGTTTGATATAGTCTTTAAAACCATTTTCGGTGTCAAAAACCCAACACCCGGTAATTTCTAAATAATTACCAAAATTTCCAAATTTTGAATTAAATACTCAAAATTATCATCACCACTCAATTCAACACTCAATTGCATAAACTAAGTACACCATTATAATTAGCACGGAATTTCATAAGCAGCCATCCCAATCTAATTTCCTAAAAAAAAAAATAATTACAAAAATTACAAAAGTAATTAAATAATGCATATTAAATGCAATAAATACTAACTTAGGCTGGAAACACTAATCTAACCACCTAAACAGGCCTAGAAAATTTTCGAACCTATCTAGATAAATAGCACGACCTCTTTAGCCCCTAATCAATCCGTTCTAACCACCTGACATGCACAATTGAATAATTAAACCACTAATCTACACTAACTAACCACCTAATTTCTAATTAGCCTAAACTAATTATTCACTAAGCATCATTAACACCATAAGTAGAGTTTAGCAAGTAAACTCACTGATTTAGTAATCCGATGAGTTCACGGCGATGGCGACGCAAAGGTGGGCGACAACCGAGTCCATGATGACACCAACTAAGGTCCAGAAGAGACCTAAAATGGGCCTTGAAGACCTTAGCTTTTGCTGAAGCTTCGGTTCCGCTCGAGGCTAAAGGAGACGGCTCGGCTTGGCTATGGTAGCAACAAATGAACCAGGTGAGCGGTAGCAGCTATAGTGGATGACAGAGGAGGCAGATGGTGGCCAGGGGAGCTACGACGTTGGCTTAAGGGCATTGGAACAACTATTGGGCTCATAGGGAATGGCGCACGAAGGCGTCGCACGAGCAGATGCTCGAGTGGCGAGCGAGACTCACAGGCTTGCGGCTCCTACTCGGACGAGCGTGCATTGCAGCGAGGGCAATTGACGGGTGGCGAGGGGGCTTCGATAGCTGCTGTTGGCTTTCGGCTGGCTTTCTCTAGAATTTTGAGCTCACAAACACTCAACAATGGAGAAAGGCAAAGCAAGGGAGAAGAAGATGGCTGCTGCAACTTGGAGGGGTCAACCAAAATATCTAAACACTTGAGTTTGGTGCCCCACCATGCATGGCTATCCTTCTCAGCCAAATTGTAGCACCAAAGCTTCCTCAACAAGCCTCCAAGTGGTCCAAATGTTGCGCCTCCAAGGACCTACGAATTTTCCACTTCAATTCTCTTCCAATTGAGCTCAATTTGGAGTCCAAAAATTCAGCCAAGGCACCATTGTCCATCTCATGATTTTTTCTCATCAATTGAACCAACTTGAATCCCAAAAATGCTACAAAAAACGGCCTTCTAATTTTCTCAGTCCAAAATAGCCTTAGTTTGCATTTTCGCCAAAAATCCCGGTTTGCAGAAAAATCTTCGAAGGATGAGTTGACGTTCCTAAAATGAATTGTGACATGATAGCACTCTCAATTTCTAAAATCGGGTTCAAATTCATGATTTATTTCAACTAGGCGCGATTTTAGCTTGACCTAAGCTATTGGGTAGCTATTAGGATTTTTTAGTGCAATTGACTTGTGGTCGATTATTTTTTAGCCACATTGTATATCTTTGAGACATTAGCGTCTCCTGGTTGTTGTGAAAATCTCGAGATTTCAAATATGGGCATAGGTACAAAAATGACAGAAAAATTGGTCTAGTGTCGTTCGACGAGAATTTTGCAAATAAGTAAAATCACCCACACATTAATCACATACCTCTATCAAACCGACCTATCTCCGGTCTCTGATTAATTTTGACGGTGCCATAATGACCCTTGCAAATTAGTACAACCGAGCAGTCGATCCCTGGTCAAATTCTCAAGTTTATTGCGTTTAGATTCCTTAACGGCTTCACTTGATAGGCTAGTTATCTCGTGAGTGGCAAACTCAAAGAAAAGAACTATTAGCGCGTTGATGAAAAGCCCATCTTATTCAATTGAAAACAGAACCTAAAAATCAGGATGTCTCATAACAAGTGTTCTCTTAGGATCTTAGGCGTGTTACCTTGCAAATTAGGCTTGCCACCTTGATGTCATAGCCATGCCACTTCAAGAAATGTTATCGGGCTGTTTGGATAAGTAATGTTGGTGCCATGTAGTATAAATAGGAGGATCCCTCCTTGTTTTTCACCATGCCACTCACTTTCTCCTTTCCTCATTTGTTTCCTTTCTCTCAGCCTTGCATCCTTAATCCATCAAGCTATATAAGTTGGTTGTCAAGATTTGCCAAGGTAAGTATGATCCCTATGTCTCATCTAGGACGGCAATCTCCATTGTCAAGTCTAGTTAGGTGCTCACCCGTCAAGCCGTGGGTTGGATGTTGGATTTTTTGTATGGTTTTTCTCATGTTTGTGCTTAAACGTGTGCTTGAATTGTTCACGCCTAGAATGGGGCCAAGGTTTGTTCAAGTTGAGTTCATCACAAGGCAAGGTCGCATTAAGCCATAAAGCATTGGTTTGGCATAAATAGGATGCTGGGTCAAACTTGGATTTCCAAAGGTCTTCAATGCTTATCTGCGTAGTTTTTCTAGTGTTTCTGAGCGGTCTTTAATTTGTCCCTGATAATTGCAACCGCATCCACTGACTGCTGGACAAACTCTGGGCCTATGATCTTTCGTTCTCTAAACTCATCCCAACAAACTGGCATTCTGCATGCTCTACCATATAACGCTTCAAAAGGTGCCATTGGTAGCTGTTTATGTAGGCAAATTGGATAAGGTGAAACTGTTCCTCCCAACTTCCTTTGAAATCTAGCACACACGCTCTTAACATGTCCTCGAGAGTCTGAATCATCCTTTCAGACTAGTCATCTGTCTGTGGATGGTAAGCCATACTGAATTGTAGCTTCATTCCAAGGCAATCTGCAAACTTTTCCAAAAGGCAGCTGTGAACCTCAAGTCTTTATCAAATGTAGTTGTCACCAGCACTCCATGTAAACGAACAATCTGATGCACGTATGATTATGCATATCTATCCAATGCAAGGTCCTTTTGTATGGTGATAAAGTGAGCCGACTTCGTTAGTCTGTCAACCACTACCCAAATAGAATCATTACCCCTCTGACTCCTTGGTAAGCCCATTAGAATATCCATTGTGATATGTTCCCATTTCCACTCGAGAATCTCGAGAGGTTGGAGAAGTCCTCCCAGCTTACAATGTTGTGTCTTCACTTGCTGACACATCAAATACTTGGTGACATGCTTAGTGATATCTATCTTCATACCGGTCTACCAATGGTGTTGACACAGATTCTCATACATCTTTGTACTACCTAGATAAATGTTGTAACTACTATGATAAGCTTATGATAAAATCTCCTCCTTAGGCTTTGCATCGTTAGGTACACATAATCATCCTCAGAACCTTAAAGTTTAGTCCTCAGAAACCTCAAAATCAGCCTTTCTCTTTTCGGTATCCTCTTACAGGATCTTCTGAATATCTGAGTCTGTTAGCTAAAGCGTCTTGATTCTGATCTGTACTTCTAGCTCAATTCTAAGGGTGGCCTACATTAAATTTGAAAATCGAATCTCGAGCTCTCTCAAGTAAAATCCACTCCTTAACCATCATTTGTTCAACCGAAGACTTCCAACTTAATGCATCTGTGACCTTGTTAACTCCTCCTGGGTGAAACAAGATGTGGCACCCCGAACCACCTTAGGTCGCCACAAGCACCTAATGTTACACCTAATGGAACACTAGTTACATCTCTTTGTACAAGCGTCGTAGTTCATAGACACTTTTTTTTTATTTGAAAACGGTCCTAGCGTGACTCAATAGCGGAAGCAAAATTTAATATCGCCATCTCTCCCCTCAACAATCATGATACAATGCACACCACTAAGTACCATAGGAAAAGATAAAGCCATGCCACTTTTATTTACATATTTTCGTGATGGATTTTCGCGGGTCGATACAACAAAAGAAAGCCAAGATCTTCAGCGACACTTGGCCACATCCCCAAAAGATACTACGACCCCTAAAGTGATCACATGACGTCCTCCATCTAACAGCGGCGGCTACTCCCAAAAAGAAACACCAACTCTCTACCCTTCACACAGCCATCACACCCATCCAAGTGCGTCGAGTGGTGGTGGGGGCAGCATCCCCCTAAACACTCCGTCTCGGCGTACATGAACTGATAGAAACTCCTAAATAACAAGGCGCTCATCCAGGCCTACATCGTACATAACCAGCATTCACACTCGCACAAAAGTCAGTCCAGGGACGAGAACGCAGTCAATCTCCGAACACTCTACCTCTACATCCGATGGGAGGCCATAGAAGGTGCCTCGCGTGACGGTAGGAAGCGGCATCTTTCTAGTCTGAAATGTTGGTCCCCGAATGGGTGAGTATAATCACTTAGCAGGTAAAGGATCAATAAACTACTCAATGCATCATGCCACACAATCATCACAATCATAGCATCACATGTCATTAAAGCATCCATGCACAATTTACCTTGATATCATGCACATGTCATCATACCTCATGTACATACATCATCATATAGTCATCACCATCATGCCATATACTTACCGTCATCATGTCACGTGTACCATCATCATTACCATGCATCCATGCACTCTTCATCATCATATCACATGTGCCATCATCATTACCATGCATCCATGCACTCATCATCATCATATCTCATGTACCATCATCATTCCATGCATCCATGCACTCATCATGTCATATCACATGTACCATCATCATTACCATGCATCCATGCACTCATCATGTCATGCATATATCATCATGCATATTTCAATTTCAATTTCTCAATTTCATCCTTTCATTTTGGACCGCCACATTTCTCTTTTCCCAAGACTAATGTTTGCATCCCACATTCATCACTCGCGCCCAATCCTGGCATTGCGAGAACCCTCTGGCACAATACCCGTCGGGCATCTAGCACCCCCACGCTCTAGGCATCTCGTACCCCAACTGGCATCACGAGGACCCTCCGGCTCAATACATACCGGGCAACCGGCCATACCCTTCTAGCCAGGCATCTCGCACCTCAACTGGCATCGTGAGGCATCCCTCAGCTAAATACCAGCCAAGCTTCTAGCTCCCCCACTCTCCGGGCATCTCGAAACTCCCGAGGACCCTCCGCATCCGGCCATTCCAGGCCACCGGGCAACCGGTCGTACCCTTCTAGCCAAGCATCCAAACACACCCAGGGCATCGTCGGCTCACACCTCCGACGGCCTTCTCACTTATCTCAATTCACATATTTAATTATAGTTCAATTTTAACATGGCATGTGATGTGATGGCAATCAAGATCATTTTCATCCTTTGATTCATACATGCATCTCCAATCATCATCATGCATGCAGCAAGAAACAATCATTCATAACAATACAATTCATGGAGTCCATACAATTTAGAATAGTCCATATATCATGTCTTTTTGAAGTTTACTAAATTCCAGCTTGTACAATTTTTGAAAATATTTAAATTAAATATCCATATGATTCTCAAAAATCATAAAATCAGGACATGTGATAGACAAGACAATGAGATAATAATTTCATGTAGAACACATGCCCAAAAGAGTTCCACACAAGAAGATATAATTCACACAAATACAGCATGTAATTTCGGATAGAAACAGATTGCACAGTTTTTGAAATAATTCGATTAAAATACACAAATGACCTCCAAAAATTATGAAACTAATGTAGATTTTTCATGCAGACATCTAGGCCAGATTCGTTCTAGAAAATTTTCTACAAACGTCCGAAGCTCCTGATTCTAGCACCGAAACGTCCAGTATAGCTATCTCCGAAATATCAAGTTTTCACCCACTTGGTATTCTTTGTTTCCTCTCAGATTTGGATATGTTTTGCTTCAAGAGGTCCCCTACAACTTTCATCAAGGGATCTAAGTGAAATGTCCAAATATTAGCCACCATATGGGTCCAAGAAGTCTCGGGTGTCCAGTACCGTATTTCCAGATTTACCGTCTTCAAGAGAAAGTCGATTCACTAGGCTACACTTGCTGATTTTACCTCAAATTTGAGTATGTTAGTCTTTAGAATGTTCTCTACAAGTTTCATGTAGAAGTAGAAGAGACATTGTCAGTAAAAAAGTGACATGCAGCACACAAAACCATCAAGAGGTCGACGAAACCGTTCCAGATCTAGCCTTTTCGTAGAGGATGGATTTGACCCCTTAAAACTCAGCCTTTTTGTCTCAAATTTTATTATTTTATACTTTGAGATGTTTTCTACAACTTTCATCAAGGAGTCGAAGTCAAAATCCAACTCGAAACATGCATGCAAGCCTCCACAAATTTCTGGGTCAGGCGGTTTACACAAAATCAGCAAGCTTTTTCAAGAACAAGTCACACTCTAGCTTCGGTTTTGCCTACGCTAAACATCCGAGATCTACCACCAACCAATCACACATGCAAGACACACATGCAAGAGTAGAAATTGATCCTAACTTGCCTCTAAGATCAAGCGGACGACGGCACACGGATGGCACACGGACAGCGAACGGGCGGCGACTTCTCCTCCTCCTCCTCCTCGGTTCCTCTCCTCTCGGCGACCCTCTCTCTCTCTCACAACTCTCTCTCTCTCTCTTTGGCTTGGCCGAATTCTCAACCGGCCACTCTCTCTCTCCCCCATTTGTTTCCCCAAAACTCCATCATTAGCAATCATGATGTGCCTCTCCATAAGCCAATGCATGTAATCCTCTTTTTGCCACTTGGCAAAGCTCATGCAAGGTGGGCTTGGGCTTGGGCTTGGAAGAAGTGGGCCGGCCACTCCTCCCCCCCCTTGGTCGACGGTCACACTCCTTGGGCTTCAATGGGCCGGCCATTCGGCCCACCAAGAGTCCAAGCTATTGGGCCTAAGGCCCAACCTAATTAAAATCAATTTTAATTTCCTTTTTAAATACTAATTAAATCTTATTGAACTAAAGTACTATAGGGTAAAATTAAATAACTAAACACTTAAAATCACAAATCCATAGATTCTAATTCACGATACATGTGGCCAAAGATAAGTCATCCTCTTCCAAGATTTATCCATTTAGACTTGGCCATAGATTTCAATACAACACACTAATTGGAGCAGCCCTAATGGCTGGCAAAGAATTTCAGGATGCCACACAAGATATCACAATCATAGTCATTCAAAAGTTCCATCAAGTGATGCTGTCTCATATTCAACTCATTCTAAGAGAATAGATACTTGAAACTTTGATGATCTATAATGATCTAGAACCTTTCTCCGCACAAATAATGTCTCCAAATATTCAGAGCGAAGATGGTTGCTGCAATTTCCAAGTCATGTGTCAAATAATTCTCATGAGGTCTCAACTAACGAGACACATATGCAACGACCCTGCCATGCTACATCAACATGCAACCTAATTTTCTAAACAACGCATCACTATAGATCTCATACCCTCCAGGACTAGATGGTATGGTCAGCACTGTGCAATAGTCAGCTTCTGCTTAAGCTCTTAGAAACTACACGTACACTTATCTGTCCGCACAAACTTTTCTTCCTTCTTCAGAAGTCGAGTCAACGATGAGACTAAAGCTAAAAATCCTTCCACAAACCTTTAGTAATACCCTGCTAAACCCAAGAAGCTTCTAATCTCTATCACAGTGGTTGATCTTGGTAGTTGACAACTGCTTCAATTTTGGTCGGGTCCACAAAGATTCCTTTGCCTAAAATTACGTGACCTAGGAAAGCAACATGAGTCAACCAAAACTCACACTTGCTGAACTTGGCATACAGTTCATGTTTCCTTAGTGTCTAAAGCACAATCCTCAAATGCCTTTTGTGCTCCTCAGGACTTCCCAAATACACTAGGATATCGTTGATGAACACGATCATAAATTGATCCGGATACTCTTTGAAAACTCGGTTCAACAGATCCATAAAAGTAGCTGCGGTGTTTGTCAAATCAAACAACATTATAGTGAACTCATAATGGCCGTATCGAGTATGAAACATTGACTTCGGTATATCCTCCTTTCTAATTCTCAATTAATGATATCCTATCCTCAGGTTGATCTTAGAGAAAATCGACACTCCTTGCAGCTGGTCAAACAAGTTGTCGATCCTCAACAGTGGATACTTATTCTTGATCGTCATCTATTTAAGTTGATGATAGTTGATGCACAGGCGCAACAAACCATCTTTCTTCTTCACAAATAGAATTAGTGCTCAACAAGGTGATGCACTAGGACGTATGAATCCCTTATCCAACAACTTCTACATCTGCACTTTCAGTTCTTTCAACTTAGACAACACCATCTGGTAAGAAGCCTTAGAGATTGTCTCTATCCTGGGGGTTAACTCGATCACGAATTTAATCTCCCTTTCTGGCAGTAGACCTAACAATTCTTTCATAAACACATCTAGAAACTTTTGAACCATTGCGATGTCTTCGATCTTCAGCTCCTCAACTGTTGTATCCACTACAGTCACTAAGTAACCCTAACAATCCCCGTCTAAAAAATGGGTTGCCTCAAGCAACAAGATTAAGGTAATCAAGGATCATCCTCGACTTCTAATAAACTCAAAACTTTCACCCACTAACAAGTTAAACTGAATTGCTTCATGATAGCAGTCCATCTTAGCTCGTTGTTTGGTCAGCTAGTTCATGCCAATTATTATGTCAAAATCATACATGGCTAGAACTATCAAATCTATCCTCCCCTCTCACTCACCAATCACCAACTTGCAACCAGGACAACCCACTATAGCTAACACCTTATCCTTTAACGGTGTAGATATGCTAATCAATGACTCCAACAACTTAGGAATCAATTCTACCAGCTTAACAAATTACTCAGCTATAAATGAATGAGTTGCACTAAGGTCAAATAAAGCATAAATAGTGTGGTTGTTCAAGGAAATAGTACTTGAACCACATCAGGTGAGTCCTCAGCTTGTCCTCTAGTGATAGGGTATATCCTTCCTTGAGCTAGAGGTCTGTTCAGTCCACCCTATGGTGCATTCTGTGGCACGAATCCTTGATTCTGACCCATCGGTGGCGGTGGCGGTGGCGGTAATTGTTGTGCTCCTATCGGTCTTATGGGACAATTGCTAACTATGTGACCCTACTTGCCACACTCATAACAAGCACCTCACCTAAAATGGCACGAGGCTGATCCATGTCATCTTCCACGGAGATGACACATGCCATTCTATTTTGCCACTGACTTTTCTATCTCACCCTTCCTATTGGGCAGAATAGGATACCTTCCTCTAGTCATAAGTTTCTTCCCAAACCTATTTCCATCCTTGCTTGACCCAAACCTTAATCTAGATGTGGCGGCTTGTTCGTTCTAGTCTCTCTCTATCAACTGGGCCCATTCATACAGGTCGTTGTAGTCCTCTAAATAAAATAGCACTAGTGGACTCTTCAATTATGATATGAGCCCTTCTCTAAACTACCTAGCTCGGTCTATCGGATTCTCAACCAGTCTCGGGGCGTACTGCGGTAGTTCAACGAACTTCGTTTTGTACTGATTTGCTGTCATCGTACCTTAGTGAAGGCGCTGGAATTCTGCCATCTGTAGTTCCCTAGCACTATCAGAAAAGTACTTGCTATTGAACACTTCAAGGAAGGCATTCCACTTAGTAACCACACCTTCTGGGTATTCTACTTCTCTAGTGGCCCTCCACCAAGTACTTGCGCTACCCTGTAGCTAGTATACTGCAAGGACAACTTTCTCCTCCTCTGTGCACCTTAGCAATGCAAATGCCTTTTCCAAGTCTTGGATTCAGAGTGTTGTAGCTTTGGGGTCTCTTGCGCCAATGAACCTTGGCAGGTTCAACTTGAAAAACTGCTCGACAAGCTTATGCATAAGCCTCTCTCTCTCAACAACCACATTCCCAAGTGGAACTTCGGCAGGTGTGGCAGTAGGTGCGGTAATAGCTACGACAGCAGTAGCAGCATCAGCGGTGGCATTGGCGATAGTAGCGGCGGTTGAAGCGATGGCGGGGGCAGCTTGATTCTAGGCTTGCTGCCCTACCACATTTTCAAGCGTCTCTAGTGCCTATACGATCTCGTCTATCCTAAGATCGCCAGGGGTTGCTACCTCAGCAATGACTCGAGCTAGTGCTCTACCATGACCGCCTCAGGTACCGACCCTAGTTGGTGTCTTACCCCGAGTCACTGGTCCAATTGTTCTCTTTCTAGGAGTCATCTGCTCCTAATCACTCATAATGCAAATTCTTTACAAAAACCTACTTTCTAATTCCACATAGAATTAAAAGCTGAGCAATTACACCAACAAAGCTATCAAACGGCCATCACTCAAATGCATCCTCATAAAATAGAGGATGTTCCTACTAACTATCCATAAACTCTCGCACCAACTAGCTCTAATACCACTTCGAGCGAGGATGTCACGCCTTGGAGTTCCAAGCGTGCGCACATCCCTTGGTGGTCGATAAATTTTGCAATGTCTTAGGACGAGTCGCTGACCCATTCATTTTATTGCATATATGGAAGCGAATAAACGAAACCCCTGACAGCAAACAACATGGGATAGGAAGGTAGGATAATCACATCAAACCAAAACACTTTATCAACGAGCTGAGTTTATATATAAAGGTCTACAAAAGATCGACATTCACAAAGGAATTGTCCTACGACTTACTAGTTTGACACGTTCACCAATCCTTCAGACTCCATAGGCTACGGGGGCATCGGGTCGTCCATAGCACCATCAGAAGAGTTAGTTGTGCCCTTGCCATAAGAGACGTCAACAACCACAGTGAGGATCTAAAAACCCTAGAGGGGACCCACTCTATATCCATTGAGTCCATGGCAGAACCACACCTTAAATCAATGAGATACCCTCACAAGTAGGCCCTCAGCGACCCAGATGGTGGTCATGACTCACACATAGACCCAATGACTACCAAGGACAGGCACGTCTATACCCTGTGTGGCACCCCCGACTCGCCTGAGGTTGCCACATGTGATCTCTCTTAAGTACTCGATCTCATATAACTTCACTTGACTGATACCCTTTTGACAAGGGATTTTTTTTTTTTTTGAAAAGCGGTCCTAGTGTAACTTATTAGCGAAAGCATAAACAAGTCTCACCATCTCTCCCTCCAATAACCATAATGCAATACACACCAACTACGTACCATAAGAAAAGATAATGACAATTCACTCTTATTTATATTTTCATGATGGACATCAAGGTCGATACAACAAAAAGCCAAGATTTTAACTATACTCGGCTACCATCCCAAAAGGACTCGATTCTACATTGATCATGTACCACCCTCCATCTACGAGCATCGGACATCTCCAAAAAGTGTCAGCTCCTAACAGCTACACACGCCATCATACCCAATCCGGTGCATCGGGCGGTGGCGGTGGTAACATCCCTAACATAACTCCATGGCGTCGGACATGGACAAATATAAACTCCTTGATGACTGGGCCCCCAGCCAGGCCTACGTCACACATCACTAGCACATGAACCCGTATGAACACCAAACCAGGGATGGTGACACAATTATACTTCATACACTCGACCTATACGTTAGATGGAAGGCAGTAAAAGGTACCGCGCGTAACCGTAGGGAGTGGCATCTTTCTAATATGAAATGTTAGTCCCCAAAGGGGTGAGTACAACCACTTAGCAGGTAAAAGATCCATTAAACTACTCAATGCATCAAACAGAACAATAATGACATCATAGAGTACATATCTCATCCAAATAACCATGTAACATCATACAATCATGCATAAATGTCACCATACCATGTGCACATACCACCATGCAATTATACATGTTACATCATACAGCCATGTATACATGTCAGCACATTATGCATGATTCAATTTCAGCTCTTGTTTTTCAATTGGATCGTTACATTTTTCTTTCCCGGGACCAATAATTGCATCCCACATTTTTATCGCTCGCACCAAATCTAGCATCGCGAGGAAGCTCCGGCACACACCTCCGGGCATCCGGCACCCACACTCCGGGCATTTCGAAACTCCTGAGGACATCCGGCACACACCTCTGGGTATCCCAACACTCCCGGGGCATCGTCGGCTCACACCTTCGACAACATCCTCATTTATCACAATTCATGTTCACAATTGTGTCTCAATATTAACATGGCACATGTTGTGATGGTAACAAAGTCAATTTCAACTTTTGATTTTATATGTAATGCCATATATCATCACATACGTAGCAAGATCAATTACTATTATTTCAGAAAATGGAATGCATTCTTTTTAAGTTACATTTCCTAAAATTTAGTAATTGTCTCTAATAATTTCTAAGAATTTAGTACATCATAGACAAACTGTAGGGGCATTTATCTCATGAAGAACACAACACCACCAGAATTTCATACAAAACAGGATAGTGCATACATCACAGCTTTCGAAATTTGTACAATCCAGCTAGCACAGTTTTAGAAAAAATTTTCATTAAATACCCAACTGACATTAAAAAAATTATGAAATTCGAACATGTTATAGAAAAGAAATAAAGGCAGATACTTCATGAAGAAAAATACACCAAAAGATCCCCATATAGTTCAATACAGACCACACATCACAGCACTACTAATTCTGTCCGTTCCACTTGCACAGTTTTTGAAACATTTTTGGTTAAATAGGCAAATGAACTTCAAAAATTACAAAATTTGAATATGTTGTAGGCAAGACATAAAAAAAGATATTTCATTCAGAACAATGTTCGAAAAGAATCTCATAAAAAATGGTATAGACCACGCATTGTAACATTACCAAATCCGAACACATCAGATTGCACAGTTTTAGAAACATTTTCGATTAAATACCCAAATGACATTAAAAAATTATGAAATTTGACTATGTGATAGCCAAGACCATAAGGTAAATACTTCTTGCAGACATCGAAGTCAGATTCGTCCTAGGTAATGAAATATAGGCGGTTAAATTTTCTGTTCCTAGTACCGAAATTTCCAGATCCAGTCTTTCCAGAGAATAACGGTTTCACCCACTTATACTTGTTTTTCTTGTCCAAAATTTGAGTATGTTATACTACAAGAATTCTTTTACAACTTTCATTTAGAGGTTGAAGACAAAATTCAACTAGAACATCACCTGCAAGTCACTAGAACATCCAAGGTCGAGCTGTTTTTCTCAAGAACAGTACACTAGACTAGAGCACCACTCTTATAACTTCAATTTTCGCATTCTATACATCCGAAATTGTCACCATTCAATCACACACACTAAACACAGCATGCAAGAGTAGATCAAGAGATCCCACTTGCCTCTAGACTGAGCGAACGGCAAACACAATGGCGAGACACGGCGGCGATGGACAACGGTGGACTGCCCTTCTCCTTCCTCTCGCACGCACGGCTTCCTTCCTTCTTCCCTTCTTCATTCTCTTTCTCTCCTCTCTCTCTCTCTCGAATGAACTCCCCTCTCTCTCTCTCTCTCTCTCTCTCTCTCTCTCTCTCTCTCTCTCTCTCTTTCTCGCTTAAACTGGCCACTTTCCCCTCTAATTTTCCTTCCCTCCATCATTAGCCATCATTATTTTTGCATGGGTGACACTTGGCCATCACCATGGGACAAATGGGGGGAGGCATGCAAACCAGACTTCCCCCCCCCCCTCCTTTGTGCGACAACAGCCCTTCATGGGCTTATGGGCCGGCCATTTTAAGGCCCATCTTAGGCCCAACACTCTTGGGCCTAAGACCCAAGCTTAAATAAATCTAAGATTAACACCCCTTTAAAAAAAAAAAAAAAAAACAGCTTAATCCCTATTTATACAAAGTACTTAAATTGCAAATTAAATGGCTATACACTTGCAATCATGAATCCATAAGTTCCAATTTATAATACATATGGCCAAAGATAGAACTTTCTTTCCCAAAATTTACTCATTAAAAGCTTGGCCATAAATCTCATTGCGAATCATGGATCAAAAGGCTACAAAAATACAATAACAGTGTTTCCATCGCCTATCCATTGCTCATGGCATACTTAGGGATTTTCATGAAATTCTAGGATGCCACAATTCTCCCCTCCTTAGAGAATTTCGTTCTCGAAATTAGACATCACTCATGTCTCTTGAAACAAGTAGGGGTACTTTTCCTTCATCTGATCTTCACTCTCCTATGTGGCTTCCTCCACATCATGATGTTGCCATAATATCTTGACCAAAGGAATCTTCTTAGTCCTAAGAACTTGCTCCTTTCGATCTAGTACTTGAACAGGCTCTTCGATGTACCTCACTTTTTCATCTACTTTGATGGCTTCATGATCGAGTATGTGACTAGGATCAAACTGGTACTTTCTCAACATTGACACATGAAACACATCATGTAAATTTCTCAATTTATGAGGTAGTGCCAAACGATAAGCTACATCTTCTATTCTTTCAAGTATCTCAAAAGGTCCAACAAATCTAGAGCTTAACTTACCCTTCATTCCGAATCGAGATATTCCTTTCATAGGAGATACCTTAAAAAATACGTGATCTCCCACATTAAACTCTAAAGGCCTTCTAAACCTATCGACATAATCTCTCTGCCTATTCTGGGCTGTCATAAGTCTTTTCCTGATTATCTCGACCGCTTCTGTAGTAACTTGTACTATCTCCGATCCTGTTAGTTTTCTTTCACCTACTTTATTCCAACAGATAGGGGTCCTACACCTTCTTCCATATAATGCCTCATACAGAGCCATGCCTATACTTTTCTGAAAACTAATGTTATATGCGAACTCTATCAGGTGTAAATTCTCATCCCAATTTCTAGAGTCTCGATCAGAAGTGATCGTTACAAGAATACCATGCAAGCGTATTACCTGGCTTACATACATCTCAGCAAGTTTACTCATTGAGTAGTCTACACGGACAGTTAGGAAATGAGCAGACTTTGTTAAACGATCCACTATTAGCCAAATAGAGTCTTGACCAATTGATGTCCTTGATAGTCCTTGCATAAAGTCCATTGTTACATGTTCCCACTTCCACTCTGGTATATCCAATGGTCTCAACAATCTTGCAGGTTTGCGGTGTTCCGCATTTACTAGCTGACACGTCAAACATTGAGAGACATGCTTAGCTATATCCTTCTTCATGCCATTCCACCAAAATTGTTGATGCAGATTCCTATACATCTTTGTACTTCTTGGATGAATACTATAATTACTTCTATGTGCCTCCGACAAAATTTCCTTCTTCACTTTTTCATTGTTGGGAACACAAAGTCGTCCTTGGCATCTTATCACACCATCTTCAGAGACTTGAAATTCTAGTCTTTTCCCTAAAGACACTGCATCTTTTACTTTCATAATCTATGGATCAGATACTTGCAGAATCTTAACTTTCTGAATAATTTTGGGTTCAATTCTTAATGCAGTAAGCATACTAGTAAGGCGATCCATTTCCAATTTAAAGTCTGAATCCACGATAGACTTTAACAGATTCCACTCTGTTATTCTTAGACTAGCCATGTCCATAACCGACTTTCGACTAAGGGTATCTGCCACTTTATTTGCCTTTCCTGGATGGTATCGTATCTCACAATCATAATCTTTCAACAACTCCATCCACCTCCTTTGTCTCATGTTCAATTCCTTTTGTGAAAATAGATACTTTAAGCTCTTGTGATCTATATAGATTTCAAACTTTTCTCAATATCTTCAAAGCAAACACTATAGCTACCAATTCTAAATCATGCATTGGGTAATTCAGCTCGTGAGATTTCAATTTCCTCGATGCATAGGCTATGACCTTGCCATGCTGCATCAAAACACATCACAGTCCTTTGTGAGATGCATCACTATACACCGTAAAACCATCAGATCCAGACGGTATAGTCAGGATTGGAGCTGAAGTCATTTTTCTTTTAAGTTCCTGAAAACTCCTTTCGCATTCCCCACTCCATTCAAACTTCGCGTTCTTTCGAGTCAATTTTGTTAAAGGACCTGCCAATCGTGAAAACCCTTCAATAAACCTTCTATAATAACCAGCCAATCCTAAGAAACTTCATATCTTAGTGGGTGTCATCGGTCTTGGCCAATTTATTACCATCTCAGCTTTCGCCGGGTCCACTGAAATTCCTCTTCCTGAAACCATGTGTCCCAAAAATGCTATCTAGTCCAACCAAAATTCACATTTACTGAATTTAGCATACAATTTATGGTCCCTCAAAGTTTGCAAAACTATACTCAAGTGTTGCTCATGCTCTTCAGGTCCTCTAGAATATACTAGGATATCATCAATAAAAACAATCACAAACTGATCCAAATAAGGCTTAAATATCCTATTCATTAAATCCATGAATGCAGCTGGTGCATTTGTCAATCCAAATGGCATGAAAAGGAACTCGTAGTGTCCATAACAAGTCCTGAACGCAATCTTAGGAATGTCTTCTTTCTTAATTCTTAGATGATGGTATCATGACCTTAAGTCAATCTTAGAGAAGACCAAACTTCCCTGGAGTTGGTCAAATAGGTCATCAATTCTAGGCAAAGGATATTTATTTTTAATGGTCACTCGATTCAATTGCCTATAGTCAATACACAAGCACATCGACCCATCCTTCTTTTTCACAAACAAGACCAGTGCACCCCAAGGTGAAGCACTTGGCCTAATGAATCCTTTATCAAGCAACTCTTGCAGTTGCACTTTCAACTCCTTTAGTTCCATTAAGGCCATCCTATATAGGGCTTTCGATATCGGTCCTGTTCTAGGCATTAGTTCAATCTCAAATTCAATTTCTTGCTCTGGTGGTAATCCAGGCAACTCCTCTGGAAACACATCCTGAAATTCCCTGACCACTTGAATCTCACCAATTTCAGCCTTTTTCTTAGTAAGGTCTCTTACTACTGCTAAGTATTCTTGACATCCTCCATTAAGTAGTTCACAAGCTTCTACCATCGAAATAATGGCTATAGAGGGGTTTATCTGACCTCTGAAAAATTTGAAACTAAACTAATTAGGCAACATGAACTTGATCACTTTCCTATAGCAATCCACCTTAGCCTTATGCTTATGAAGCTAGTCCATCCTTATGATAACATCAAAGTCATACATAGCCATTACGACTAAGTCTATTTCCATATCTTGCTCTTCTATAGTTATCTTACATTTTGCACACATCATTGTAGACAATACCATATTCCTTAAAGGTGTGGAAACACAAAGAGGTGTCTCAATAGGCGTAACTTCTATTTTACTCAAATGCCTATATCTTTCAGATATAAATGAATGCATAGTACCCGTGTCAAACAATGCATATGCCTTCTTGCCATTTATGAAAATCGTACATGATATAACATTTCTGGAAGCTTCTGCTTCCTCTTGGGTGACCGCATACACCCTTCCTTGTGCTGGTAGCCTCTGAGGATTCCTTGGTAGGTTTGGTCTAACAGCACTCTATTGTGCCTGTCGCACCGAGCCAACACTCATTTGCGACCTTTCTTGTGGGCAATCTCTCTTAAGGTGTCCCACTTGTACACAACCATAACATCTCAGTCATCTATTGCAAGGTCCTGGGCCATGTTGCCCATCACACCTTCGACATTCTTCATTTCGATAAGGTGCTCTTCCAAAATTTCCAAAATTGCTCTTTTTCTTCGCATTCCAAGTCTGACCTTGACCAGGATAGGATCTATTACCCTTTCTCACATCACTAAAGTTCGGCTGTCTCTTAAACTCTAATCGCTCTCTCACCAGCTCTTACTCCATTAACCGTGCCATTTCATAAGTCTGACCTTGACCAGGATAGGATCTCTTACCCTTTCTTACATCACTAAAGTTCGGCTGTCTCTTAAACTCTGATCGCTCTCTCACCAGCTCTTGCTCCACTAACTGTGCCCTTTCATAAATCTCATGATAATCCCTTATATTCAAAGGCACCAGTTGTTTCCTAATATCAGTCCTCAATCCTTTCAGAAATCTCTTAGCTTTCTCCTCACGATCCTCAATCAATCTAGGAGCTTACCTAGACAATTCAGAAAATTTTGCCTCATACTGATCCACTGTCAGCTCCTTTTGTTCCAACTGAACAAACTCAGTGATTTTCTTATCCTTAGCACAATCAGAGAAATGCTTCATATTGAAAGCTCTAACAAAATCTTCCTAGTTCACATCAATACCTGGTGGAAAGATTATATCCCTTGAAGCTCTCCACCAAAACTTTGCATTTCCCTCCAGTTTGTACTCTGCCAAAACTATTTTCTCAGCATCACTATAGTCCAACAACCTAAAAATTCACTCCATTCCATCAATCCAATGTTCCGCCTCCTCAGGACTTCCTATTCCACTAAACTTAAGTGGCTTCAACTTCAGAAATTGTTCCACCAATCCTTGAGGGCAACGTTCCATTCCAGGTTGTTGGTACGCTTGCCTCTCCATCAGATTTCCAATATTGGCCAATGCCTGCAGGATGTCTTCCATTCAGGGTTCAGCCCTTGCAGTAGAGGCTTCAGCCCTCGATGGATGAGCACTTCCAGCTCGTACCATAGTTTTCCTGCAATTTCCAAGCACTGCCTCAGGAATAATCTGAGACTCACTGTCCCCATTCAAAGCAACTACTGCTACATAAGTAACATATACATGTTATTGGTACCTAAAAGTAACTCATAATAGACTACTAGAGATCTACAAGTGAATACTCATCACCCGTTATTCAAGATTAACCAATTGTTCCATTTAATACCCTATGGTGTGCATTGTCATCATGTTCCTCAATTTCCAAATGATGCTCCTTATCACTCCAATCTATAACCATTGCTCTGATACCAAAAAGGGCGGCTGTGGCACCCCCGACTTGCCTGAGGTTGCCACAGGTGATCTCTCTTAAGTACTCAATCTCATATAACTTCACTTGATCGATACCCTTTTGACTAGGGATTTCTTTTTTTTTTAAAGCGGTCCCAGCACAACTTATTAGCGGAAGCATAAACAAGTCTCACCATCTCTCCCTCCAATAACTATAATGCAATACACACCAACTACGCACCATAAGAAAAGATAATGCCAATCCACTCTTATTTATATTTTCATAATGAACATCAAAGTCGATACAACAAAAAGCCAAGATTTTAACTATACTCGGCTACCACCCCAAAAGGACTCAATTCTACATTGATCATGTACTACCCTCCATCTATGAGCGTCGGCCATCTCCAAAAAGTGTCACCTCCCAACAGCTACACGTGCCATCATACCCAATCCGGTGCATCGAGCGGTGGCGGCGGTAACATCCCTAACATAACTCCATCACGTCAGACCTGGACAGATATAAATTCCTGGATGACCGGGCTCCCAGCTAGGCCTACATCATACATCACTAGCACACAAACCCATATGAACACCAAACTAGGGATGGTGACACAATTATGCTCCATACACTCGACCTCTACGTCAGATGGAAGGCCGTAAAAGGTATCGCGTGTAACCGTAAGGAGTTGCATCTTTCTAATATGAAATGTTGGTCCCCAAAAGGATGAGTGCAACCACTCAGCAAGTAAAAGATCCATTCAACTACTAAATATATCAAACAGAACAATCATGACATCATAGAGTACATATAGTTCATACATGTTGAACTTGTCTTACTTTTCAGCCATCCACATCTCATCCAAACAGCCATGTATATAAGTCACCATGTCATGTGCATATACCACTAATGCACTTGTACATATAACATCATACAGTCATGCATGCATGTCACCATACCATGTGCACATACCATCACGCAATTATACATGTTACATCATACAACCATGCATACATGTCACCACACTATGCATGATTCAATTTTAGCTCTTGTTTTTCAATTGGATCGCCACATTTTTCTTTCTCAGGACCAGTAATTGTATCCCACATTTTTATCGCTCGCACCCAACCTAGCATCGCGAGGAACCTCCAGCACACACCTCCGGGCATCCGGCACCCACACTCCGGGGATCTCGAAACTCGCGAGGACATCCGGCACATACCTCCGGGCATCCCGACACTCCCGGGGCATCGTTAGCTCACACCTCTGACGGCATCCTCATTTATCACAATTCATGTTCACAATTGTGTCTCAATATTAACATGGCACATGATGTGATGGCAACAAAGTCAATTTCTGCTTTTAATTTTATATGTAATTTCATATATCATCACATATGTAGAGAGATCAATTACTATTATTGTAGAAAACATAATGCATTCTTTTTAATTTACATTTCCTAAAATTTAGTAATTGTCTCTAATAATTTCTAAGAATTTAGTACATCATAGACAAACTATAGGGGCATTTATCTCATGAAGAACACAACAACACTAGAATTTCATACAAAACAGGATAGTGCATACATCACAGCTTTCGAAATTTGCACAAACCAGCTAGCACAGTTTTAGAAAAAATTTCATTAAATACCCAAATGACATTAAAAAATTCTGAAATTCGAACATGTGATAGACAAGAAATAAAGGCAGATACTTCATGCAGAACGCTACACCAAAAGATCCCCATATAGTTCAATACATACCACACATCACAGCACTACTAATTCTGTCCGTTCCACTTGCACAGTTTTTGAAACATTTTTGGTTAAATAGGCAAATGAACTTCAAAAATTACGAAATTTGAATATGTTGTAGGAAAGACATAAAGAAATATATTTCATGCAAAAATATTTTCTAAAAGAATCTCATACAAAATGGTATAGACCACGCATTGAAACATTACCAAATCCGAACACATCAGATTGCACAGTTTTTGAAACATTTTTGATTAAATATCTAAATGACATTAAAAAATTATGAAATTTGACTATGTGATAGCCAAGACCATAAGGTAAATACTTCATGAAGACATCGAAGTCAGATTCATCTTAGGTAATGAAATAGAGGTGGTTAAAACTTCTGTTCCTAGTACCGAAATTTCCAGATCCAATCTTTCCAAAGAATAACGGTTTCACCCACTTATGCTTGTTTTTTTTTGTCCCAAATTTGAGTATGTTATACTACAAGAAGTCCTTTACAACTTTCATTTAGAGGTCAAAGCCAAAATTCAACTAGAACATCACATGCAAGTCACTAGAACATCCAAGGTCCAGCTGTTTTTCTCAAGAACAGTACACTAGACTAGAGCACCACTCTTATAACTTCGATTTTTTGCATTCTATACATCCCAAATTGTCACCATTCAATCACACACACTAAACACAGCATGCAAGAGTAGATCAAGAGATCCCACTTGCCTCTAGACTGAGCGAACGGCGAACACAACGGCGAGACACGATGGCGACGGACGACAGTGGACTGCCCTTCTCCTTCCTCTCGCATGCACGGCCTCCTTCCTCCTTCCCTTCGTCGTTTCTTCGTTTCTTCCATCTCTTTCTCTCCTCTCTCTTTCTCTCGGATGAACTCCCCTCTCTCTCTCTCTCTCTCTCTTTCTCGCTTAAACCGACCACTTTCCCCTCTAATTTTCCTTCCCTCCATCATTAGCCATCATTAGTTTTGCATGGGTGACACTTGGCCATCACCATGGGACAAATGGGGGGAGGCATGTAAACCGGACTTCCCCCTCTCCTTCGTGCGAAAACAACCCTTCATGGGCTTACAGGCCGGCCATTTTAAGGCCCATCTTAGGCCCAACACTCTTGGGCCTAAGACCCAAGCTTAAATAAATCCAAGATTAACCCCTTAAAAAAAACAGCTTAATCCCTATTTATACAAAGTACTTAAATTGCAAATTAAATGGCTATACATTTGCAATCATGAATCCATAAGTTCCAATTTATAATACATATGGCCAAAGATAGAACTTTCTTTCCCAAAATTTATCCATTAAAAGCTTGGCCATAAATCTCATTGCGAATCATGGATCAAAAGGCTACAAAAATACAATAACGGTGTTTCCATCGCCTATTCATGGCTCATGGCATACTTAGGGATTTTCATGAAATTATAGGATGCCACACCTTGCTCAGTAATAGCCCGCGGCTACCCAAAATGTTTCAGAGGAACCGCCATCTAAGGACTTGAAAAGATTGAGCCCACAATAGGGGGAGACAATGTCTCAGCAAGTTCACCCCCCAAACTTTGACTATGAAGGAAATATGTCTAGGGGCATCCTGATCACAGAGCCACACAATCACAGAGACTTACTTCTTCTCAAATCCTTCCTGAAGATCAGTATAGTTCATATCATAGACATAAATAGTAGTCAGACTCAGTCAATTAGAACGCCACAGCTCATCTCTCAAATAGCCATAAGGGTCCCGATTATAGGGCTAAATCGTTATGACATGTCCCATTCCGTGCCACACAATTTTGTCCCATAATCCAGCACGTCAATTTCACTCAACATGCATCCCAATTGTTAATCATGGCCACACATGGGCATGGCCTACTCGACATTCGGTGGTCTTCTGGAGTAACTAGGCATTGTCTGCAACATCGAGCACGGCAACGTCACTACGGTGACGGCATTCTACAAGGGAGCATTGGTCCAGCCTCTATTGCGACTGGCATCCATTGCCAGGGCATCCCATATAGAGGCAATGTCCACCCGACTCACATCGGAGATGGGTTCTCATAACCATTCATGCACCCATCCAATTCCTAGCCAAGACATCGTGCTTTGTACTTAAATGTCCTAATTAAAATAATGTAATTGACCATTTTTCTTCTTATTAAAAACACATGGTAAAAATAATCGTGTGTCGTACACGGTCCATTTGAACTAGAAAACCGATATCCTCCCTTTTTAAATTCTCACTGTTTGATATAGTCTTTAAAACCATTTTCGGTGTCAAAACCTGACACTTGGTAATTTCTAAATAATTACCAAAATTCCCAAATTTTGAATCAAATACTCAAAATTACCATCACCACTCAATTTGCACAATTTAACACTCAATTGCATAAACTAAGCACACAATTACAATCAACAAGAAATTCCAGTCCCCGGCTATCTTTGTATAATTTTCAATAAATAATAAATAATTAAATAAATTACAAAAAGTTAAATAATGCATAGTAAATGCAATAAATACTAACTTAGGCCAGAAACGCTAATATAATCATATAAACGGGCCTAAAGAATTTCCGAACCTATCTAGATAAATAGCACGAGCTCTTTAGCCCCTAACCATCCGTTCCAACCACCTAACATGCACAATTGAATAATTAAATCACTAATCTACATTAACTAACCACTTAATTCTTAATTATCCTTGACTAATTATCCACTAAACGTCATTAACTCCTTAAGCAGAGTTTAGCAAGTAAACTCATTAGTTTAGCAATCCGATGAGTTCACGGCGATGGTAACGCGAAGGCGGGCAACAACCAAGCCCACGATGACACCAACCAAGGTCTGGAAGAGACCACGGGCCTCGTAGACCTCAACCTTTGCTGAAGCTTCGGTTAAGCTCAAGGCTGAAGGAGAGGGCTCAACTTGGCTATGGTGGCTAGGAAGGACCAGGCGAGTGGTAGTGGCTGCAACAGACGATGGAGGAGGCGAACGATGGCCGGAGGAACCGCGACGGTGGCTTGAGGGTGTCAGAACAACATATGGGCTTACAAGGAATGGCGTCCAATGATGTGGGACAAGCGGATGCTAGTGCGGTGGGCGCAACTCGCAGGCTTGCAGCTGCTGCTTGAATGGGCATGCATGGTGGCTAGGGTGGTCGACGGGCGATAAGGGGGCACCAGCAGCTGCTGTTGGCTTTTGGCTAGCTTTCTCTGGAATTTTGAGCTCACAAACACTCAACAATGGGGAAAGGCAAAGCAAGGGAGAAGAAGATGGATGTTGTAGCTTGGAGGGGGCCACCAAAATATTTAAACACTTAAGTTTGGTGCCCCACCATACATGGCTTTCCTCCTCAGCCAAATTGCAAGGCCAAAGCTTCCTCAACAAGCCTCCAAGTGGTCCAAATGTTGCAGCCCCAAGGGCCTACGAATTTTGGACACTTTTCCTTCCAATTATATCCAATTTCATTTCAATTCTCCTCCAATTGAGCTTTATTTGGAGTCCAAAAATTCGGCCAAGGCGCCATTGTCCATCTCATGATTTTTCCTCATCAATTGAACCCACTTAAATCCTAAAAATGCAAGAAAAAGCGGCCCTCTAATTTTCCCGGTCCAAAATAGTCTTACTTTGCATTTTCGCCAAACATTCCGATTTGCAGAGAAATCTTTAGAGGACGAGTCAACGTTCCTAAAATGAATTGTGACAGGATAGCACTTTCAATTTATGAAATCGGGTTCAAATTTGTGGTTAATTTCAACCGGGCGTGATTTTAGCGTGACCTAACCTACTGGATAGCTTTTATGAATTTTTAGTGCAATTAACCCGTGGTCAATTATTTTCGAGCCACATCATACATCTTCAACACATTGGCGACTTTCGGTTGTGAAAATCTTGAGATTTCAAATACAAGCACAAGGTACATAAATGAGACAAAAATCGATCTAGTGCCATTCGACGAGAATTTTGCAATTAAGTGGAATCACCTACACACTAATCACATACCTTTGTCGAACCGACCTATCTTCGGTTTCTAATCAATTTTGACGGTGCCATAATGACCTTTGTAGATCAGCACAGTCAAGCAGTCGATCCCTAGTTGAATTCCCAAGTCTATTACGTTTAGATTCCTTAATGGCTTCACATGATAGTCTAGTTATCTCGTGAGTAGCCAACTTAGAGAAAAGAACTATACGCGCGTCGATAAAAAGCCCAACTTATTCAGCCAAATCTACTAAAAGGTGAAAGAATACTTGCTGTCCTCCAAGTTTGACTAGCATCTTATTATAGCCACTAAAAAAGAGTATTATGTTACTCTTCAAATTGCTCCAAAATTTCCAAAGAAGTGGAGACAGTAGGGATATTCTCAAATCCATTATGGAGCTGTCCGTCTTGTACTTATCTTTCATGGCTGAAAAGGCTTGCTAGTTGTAGCCAGAATGGCTTTACTGGACACTTGATTCTTAGAATACCAGCATACGTGTATTGGTACTATCTAAACTACTTTGAATGCTTGGATAGTTTTTGTAACCTTGTATCCAAGTTTCAACATGGCACTTTCAGACCCCTAGTTGCTCTCTTTCCTAAAAATTCAGATCCAACTCATAGGAGCACCCCAAACTACAGACTCCATCGCCGTAACACTCCATTACCAGATGGTCTATCAAGTGCAAAATCATGCCCTCAATCTTAGTTTCCAGAATGGAAATGAAGATGCTTTGTTCATTTCTATGCAAAATGATCAAGCCTCTTGCATTCACGTTCCTAGAGAAATCTCCAAAGAAAAGTTGGCCAAGCTCCTTCCAAAAATTTGGATCACCAACTACTAAAAGTTGCACCTAAACAACAAGCTTCTCCAATCCTCAAATTTTGAATTTGTGAGGAAAAAGGATGGCATTGTTGTCATTAAATTCGGAAAAGAAAAGGAAGAACACTCTTTCATCTTCCAAACATTGTTCATGATTAAACCTTGCATCCCAAAATCAATTTCCGAGCTAGATCCCAAAAAGCTTGTCAATTACTTCTAGAGTGATAGAAGTCCTATTCATTACCATAAAGACCGATATGGTAATTGTTTTTGGGATCCTTTCTGCTAGTGTCCCTACTATACAAATGTTTTTGATGAAGTAGATCCAACCACAAGGCCCAAGCAAAAGACTCAAAAGGCTAAAGATAGCCTGTACCAAAGGCATTTGAACGGAGATCCCTTCGTTGACACTCTTGGCAAATGTGATAAGCTCCAGTTCATGGTTTCTTATGCCCCACCACCATCACCTTCTTATATGGTACCACCATTGTCATCCTCAACGTTACCACCTTCTCCTCCTTCTCCACCTCATAAAAAATCAGCCGTCTCTCCATTCTATAAGTCAATTCTTAATTGGGCAAAGAAGCATTCATACTCACTTGATTCTTCAAACAAGATGACACCCAGCTATAAAAGGAAGGAAGTTAACCCTTCTATTTCCATGTTCCAAGAAGCAAATTTTCTTCCTCTCGTTCAAGAAAGTTCTAGACTTTCCTTTCTAGTCATTGATGAATTTATTGACCCACAAGGGAGATATCGTCATGTCCCAAAGATCCCTCCTCCCATTGATGTGGATGAACATGAAAGGCAAAAAGGAACTCCTGTTGCTGAAGTTGTTCTGAATTGGCAATCAGAAACCCTTTTGGCGCACAACAATGCCTTGCAAAATGATTGATTCCAAAATCATTGATGTACAAAGAGATCTTAAGAGGTATGATGAAACCATCAAGAAAATGCTTTTGGATTTCTAGAAAAGGCTTCACGCTTTGGAATTTAGACAACATCTAGGCTATCATCATCTAATGAGCCCAAAAGCTGAAATAGATAAGCTTAAAAGGCAAATCTGACTCTTTGAAGGGGATGATTTAAACCTTCTGATCCATTTCCTACTTTGCTAAGAATAGAGTATTCTCTCCCGACTCCAAATACTTTGATCTTTGCTGCTATTGCAAAAACTTCTACTAGGTGTAGCACTAATGTAGTAGAAATGGAAACTAGACTCAAAGAAATGGATCGACTGAGAAAGGAAATGGGGAAAGAAAATATCCTTGAAGAATCCTCAACTTCCACAAAGGAAAAATCAGGTCAAATGATGATGCTCTCCAATCCATTGGAATCTTTTTCGAGAGACCTGAGCAATTAGGAAATACAGCCTGAACATGTTACCCAGAAAGACCATGATAAGCTTCTCTCAAATTCGATGCATCCCGTCGGTTGAAACAACATGGTAGGGTTGTTGCATACATGTCCCGTCAGTTGAGATCTCATGAACTGAATTACCCGACGCATGACTTAGAACTCACAACAATCATTTTTGTTGTGGAGATTTGGAGACATTATTTGTGTGGAGAAAGATTCTAAATCTTGACTAACCATCAAAGTCTTAAGTACTTATTCTCTCAAAAGGAGTTGAATATGAGACAGTGTCACTAGATGGAACTCCTAAAAGACTATGATTGTGATATCTTGTATCACCTTGGAAAAGAGAATAAGATTGCAGATGCGTTGAGTCGGAAGTCTTCAGTTGCAAAGATGATGGTTAAGGAATGGATTTTACTCGAGAGAGCTCGAGATTCGATTTTCAAATTTGAGATATGACACCTTTCAAATCTTATGGCCACCCTCAGAATTGAGCCGGAAGTGCGGATCAGTATCAAGATGCTTCAGTTGATTGGGATGATGGCACCTTGGTGGGATTTATGGACATCAAATTGGACCACGTTTGAAGGAGAATTGAAGTGGATTTTGGGGAAATGGTTCAAAATTCATAGCCATGGGGGACTCAACCTTTGGACCACTTAGGGATGCTTCTAGGGGAATTTTGGTGCAGCAAATTGGCCTTGGATGACAACCAATGCATGGTGGGACCTTTTCAAGGGGAAAAGGATAGAATAGAAGACTTTTGAGGCAAAATGGGACCTCTTCTCTTCAGCTAGCTTCTTTTTCCTCCTTGAAACTTGCTTTAACCATTGTTGTCCCTTTTTTAGCTCAAAAAACCAGAGGAAATAGAGTAGCTCCCTCCCCTAGCCTGTCTACCATCGCTGAAGCCATTGGAGCTTCCTTGCGACCACTCGCTCACCCATCACGCCACCTGCGAGCCACATGCATCGTCTCACATGCTCGCGCCTCCTATCGTGCCCAAGCCTTCGTCCCCTGCTGTCCCGAACTCATCCAGCTGCCATACGTCACTGTTCGACTGTCCGTCGCCACCACTATCGCCCCTACTCGATCGTCTAGCCTCCACTAATCCTTCCTTGCTATTTCACCCGTTGGTTCCCTCTCCTTCAACCCGAAGTAAAGCTAAAGGCTAGTAAGGAGTTTTGGACTTCAAGGCTTGTTTTCAGGCCTGCTTGGTCCTCCGTTGGTGTTGCCATGAGCTTAGTTGTCGCCTGTCTTTGTGTTGCCGTCGTCGTGGAATCACTGGATTGCTAAACCGATGAGTTTACTTGCTAAACTCTGCTTAGGGAGTTAATGATGCTTAAGTAATGACTAGCTTAGGTTAATTAGGGTTCAGGTGGTTAATTAGAATGAATTAGTGATTTAATTATCCGTTTGTGCATGTTAGGTGGTTAGAATGGTTTAATTAGAGGCTAATTAGCTCATACTATTTATTAGATAGGTTCGGAAATTTTGCCGGCTCGTTTGCGTGGTTAATTAAGCATTTCCAGCCTAAGTTGGTATTTTTGGTAATTAATTGTATTTCTTTAATTATTTTTGGTATTTATTTAATTACTTATTATTTTCTTGAAATTATAACGGGATAGCCGATGACCGGAATTTCATGCCGATTACAATGGTATGCTTAGTTTCTATAATTGAATATTATTTTGTGCAAATTGAGTGGTAATTGGAATTTTGGGTATTTATCCCAAAATTGTGAAAATTTGGTATTTTAATGAGAAATTACTAGGCTTCGGTTTTTAATGCCAAAAATGTTTTTAGGCACTATATTAAATAGTGAGATTTTTGAAAAAAAAATATAGCATTTTGGCTCAAACCGATCGTATACCCACACACCATTATTTTTATCGGGTGTTTTTAACATGATGAAATTAGGCCAAGTTCATTATTTTAAATTGAGAAATTAGTGTGCAAAGCACAATGTCCTTGGCCGGAATTGATTGGTCATGTGTCAACTTGTGAGAGCATTGAATTGTCTGCTTGTGGGAGCAATATCGTACGTCAACTTGTACGAGCATTATTGTACGTTAGCTTGTGAGAGCATTGAATCGTAAGCTTGTGTGAGCAATATCGTACGTCAACTTGTGCAAGCATTATTATATATCAGCTTATGAGAGCAATATTATATATTAGCTTGTGTGAGCTATAATCTATATTAGCTTATGCAAGCATAAATATTCCTCAGCTTGTGTGAGTAGTAATTGAATGGGTTGAATGATCGATTAGATTGAATTGATTGGTTGAGATTATGAACTGTACTAATATGCAGGAGAGAACTGAGGCAAGGTAAGTCTTCTAACTTGTGTGTATAGCTGCCTCTAGGCATATTTCCTTCTTAGTTAGAGTTTATGGGGTGAACTTGCTAAGATATTATCTCACCCCGTCGTGAGTTCAACCTTTTCAGGTCTTTAGATGGTGGTTCATCCGAAATGTTTTGGTCAACGTATGAGGGTTACCAAGCGGAGTTTCAACTACCATGCCCTAGGGGGTCAATGGGTCTATGAACTCATGGTAACTATCGTCGAGTCAATGAGGACCTAGCTCAAAGGGTACCTCATTTGTTCAAAGTGTGGTTTCGCTACGGTTTTAATGGATTCTGTGTGGGTCCCCTCCAGGGTTTTGAAATTCCCACTGTAGTAGTCGATGCCACTCTAGGTGAGAGTGCAGCTGACCCTCCTGATGGTGCTGTGGAGGACTTGGCGTCCCCAAAGCTTAAGGAGACCGAAGGATCGGCGAATGGGTCTGGCTAGCTAGTCATAGGACAGCTTTGTTTTGAGAGCTGGTCTCTTGTACACTTTTTTCTTTAGTCTATTGTTGTATATAAACCGGGGTGTTTTATAAAAGTGTTTTGATTGTTTATTTCCTACTTTTCTATCCCATGTTGGTTGTTGTTAGGGGTATCATTCGCTTTCGCATGTGGATTAAAAATGAATGGGTCGGCGACGTGTCCTAGGATGTCACAAATTTATCGACCACCGAGGGATGGGCACGCACTCGAGAATCGGGGCATGACACTCATCAACGGGTAAAGGGGTTAAACTTAATGGAGTTAACAGATTAAAACCATAGACGACCTCAAATGGTGTAAATTTAGTAGTAGAATGCATGCTCCTATTATATGCAAACTCAACATGTGGTAGACAATCTTCCCAAGATTTTAAGTTATTTTTAATGATAGCACGCAACAGTACTCTTAAAGTTCTATTAACTACATTGGTTTGATTATCGGCTTGTGGATGACAAGTAGTAGAAAATAACAATTGTCTTCCTAGCTTTTTCTACATAGTTTTCCAAAAGTAGTTAAGAAATTTAGAATCTCGATCTGAAATAATCGTTCAAGGCATGCCATGCAAATGTACAATCTCCCTAAAGAACAAATCAGCAATATGAGATGCATCATCGATTTTATGACAAGGTATAAAATGAGCCATTATTGAAAATCGATTAACAACCACATAAATAAAATCTCTACAATACTTAGACCTAGGCAATCCTAACCCAAAATCCATAGGAATATCAGTCTAAGGATGTGTTGAAATAGTTAATGATGTATACAAGCTATGCGGTTTAGTTGTAGTTTTAGACTGCTTACAAGCAATGCATCTCTCACAGACACGTGTGACATCTTTCTTCATATGTGGCCAATAAAAATGTATGCAGCACTTCATAAGTCTTATTAATGCCAAAATGCCCCATTAGATCACCACTATGCGCTTCTCGCACCAACAACTCATGCAAAGAACACTTAGGCAAACATAGTTTGTTTTCACGGAAAAGATAACCTTCATTCCTATATAATTTATCAAATGCAATGCATTCACATGCTTCAAACACTCTCCTAAATTCATTATCATCCGTATATGAGTCCTTGATATGCTTAAAACCTAGACAGTTTGCTCCTAAAGTAGTTAGAATCGCATACATTCGAGAAAGTGCATCGGCTACCACATTCTCCTTACCAGTACTTGATCACATATGAAAAAGTCTCAATGAACTCCATCCATTTGGCATGTCTTTTATTCAACTTTTGCTACCCCTTCAAGTACTTCAAGGTCTTGTGGTTGGTGTAGATCACAAACTCCTTTGGCCATAGATAATGTTATTAAGTCTCCAAAGCTCGCACTAAAGCATACATCTCCTTATCATAGGTAGAATAATTCAATGTTCCTCCACTCAATTTCTCACTAAAATAAGATGTGGGATGCCTTACTTGCATCAACACGGCTCTAACTCCTGTACTAGAAGCACTGAAATTTGGTAACCCCTCCCCCCCCCCCCCCGGACGCCCTCCTCACACTCTAACTTAAAAGTAGCACTGAAATTTGGAAAAGATAACAAAGGAGCATTAGTCAACTTATCTTTTAGTGGATTAAATGCTTTCTCTTGCTCTTCTCCCCACGTGAAACCCACGTGCTTCTTGATAACCTCGGTCAAAGGTGCAGCAATGGTGCTGAAATCTCTCACCAATCGTCAATAAAAACTCGCCATTCCATGAAAGTTGTGCACCTCTCCCACGATCTTAGGCATTGACCATTCACAGATTGCTTTTACATTTTCCTCATCAACCTGTATACCATCAGCACTAACAACAAATCCTAGAAATATACTAATTTATAACAAAAGAGCACTTCTTTAGATTAGCATACAATTGCTCGGTCCTTAAAACTTGCAAGACAGCTCGCGCATGCTTAGTATGGTCATTAGGGCTTTGGCTATATATCAAGATGTCATCGAAATAGACAACCATAAATCGACCAATAGAAGCATGTACAACATGATTCATTAGTTGCATAAATGTGATTGGTGCATTAGTTAATCCAAATGAAGACAATAGAACTAGGCAAACTTGAGTCAAAATCATTAGTATAAAACAAAATCTCATTGTATAAAAGTACAAGCATCGGTAGATCTAGAACTAAAGCTCTCCTCAGCTCACTTGATTTTGCATAAAAATTCTTTTGCCTCTTTTATTTCCTCTCTTCTTTTCCCTCGGTTTTTATCATAATCCTCCTCTCAACCTTTTCTTTTCCTTACATCCATGCAAGCCCTAAATTTCTCACCTTTTCTCTCTCCCTCTCGGCCTCACTTCTCCTCTCTCTCTTGGCCTCACCATTTTCATGTCCCTTGGCCTCTCATTTTGCTTCTCTCTTGGCCTCACGTTGTAACTTTAATTGGTCTTGATACACCTCACTAGGTGTCATTGGTACCAAGGTGTAAGTCTTTTGATCATCACCAATGAACAATGATTAGTATACCCATCATGATGTACCTTTCAATCAGATTGCCATGGTCTTCCAAGTAAGATATGGCTTGCTTGCATAAATACAACATCACACTTTACCTCGCTCTTGTATCTCCCTATCTCAAATGGGATTCAAACTTGTTTCGACACTTTCACTTCACCACTATCATTCAACCATTGAAGTTTATAAGGTCTAGGGTGTTTTATCGTCTTCAAACCCAACTTATCCACCATTGTACAACTTGCCACATTCGCTCGACTATCTCCATCAATTATCAAACTACAGATCTTACCATTCACCATACATCTTGTCTGAAACAAGTTATCTATCTGCCGATGATGCTCTTCCGCCTTTGCTTGCACACTAAGTAAACACCTAACCACCAATAAGTCTCATTTTATAGCCACTTCTCCATTACTTCAATCCTCCAACGGTGGCATCTCATTATCCTCTTCTTCTCTGTCACTTTCGGACTCAACATTACCATATCCAGTCATGATCATCACCCTCCTATTAAGGCATCAATTCACCATATGACCCATGCCCAAACACTTGAAACATTTAATCTCATGAGTTCTAGTGTTAGGATTTTCGGTTTTACCAGAAGCTAGATTTGTTCCAACTTTACCATCCCTCTCATTCTCCTTTGAGGTTTCGATTTTGGTGTAGTTTTCTCTCTAATTTGGCTTCTCATCTATCTTCCAATTTGTGATATCTGGATTTCGCCAGAACATGAGTACATAATGGTTCGTGATGGGTCAACGAGTTTGTCGTCAGACTACGTCGTTGGTACCACTTATGACTCCTATTTCATCCTCATCCTCACCATATCGAAATGTCACATTTTGTCACATTCTCGTGATAGCTTCTCATCTAAGATATTCTCACTTAAAACGGTTGGCTATGAAAGAAAAGTTGGCCCAAACTACCCCGCCAACCGATCGAGCTGAAGAATTGGATCACGTGTGCCCCGCCACAGCCATTCCTCTCCTCGGATGGCTATGCGAGTGGTCACATCTTCAGCATGTTTTATTTCTTCCCGTTGGCCATGCAGTCACGCCATGCATCTCCCATGCATACGTCCACTACGTGGTCAACGAAAGGGGAACGTTGACCAACAAGCAGCCATTACGAGCTGCCCCTCCATGCAGAAATGAGGATTATCGGCCCCAAATTTGGCAGCTACACATCCTTCCCTATCGACTCAACTGGCAGCCGCGTTAGTCCATGCATCTTCATGCAATAAACGAAGACTTTGACCACACTAAGTGAAGCCATGTCTACCTCTCTTTCACGGACAACAATTGAAGACATGGGCTCTTCAAGGGACACGTCCCTTTGCATGAAACTTCAGGTGGTAGCCGAGAGACCCAGCGAACAGCCACACCTCCTTCCAACTGCTGCCCGCTAAAGCTTCCTTCACCTCTTGCTACCACCAAATGCATGTCGTCGACTCACGGAGTCAACAACAAAGAAGGAATGGGCGAAGCTCACGAAGTCACCCCTTCGCTCTTTCTCCCGTAGTTTGCTTCTTACTCAATTCAACCACACGATCTGTCCTTAATATAAGCCTTCTAGCTGCCACACAAACCTTAAAACTAGCCCCCAAAACCCTAATTTAGTTTGGTTATAATTAGGAGATCTAATGCTTCATATTCTAGAATATGCCTAAATAGGAAGACAATTTTATTGATTTGGTCAAATATTTGGCGACCAAATAAAAAAAAATTATGCCAAGATTCTTCAATACTTGATCCAAGGCCATCTCTATGCCAGAGATCACAAGCCATGTTGACAATAGCTTGCCTAAATTGCTTGGCCCGCGCTCGAGTGATTGGACTAACCGAAATAGACATCGGGTCCCAACACCAACTCCTCGATATAGCTCGATGTCCACATCACCACAAGACTGGCCAAGTGGAATTGACCCATGTGCAAGCCCATGAGCCAGTTAGAGGACTGACTGATTGGGCCAGGACTTAGCTGGTAAACCTAGCTGTGACCCATTTTCTCGATAAAAGGGAGCTCAAGCTCGATTTAACCAATCAAGCCAGGTTGCGTTTGGCTTTGTTTGGGCATGGCTTAGGCATGAACCTTGAGTGAAATAAGGTTGTCCATTGTGGTCAAACTCGATTAATCCCTACCCAATGACAAGGCCTTCAGAACTTAGATATTTTCCTAAGGTGCATTCAATGCCTTTGGCTTGTAGTCAATTGGTACACATTGACTAAGGGTGCACACTTGGCATGATAGGCTCTTGCCTTGGAAGACAAGTTTAAAACTTGGACTTTGGCTCATTAATGAGGGGACACCTAAGCTTAATTAGAAGGGTTCACAGGGTTTACACGTAGGAATTAGAAAAAAAATGTGAGCAAATGTGAATACATTTGAACATATTCAATGAAGTGTGAGCTACTAAGGAATATGTGTCCCTATAGCCTAACCTAGTTATAACCTTAAACTAAGTAGGAGATCTTGGAAGCCAAGAAAGGGACTGCACGCCCATTGGAAGAAGAAGCAAGCAAGTGAAGACTTCTTGGACAAGATAAGAGCGAATTAAATACATTTTGGCTTCTAGTTATTCAATGCCAAGATCAAGTGTCCAAGTTAAATTAGGACCTAGTTGGAAACTTGGAAGATAAGGATGTCCAACAATTAATGCTTCTTGACCAGGTGGGACGCTTCCTTTTTCCAACAAAGATTGTCACCAGTGATTTTTGAAATTACTAGACCTCCACTATTTGCCAATTTTACATAGCTTTTTGTGGTTTGAATTTGGAGAAGCTTCATTCATGAAAGTTGTTCAAAATATCTTGACCTAAAGCATACAAAAATTTACAATTTTTTTTAGGTGAAATGGTTGGGATGAAGGCCCATCATTTACCAACTGGAACCTACCCAGTGTAGTAAAAATAGTGACTAGATTGCCTTCTTGAATTTTTATAAAAAATTTTCCTTTTTAATTTGGATATACTTCATTCACAAAAGTTCTAAAGGACATCCATGTACATATTGAACTTTTGGATTGTTTTGATGTTTGAAGATTGTTTTGATGTTTGACTTCACTTTTGTCTGGATGTGGACTGAATTTGGATTTGGACTTGACTGCTTATATTAACTACTATTGATATCTTATAGATGGCTTTATCACATGCAAAACTAACCTAATTTCTGTGTTGCAGATTCTAGCGTTATCATTCATTAAGTCATTTATATTTATAAGATATCCATATTTGTTTGAGTAATATTTTGCAGGTCAAAGTTATCCAAATATGTAGGGAAGTTTTGTCACCATTAAAAATGGGGAGATTGTTGGAGAAATCTTAGTGAAGTGTTTTGAAGCTGACAAAACGTTTCCATCAGTCTAGTATGAAGATTTGCAGACTTTGCTATTTAAAGTCTGAAGACCTCCGGACAGCCAGACTCAAGACTCAAAGTCTATCCGTATTGACAGTTTCTAATCCGTTGAAGAAAGGCTATCCAGAACTGGATGTTTCATTAGGGATGTAACTTTATCAACTGGAGAAGATCTCTTGGCTGGATATGACATAACGGAATCGTTTATTTGATCATGATTGATTCGAAGATTAAGGATCCAATGATTGATGAAATATTCCTGGAAGGTTCTACTTATGGAAACCGAGATCCTGATTGTATGGGCGAACATGATTGATGGGCTATCGACA
This sequence comes from Eucalyptus paniculata subsp. matutina, assembly GCA_017140255.1. NCBI lineage: Eukaryota > Viridiplantae > Streptophyta > Magnoliopsida > Myrtales > Myrtaceae > Eucalyptus > Eucalyptus paniculata. Next base: position 38,006,366 of record CM029437.1, read on the forward strand.
TGTTCCTTTAATAGCTCGAATGATCTTCCTAATTGATTCCGTCCAACGGATAGATTGGAGGAATTCCTTTGGTAAGTGCCAACGGGTATGATGGCATAAAGGAGTATATAAGGAAGACGTTCCAGTTGTTCGAGTGCGTATGTGATAGAAGAATTCCAAAGTCTGAAGCTCCTTGTTCTTAGTCAATTCATTTGTTGAGCGAAATCTTGTACACAAAAGAGAGTCTATATTCATGAGAATCCTTGAGGAAGTGTGGTAGAGTATCTACACTGTGGAATCAAGGGAGAACTTTGCTGTAACATCTCTTTTGTTCATAGTGAAATCCAGCCGGTGGGTTGTCAGTGTGGAAGAGTGGATGTAGGCTTGGAATAAGCCGAACCACTATAAACCTTGTGTTCAATTTTCTCTTCCCTACTCTTTCCTTTACTTTGATCGTAATTCATTTTGTTAATCAAAAGAGAACTTCCTTTCAATCATCTGCCTAGTATCATTTTCGTATCTAGAGAAATTGTTTTTACACCTATTCACCCCTCCTCTAGGTGCTTATACTAGCTATATCAGTTACTTTACCATATTGTTAGCTATGCTGCCAATCCCCACGTCCCCCATTTCCTAATATGGAGCTTTCGTGGTATTAAAGGGTGAACATCATGAGTTCACCAACTTGATTTTCCAAGCACCATGTTCGTACAATACACAGCTGGGTTATTGGTAAATATGGTATAGCCTAACTTGATCTCTTACTGTATCGTGGCCGTATTCGTGTTGATGAATGGCCACTTGATAGGGCCGACCCCATTTCCTCATGCCCCTGATGCAGGTAGCAGGAGGGATGCGGAGGACTAGATGCCGGTGTATGTTGCGATGGAAGCACGGTGGAGGGGTCATGCTTGTTATTAATCACACCTCACTTTTAAGTTAAGGTACTCAATTTTACGTCTTCTACCAGTCATAAAAAAAATAAAAATAAATTAAAAAAAAAAAATTCCGTGTTGATTCTCATTTCATGTTGCTCAATGGTATGCTGGTCAAAAACCTCCCCAGCGATTCGACGCGTTATTCCACATCGAGGTATATGGACGAGTCCTGCATCGAAGGCTTCTTTGCAATTGAAACACTGACCTTATCACCAACCAAGGCAAAACTTGTTTTGAGTCCTCATGCAGTCAAAACAAAAAAGGGTTCAAGGAAGAATATGCCGAAATGTTGAGGCTTGCCTAGGACCGGACTTCATTCTTAGAACAAAGCATGACCAAATACGGATAAATTTCACATATTGCCTCCCCTCTTCAATGAGGTTAAGAACTGAGTTATGATAACTAACACATTCAGTATTCAACGTAAAGCACATGTTTACTCACTTTAAGGTTGCTTTATGGAGGAAAAATAGTTTCGGACGTATAAAATTGGATCGTAAAATAGTACGAAGTCTACAAACTGTCAACAATAAGTTGGAAAGACGTTACTCTTAAATGCTAAAAGCATCAGATAATAACTTAATACACAAAACATATATTAAGTACTCATAAGACACGTGGATAATGATGTTTCCGCCAAGAAAACACCATATGACCTGAACCAATTATTTTAGAGTTCTGCAGCCCATATTTTAGGTTAAAGACTGGCATATTATACCAAAAACCCAAGTGAACTTAGGAAAATTGGCACCGCAAGTACATGAACTTTTGTTCGTTCTACAATTGAATACCTAAACTTTTTTTTTTTTAATCAAGCATCCCAGTTTTAAATTATAGCTCAATACGAGGCCACCAATAAATAAATTGCCATGTTATTTGATTTTGTTGACATGGCTTGCTCACTTGGCACCAGAAGCACAATTGATAACATGGCTCGTGTTATTTACAAAACTTGTATCACATCCATTTATAGGTTGGTGATTTAGGGAGAGAACGCCGATTTGAAGGATCTTAGCCATTTAACATGACTTTGCTTACGTAGCATCATTTTAAGAGGCCAGGTGTTAATAATGTTATATCCAAGTTACCATTTTCCAGCTACATTTCTAATGGAAGCCTGACATGGATGCTAATTTGAAAAGTGGAGGCAGTCCATCGAAATAATAACGAAAGCATTAGATTATAAAACTGACAAAATTCAAGCACTTGCAATGTCATTGCCCTTTGAATACGATTAAAGAAAAAGTGATAATCAACATTTTCATCAAATTCTAGCTATGGCTGGACCACACTCATCATGTCCACCATTGGCATAAGTCTATCACTAAGCCGTGCCCAAAAAAGTCAAGTAAGTCTATCATTTAGCCAAGCTTCGGAGGCCTTTGCTACTTAATTTGGCTCAAGTATTCTCTTTTTTCGGACTAAATGTAAAATGGGGTAAAAGAATGGTAAAATCACAATGATTTTTCAATTTGAGACAATTATGTCAAACTTAAGACTATGACATGATGAAAATCATTCATAAGATCGTGAAATTTTATATGATTTAAATCTACATTCTACCTAGATTTTATCAAGATAAGATTTCAACCTAAATTGAGATCGTTTAGTGGGTTTAAAGATTGTAATATCTCAAGGTTTTAATTAGGGTGAATCATAAATCTATATTTAAGAGTTGACTTAAATGTTACAATTTTACAAATTACCCTACATTGGTACTGTGCAAATATGATTTAAAGCCTAATACTCATCCTATGCTCACTAGAATCGAAATTTTAGAACTCAAAACCTACCACATGATCGCCAATATACATCTTTAAACCTATCCTGTCATGTTGGTTCCACAAAGTCTTCTGATTCCACATGTTTTCTTGCACACACTTGCTACCATAATACTCACTAGTCTCCACCATCACCACCATCCCTAGTGTTGGGGAAACTAAACTCTCCGAGTCTTCAGCCAGACGTTAGGATTTCAGGTTGCGAAGAAGCCACAAAACTCAAAAGAGCTTCATCATCGTAACAAAGCATTCTTGAATTTGACCTTATGAGTCGATAGCTTAGTTATGTCTGGCGGGCAGGTGCAATGAAAAAATTGACAATTTCACCTAGAGAGATCATCAAAAGGAAGTTTGAGTTCACCCGTTAGCATATTCATGTTTGGATCCATTTTCATTCAAAAATTTAAAGGATTAGATTATGAGTGCACTAGAATATATTAATTCTTATGTATCTATCGAAAGAAGCTTAAATCTAATTTCAAGAGCCAAGGCACCTTAAAATAGTTTGGACTATTCGTTGTTTTTAGAATTTGTTGTTGTACAATTCAAGTTGACTCCACAACAGTCTAAATTAATCACACTGACCAAAAATACTTTCGACCTACTAACCCCAACATATGAAAATATCACTAAGGAAAGATATCAAAATCAAAGAAATTAATGTGATTGATAGTTGCCAAAACTGTTCTCTATTATCAAAAAAAATCAATCAAATAAAATTCAATCATAAATCTCTTATTTTTATTAAGGATGCATTCGTTTTATGAAAAGCTCAACATTTCAAAAATAATTTTTAAAAAATAATCACTTGTATCACTTATAAAAATGGGCATAATCAAAAGGTGACCGACTACCCAATATGGGAGACCACGAGTTATGTCGCGACCGTTTGGGTTGATGAAGGGTTACCTAATCTAGTGGCTCACCATTTTGTGGGGTGGTACTTCTGGCTAGGAGATGAGAGCTCACAGCTAGTTAGGTGGTAGTGAGATTGGTAATACTTTTTGAACTACCCTCATAATATTAAAGGTGCTAGGTGTACCCTAGACCCCTTTTTTGATGAAGGTCGTGGTGAAGCTTTTGGACTAATCGGATGTGGCGAAGCATGTTAGGTTGAAGCTAGTTTGATTAACTTGTTATGTATGGCTTGCATGTGATGTTGACCTTGATGCATATATATATATATATAAAAGTATGCTTTTAACTATCCCTATTATGTGGTGGGTTGGAGATTTGTTTATGCTTTCGCTTATGCATGCTATTGTTATAACGGATGGGTTGGCGACGCCTCCTGAGATGTCATGAGCAAATGACCAAAAGGAAGGAATATGTCAAGCACGGGTTAAAGCGTGGCCGTGGCGGATTGGGACATTACAAAGTGAATATGATGGGGGAGTTAACCTTTTTCATTGGGCTTCAAATCAAACAAACAAATGATGGTACTTTCATATATCAAGAAAAGTACACAAAGGAAGTGATGAAAAAGTTCAACATGGAGAATTCAAAGAAGACCAAAACACCAATATCGTACTCATCTAAGCTTGACAATGATGAAAAGGGTAAAAAGGTCGATAAAAAAATTATATAGAAGCTTGCTTGGTTCATTATTATATCTTACTGCTTCAAGACCTATCATTTTCTTCAGTGTTTGTATGTGCGCAAGGTTTCAATAAGATCCTAAGTAATTGCACTTTTCAATTGTAAAACGAATCATTAAGTATATCAATACTTATTCTCTAGGACTATGATATCTCAAGAGATAAAATTTCAATTTTTTTTGGTTTGATCTTGCAGGCCGTAAGTTAAGTAGCATTGACATGCAACACAACACGCCAATACATCATTTCTCAAAAATAGAGAATTCTGACATGTTGAGGCATGCTATATATTAAATGAATATTTTTATTTTTAATTAATTTGTTTCAAATTCACAATTAAATAAATAATAAAAAATAGCCTACAATGAATTTGCACTAATAATATTAATAAATCTATTCATAAGAAACTCAAAAGACATTCATAGTTAATGCATATCCATGTTTGAGAACATATTTATAACTCTAACAAAAATTATTGATGAAACTAATGACTAACAAGAAATTAGGATTTACTTATTTAATTAAATCTATGATCTTCTGCAATGACCAAATTTTATCAATATTCAACATTTAGTACTTTTATTTTTCGAAATCACTTATTAGAAAAAGCCCCCAAGTCCACCCCCACCCCCCCAAATTTATTTCACTTCCCTCATTTCTCTATCTTTCCCTCCTTTCTCCCTCCCTCCCCCCCCCAACCTATCGCTTTTTCCTTGAAAATTGAACACCCTCTCGTCCACCCCCTCCCCTCCCTCCAGAAAGAAAGAATCATGCTAAAGTCTCATCAAAATCCCATTTTTAATTTTTTTAGTTTCCTCCCTCAAAAACCCTAGCCGTTGCCTCCTCTTCCTCCTCGTCCTTCTCGCACAACCCTCTTCCTCTCAAACTTTGCTCTCTCTCAATCGTCTCATCACCATCGCTCGTTACCTCGCCTCTGGCTCTTTGGCCTTTCCTCCTTCACGGCTACAGCCTTGCCATTGACCCCCCATCGCAGCATCGCCGTCGCAGCCCTCTAAGTCACCTCAGTCTCTGCTCTTCTTCTGGCCCTCCCTTGCCATCGCAGCCTCGCCTCTACTCCCTTGCCCTTGCCTCCACCCTCCATGGTCTTCTTCAATGATCCTCTCTCTCAAACACATGTGTCGGAACGTGTCAAGAAGAGTTAACCACGTGTCGGAAAATCCAACACATGTTGACTGTCCGAACATGTCCGAGCATGTCTGACATGTCAACACGTGTTGGACATAACCTAGAACCCCCAGCAACGTGTCCGTGCTTCATAAATCATAAGATTAACAAGAAAAGTACTTCGGGAACATGTCAAATGCTGGGCTATATGCTAGTTTCTTGGTTTTCCAAAAAAGCCACATACAATTGCTCTATCAACTGCTTAAGCGGCATATGCAGCACTTAAGTTATTGTGCTTAGATTTTCTGGATGAAGCAACAACTGAAGGACTTTGGTGTTGAAGAATCAAACATTGAAATTATACATGATAGCACCAATGCCATCAGTTTGACAAAGAATTCTAACCATATTTCAGGTATGAGTTCTAGGGTGAAAGGAAGTGTTGAGCACTTTGAAATCTTGGATTCTTCCAAAAGCATTAAATGTACAAGTAGCAGAACCAACTTTGATTCAGTGCATCTTCAATCGCCATAGTATCAATGCTAGCAATTTGAAGTCTGCTATTGAATCCCCTAGAATGTTGGGTAATAATGAGGAATTCATTTCGAAACTCCTGGCTAAAAATGGGTTTAAGAAAGAGGAAGGACTTGAGACTATGCTTGCTAATCCAATCAGATCTTTGTTGCCCGTGCATGTGGGTGATTCAAGTAGGACAAGTACTGCTTTGAAGATAGGAAAGAAGAAAAAGGGAAGAAACCAGGGAGCAAGAAAAATTCTGAGTCCATTGATGATGGAAGAAAAGGAGATCATGATGAGAAGTTGTTCACAAATTTCAAAAGAAAACTTGGTGGATTTGTGGCCGTGGGAAGCATAGTAGAGAAGTTGATGAGATCACAGAAGCACCTTGATCATCATAAATCACTATTGTCCAAAAAAGTTATGAGACAGCGTAATGTTGATTTCAGTTTCTTTGAAAAGTCTGGAATTCAAAGCCAGCACTATTTTGAAAAACTTTTGATGAAAGACTTTTGCACTATGAGATATCCATATCATCCTACTTTGGCGGCCTACTTTTATTCATATCTTTCTTTCTACTCTCTAAACACCATTGAATTCAAAATATATGATGATATATATACTGTCCAAGCATCTAATTTGGCTAAAATCCTTGGAGTCAACTATTCTAAGTTTTTGCTATTGACATTGACCTTGACTCAGCTTACAGATCAATCTCTGACATTTCTGACTTCACCAGAGATACAAAATCACATGTTTCACATAATCATTTCCCTACGAAACATATTATTCTGCACAAAATCATCATAAACTGTCTTAGACCAAGGGGATCCTCAAAGACTGATGTCTTAAGATACAAGGCTAAACTTATTTGGGTTATAGTGAATGATCACCCTTTCTCTCTTGTACACATGGTCATTCTCCATATGTACAAAAGAGTGCTAAAAAAAACAAAGGGCAATTACCTTACGAATCTTTGATCACGAAGATATATGTACATCTCGGGATTGATCTTCTTCAGAAATTTTGTTTGAAGTCCCTCCCTCTGATGACAGTTGGTGAAAAGATAATGAGAAAGATGAGTTTCAAGCCCACAAGTGATGGATAAAAAGACAGATAGGGAAACCTTGTTCCAATAAATGTTGACACCATTGTTCTTGAATAAGTATCTCCACTAGCAAAAAGAAGGAAAACTCAATCTCAATCTTCTTCTCAGAAGAAAGGAGATCCTCAGAATTTCTTACAAAGAATCAATGAAGAATCTTCTGAAGATGAAGATTTTGATCCCTCTAAGGAAGAAAAAGACCCTGCAGAAGAAGATTTTGATGATTTGACTAGTGAAGATGGACTGGAGAAAGTTCCTGAGGATAATGATGGTGAAAATTTTGATGATTGGACATTTGTCATAGTCCAGGAGATTCAACAACAGGCAGGGATTGACCAACAGATGTTTGATGCCCCAAATACTAAAGATCAGCATCAACTAGTCAAGCTAGAGCAACTGTTGAAGGCATTGTTGTTGAGGTGCGTCTGACAGATGATACACTAGACGACCAAAGGTAGACTCTTGAATGAGAGCTAACTTATGAGAATGTTGAAACAATTCAGAGTACTGAAGTCCCTACCTAACTTGAGAATATCCTTGAACCTAAGCCAGGTACGAAACTCCTCTGAACATCAAAATGAAATATCCCTGTTACAAGCACAATTTTAGGGGGTACAAAAGGTGCTTAGATTGAGGGGGAGCATGAGAAGGATATGGTTTTTGATGTTGCTACTGATGTTGGATCAGAATCTATTCCTCAAACAGACACAACATCTAATCAGAACAATCTATTATTCTGCAAACCTTAAGGGAAATCAAGGATAAATAGAATACTCTACAAGAGAGTTTAAAAGAGATGAAGCTCTTATTTGAAACTCAAATGGAGAAACTTGCTAAGGAAATGGAAGGGAAATTGAAGACAGTTGAGGATATAGTGGCCAATCTGAATTGTTATCATCTTGCTCATGTTCCTCTAGCTTTGGTTGAACTTGCTACAACAAGCTCTCCTGTTCCAAATCCTACACAACCATCCTCCTCAAAATGAACTTTTCAAAATGCTTTTTTAGTTGATTTCTTTTGAGTATGGATTGTATTATCTGATATTTTCAACATGACTTGGTTTGTAATTTGCACTAATACTCTAGCTTGGATTGATTCTCTAACTTTATTATGGTTTCCATTATGGATTATATTTGCAAATTTAATTGTCTATGATGCTAACAAAAAAGGAGAGATTGTAGAAGCAAAACCTACATGACTTATGTGACATCCAAATTTTCAGGTTCTGTTTTCGATTCAATAAGTTGAGCTTTTCATCGACACACCCATAGCCTTTCTCTCTAAGTTGGCCACTCACGAGATAACTAATCTATCATATGAAGCCATTAAGGAATCTAAATGCAATAGACTTGAGAATTCAACTAGGAATCGACTGCTCGACCGTGCTAATATGCAAGGGTTATTTTGGCATAGTTAAAAATCGATTAGAGATTGGAGATAGGTCGATTCGATAAAACTATATGATTAAGTGTGGGTAATTCCACCTAATTGCAAAATTCTTGTCGATCGGCAATAGTCCAATTTTTCTGTTGTTTTTGTACCCTGTGTTTGTATTTGAAATCTTGAGATTTTCTCGACAACCGAGAGTCACCAATGTGCTGAAGAAGTACAATGTGGCTCAAAAATAATCGACCACAGGTCAATTGCACTAAAAATTCCTAAAAATTAGTGGGTAGGATAATTCAAGCTAAAATCACGTCAGATTGAAATTAACCGCAAAATGGAATCCGATTTCAGAAATTGAAAGTTTTGTCATGCCAAGATTCATTTTAGGAATGTCGACTCATCCTCCGAAGATTTTTCTGCAAACCCAAGTTTTCAGCAAAAAATCGAAATAAGGCCGTTTTGGACCGAAAAAATTAGAGGACCATTTTTTAGCGCACCATTGGCCGTCAAGTTGGTTCAATTGATGAGGAAAAATGGGAATTTAAGTATGGACACCTTGGCTGAAATTTTGGGCTATCAATTGGATTAAATTGGAGAAGAATTGCAGTGGATTTGGAGGGAATGGTCCAAAATTCGCAGGTCCTTGGAGGCAACAACTTTTGGACCATTTTAATGGCTTGTTGGGGAAGTTTGGGTGTGCAAATGGCTGAGGATTGAAGGCAGCAGCTATTGGGGCATGTGTGATGATGAAAATGGGATATTTGTGTGGACTTTGAAGGCTTTTGAGCCCCTTGCTTCAACTACCTTCTTCTTCTTCATTGAGCCTACTTTCTCCATTTGTGAAGTCTTTAGTGAGCCAAAATTTCCAAAGAGAACCAGAGAAGCCAACCCCCTTGCTCCTCGACGCCCCTTCGTCGTCACTCGAGCATTGCCATGCACGCCTGCACGCCGCACCGTTACGACCCAACCCACACGTCTGCACGCCTGTCTAAGCCTTCCAGCCACTGTTCCAATGCCTTCCAGCCACCATCATAGCTCCCCTAATCGCCGTTCAACCACCGTCTATCACCAGAGCTGTCTGCTTGGTCCGTCACTACCATCGCCATTTCACCATGCCCCTTTCCCGAGCCGAGCAGCCCCTTCACCAATTCCTTCAACCGCAAGCAAAAGCCGAAGCTTAACCCCTCACTGAGGCTTCGTGGCCCATTTTAAGGCCCATCCGCACCCCATTTGGTGTTGCCACAGGCTTGAGTGTTGCTTGCCTCTACATCACCATCATCGTGGACTCATTGGATCGCAAAACCAGTGAGTTTACTTGCTAAACTCTGCTTATGGAGTTAATGAAGCTTAAGGAGTGATTAGTTTATGCTAATTAGGGATTAGGTGGTTAGTTAGTTTAGATTAGTAATTTAATCGTTTATTTGTGCATGTTAGGTGGTTAGAATAGATTGATTAAGGGCTGGATAGATTATACTATTTATATAGATAGGTTCGAAAATTTTTAGGCTCATTTAGGTGGTTAGATTAGCATTTCCGGCCTAAGTTGGTATATATTGTATTTAATTTGCATTATTTAATTATTTTTGTAATTTATTTAATTATTTAATATTTTCCGAAAATTATACCGGGATAGTCGGTGACCGGAATTTCATACCGATTGCAATGGTGTGCTTAGTTTATACAATTGAGTGTTAATTTGTGCAAATTGAGTGGTGATTGGAATTTTGGTTATTTATTACAAAATTGTGAAATTTTGATATTTAATTAGAAAATCCCGAGTGTCGAGTTTTGATATCAAAAATGGTTTTAAAGACTATATCAAATAGTGGGATTTTAAATGGGAGGACATCAATTTTTCTAATTCAAATTGACCGTGTACCCACACACGATTATTTTTATCGGGTGTTTTAATTTGAAGAAAATAGACCAAGTTCATTATTTTAATTGAGGCATTTGAGTGCAAAGCACAATGTCCTTGACCACGATTGATTGATCATGTGATGACCAAGTGAACTTGTCCCCCGATGTGCGTCGGGTGGATGTCACCCCTATATGAGATGCCCCTGGATAACGAACGCCGATCGCAATAGATTCTGGACCAAAGCTCCTTCGGGAATGCCATCCCCAATGTGTGTCGGTGGATGTTGGTGTGCTTGATGGTGCAACGAAGCCTGGCTACGCCAGAAGACCGATATGTGTCGGTATATCATGCTTGTGCAAGCAATAATCCCTGGCTACGCCAAAAGACCAATGTGTGTTAATATGTCATGCTTGTGCGAGCAATAATCAAATTGGAATGTGTGATTGATTGAAATTGAAGCGCCGGATTATGGGACAAAATTGTGTGACACGGTATGAGACGTGTCATAACAATTTGGTCTTATAATCGGAACCCCTGCAACAATTGTATTGATTTAATTGATCGATTGATTAATTGAATTGATTGAATTGATCGAATTGATCGACTGATGGATTGATTGATTGAGTATATAAATTGTACTGATGTATAGGAGAGAACTGAGGTGAGGTAAATCCTCTGTCTTGTGTGCATAAACTGCCTCTAGGCGTATTTCCTTCATAGTCAGGGTTTTGGGGGTAAACCTGCTGAGACATTATCTCACCTCGTCGTGGGCTCAATCTTTTCAGGCCCTTAGATGGAGCAACGTCACGTACGCTATGGGGTTTCAAGGGAGGTAGACTTCCAGCGTTCCTATTTCCCAGTTCCCGGGACCAGCTTGACCCATGAGCTTGTTGAGTCCACTGTCTGGGTCAATGAGGGTCTACCCCACCTAGTACCTCATCGTTTCAAGGCATGGTACCTTCACAAGCCCGATGGGAGTCGAGAGGATCCTATAGGTGGTCTTGACAGGCCTCCCGTCGGGACAGGGGAGTGGGAGATAAGGCACCCTTTGGACATCGACACCCCTGATGGTGCCATGGAGGACCCAAAGCTGAGGACTGGAGAGCCCGGAGTTTAGAATCTCTGTAGCCCCTTTTTGATCTATACTTCTATACATAGATCTTTTTGTAAACTTTTGTATATAACTCAGTTTGTATATAAAAGCGTGTTTTGTTTGTGAATTTGCTATCCTACTTTCTATCCCATGCTATTTGCTGTCAAATGATTTGTTTATTCGCTTATGCAAGTGCAATAAAATGAATGGGTCGGCGACGCATCCGAGGACATCACAATTTCATCGACCACCAAGGGTTGCCCGCTTAAGATTCGGGACATGACAACTTATCATTAGAACTTATACATAAATGCCTTTGCAGCTTATATGTTCTTTATATGCAAGGGGAGTAATGCTAGAATTGGAACCTATACAAGAGTGGTTAAAATTTCTTAAACTCTTATTTTATATTTGTTATTACTGGGCATAAATTCTTTTATAATTCTATTCACTTTGATTTGCTTGATCTTCTATGTGCTAATCTCTTACATTTTTTTGCAAAATTTTTTATAGATTTTATATTGCGCTTCATGTACAATCATGCTTTCAAGAGAGCATCTTTTTCACTAAAATCTTTTCAAAATTCTCTATTAGTTCTACTTGGAAAGTTTTGTCATAATCAAAAAGATAAAGATTGTTGAGAAAACTTCCGATTATGTTTTGAAAATTGACAAAACCTTCCTAAAGTGTTTTATAATTCTGATGACAAGATTCTAGGTGAAACTCTTGAAGGAAATTTGTTCAGACCTTATTTATCAAACTCACGGACTTATTCATTTATACAAGAAGTTTTGGTTCTTTACATCAAAGATATTGTTATGACATGAAAATCAAAGACAACAATCTAATTCGCAAGGATTATCAAGATGATACACAACATCAGACGTTACGAGAAGTTTCCAAATTTTCATTATTAGTTTGGATTTTGTGAAGCGCAACAACTAGTAACCTTGGCTTGGAATTCTTTCTAAGGATATGTTGATTGTCCATCTATTTAGAAAGGATCAATATCAACATAATCCTTCCATAGTAAGGATTCGTGATCCATGTGACAATCTTCTGGAGATGAGATGCTCTTCCCAAATGAGGAACTCTATTTATGGAAACCCAACTACCATTCTATGAGCAACAAAATTAGGGGAGACTCTAATCTTGCGATCCTATGAGCAATTAGATCTTCTCATATCATTCAAGTCTAACAGGTTGATTGGATGAATGATCCTGAGAGTTTTTGTCCAACGATCAACTTAGATATAGAAGAGTATAAAAAGAGATTGCGGTGTTGAAGGAAGTACAAGATCTGAAATCTACAAATCCAAAGTTCAAAGAGAGCTTTGATATTACACACTCATCTTCATGAGCTCAATTTGTAATCATTGGGAGGTTGTTGAGTGTGAGATTAGATGATACAATTGCACCTACTGTACTTAGACTTCATAACCTCTCTTATTGATTCTTTAGTGAAATCCAGCCAATAGTTTGTTAGTGTAGGAAAGTGAACATAGGCTTATTATAAACCTAACCACTATAACTATCGTGTGTAATTTTTTCTCTCCCTCAAACTCTCATTTATTTTGTTTGATAGTTTATTGTACACAGTAAAGTCTAATCACTGTACAATTTATCTTCAGTCATTGGTCACTTGCAATAGTGAACTCAATCGTTTTAAATTTTGCTTAATCTCCTTTTCACCCCCTCTAGGTAATAACTCTAGCCCCAACATCAATAACTCCAAAGTGGTATCACAATGGGCAAAATTCATGATTTTTCATGGTAGACAACTGAAATTTTTGCACACTAGTACAAATTCGAGGGTTTTGATAACATTAAAAAAAAAAAATTTGAAGTATTGGCGTAGCGGGCGAACTCCCAAGGATTTTAGTTGTATTTTCCCAAAATAATAAAACGTTAAAAACTTAATTAATCAACGACGAAATTGTTAATGACTGATTCTACTCTATCCCTCCACTAATATGTTCTATAATAATGCCGGCTTTTTGAAAAAGAAAAAATATTTTCATTATCACGTACAATATTTACAGGCCTGCCTAATTACATCACTTGATTCCGATGTGATCCTTTTGACATGAAATAAACAGAAGAGTCAGTCATGCTTATGCTTGTTCTTCTTCTTTTCTTTTTATACAAATCCGTGGAAGTGGATGTCAACGGAAGGGAAAATTAAGTTACCTTGTATTACGTAATTTTTATTTTTTTTGGTCAAAGTATTACGTAATTTAATAAAACAAGTAATTGAGCTTCCTTTTATTAAATAATGTAAGGAAAATTGAGCTACCTTGTTCAACACAATTGAGCTTCCTGTGTAGAAAAGTTCAGACTAAATCTTCTTTTTGTTTCATGTCAACGGGATTACACCTTACTCAAGATGTAATCAGGCAGGCGTGTACATGTTATTGGAGGGATAGAGTAAACAATCAAGTTGCAAGTTCCTGGTTTTATTGCTAGTTACGTACCTGTGTGGAAAGGTCAACGCAAACCCATAATTGCTAGTTTAGTACGGGTGTGACGTAGAGGAAGGGCATCGTTTACGGGATAGTTGGGTATCTAAAAGCTTATAAAAAGATATGCTTGGGAAAAATTACTAAAATAATTCTAAACTTATTACAATTTTTCTAATTCTGTCTTAATTTTTTTTTTGCCAATTTAATTATAAACATTTTGCATTTGTATTAATTCAGCTCGCCTACTAATTTTGGCTAGCTGGCACTGTCACGGACGCTAGTTGGCACCAATTATTTGGTTGACACTAACATGGCAATTTTTAATATTTTTTTCCCTTTTTGCTTCCTCTTTTTTTTTCTTCATTTCTTCTTTCCTTCTTTCTCTGGACGATAATCAAATTGGCCAAAGTTTTGGGCAAGCGAGGTCAACCTCACTCGCAGCCCTAGTGAAGCATGACCTCGCCAAATCTAGGCAAAAGTGAGCTTGACCTTGCCAGTGACTGTGAGGCTCGCCCTTGACATTGCCAACAAGGTCCCCTAGCCTCTAGCTAGTCACCATGGGCAAGGGGTAGCCTCGCTAGTGCCGGCGAGGTCCCCTATTCTCTAGTTAGTCCGTCAACCAACTAGGGAAAGAAGGAAAGGGGGAAAAAAAAAGAGAGAAAAATATTAAAAATTGAGATGCTAGCATCGATCAGTGTCCACATTAGCACCGGTCAATTAAAACTAGCTAGATTGGCTAAATTGACACAAACGTAGAAGGTTTAACAATGAATTGGCCAAAAAATAAAAAATATGTATGACTAAATTGGAAAAATTATAATAAGTTTAGGACTATTTTAGTAATTTTCCCAATGTGCTTGTACCTGCGAGTTGTTATAAAGAGCCCTTGTTGTGAGAGAAAATAGAAGATGAGAAAGATGGCTTCTTTTTTGTCGGAGTTGATGAGGATTTTGCTGTGCGCCTTTGTGTTGAGCGTTCATAGCTCTTTTGAGAAGAAGGTTCTTGTCCATGGAGCTCAGATTACCGTCCCTGTCAGCTCTCTTTCTCCTTCTGTCAATTGCACAGCTTCAACAAACAATGGTCTCTCTCTCCCCGCGCTCCTCCTTTCTCTCCCTCTCCGATTATGTATCTTTGTGCTTATGTGTGTGTAAACGTGGTATTCCGCGGGACTGCTCTACAAACTTAAAAATGATGAGCGATTGATTTTTCGGTTGTGATCTGTTGAATCTATCAGTATTCATTTAAGGTATACCGCCCACAAGTTCATTCAAACTAATTCTTGTAAGTTGTAACAATGTGTTTATAGGGGAATGAGTCCGTTTCTTTTTGCTAATAACATTAATTATGATATACTACACACCCTCAGAGCAGATACGTGAATATTGAACAGCCTTGAATTGAGCTGAAAGTCTTTCAAAAGTGGGCAAGACAGAGATATCAACGAGAAACTAGGGAAAGACCTTAGAAGAGTTTGAGCTCGGATAAATGCAGGCCTGCATGCTCAGTGAGGGTGAGTTGTACCGAAGATAAGATAAAAGTGTACCTGTTTATTTCCTCCATTTAACCAATTGGGTTCGAGTCTTTAAAGTTACATTTGATCATCTGAATTTCTAAGTCTAGATATGATAGAAAATGAAATATAGAGATTTTGTTATATCCTACCTACTATTTAGTGAATTACAGTAATAAAATTGCATATATTTACATCATATTATATGAAATGTTTGGTATAAAGGGCATATCAATGTAAAGCATAATTTAGAAGGAAGGATAACGATACTGAATCATAAGGTTGGTGGATGAAGAAGCATAAAATATAGCATCATCATTCATGAAGCGACAGATAGTTTACTTAATAAAGAGTGTTACACTCCAACCACATTGCAATTAATTAATTAGCTACTCATAAACATAAAATTTGATTGCTTAGATACCATGACAGCTTTGATGAGTATTTTCAATAGCATGCTGCCAATGATTTCTCATTCCTTGCATCTAACATAGTTCTGCGTAATATAATCTATGCATGTACAATTTCTACTATTTTGAGTTAATACGTCTGTGACTTCCGTTATTTCTTTCTTAGTGAACTCAACCCTTAAACTAGTTCACAAGTATGGACCATGCTCTCAGCCGTTCGATGGTGGCCCCATCAACCACACACAGGTTCTTCTCGAAGACATGGCAAGGGTGAAATGGATCCAATCCAAGATCTCCAACAGCATCAGTGGCACCAGTGATTTGAAGGAGTCTAACGTTAGCCTCCCAGCAAGTTACGGCCCCTACGGAAGCAGCTATGTGGTGACTATAGGCCTTGGCACGCCGAAGAAGGACCTGACCCTCTCGTTCGATACAGGAAGTGCGCTTACTTGGACCCAATGTGAGCCTTGCATATCCTGCTATAACCAGACCGAGCCAATCTTCGACCCCTCTCAATCGTCGTCCTATGCCAACATATCTTGCTCCGCGCCATCGTGCATTCAGCTTCCTTCTGGCACAGGTAATAATTGACAGGCACGTGTTTCATGTCCAATCAGGTTTTTAATTGGTGGATTACAAAATTAGACATCATCAGCACGTAATAATTAAGAATAATGATCAGTGGTGTCGATGTTTGTAACTTGCCAATTGAAAGCCTTCCTCCATTCTCATGGATGGCGGGAAACAAGCCCGATCAACCATGTTGGCGAGATTTTTATTTAACAGAATAAAGACAAAGAAGAAGACTGCTAGTTGTGAGAGGTTTCTAGAAACACGTTTAGAATCGCTTTGTAAATCAGCTTTAATGATGAGCAGATCAGCTAACTGGCTGCAGCGGATCCACATGCGTCTACGGGGCGTCATACGATGACGGGTCCTTCACGGATGGGTTCTTTGCCACGGAAACGCTGACCCTAACCCCGACGGATGTTCTTACCAACTTCGAATTCGGTTGTGGCGAGAACAACCAAGGGACATTCGATGGTTTCGCCGGACTCCTTGGGCTCGCCCGAGACCCAGTATCGATCATAGAGCAAAGCGCGACCCAGTATGGCCGATACTTCTCATACTGCATTCCTCGTTCAACTAGCGGCACCGGGTACTTGACTTTTGGAAGGGGTACGGTCACATCTGCGTCGTTGAACTTCACGCCGATGGTGACAATCGCACAGAATCCGCTCTTTTACGGCATCAACATAACAGGAATCAGCGTAGGAGGGAACCGACTTTCCATACCGTCGACTGTGTTTTCCAATGCCGGCGCAATCATAGACTCGGGGACCACGTTTACGTATTTGCCTCCAACTGCGTACACTGCCCTCCAGTCGGCATTCAAAGTGGCAATGGCAAACTACACGAGTGCGCCTCCAGCTTTGCCGTTAGACACTTGCTACGACTTCAGTATGCTTAGTGACATCACCGTCCCAGCGATCACGTTCTCTTTCGATGGGCCAATTAACGTGGATTTGGATGTGAGCGGGATGTTTTACGTGTTGGATCCGTCGCTAGTTTGTCTAGCATTTGTGGCCAACAACGCAGATTCGGATGGAATCATCTATGGCAACACACAGCAGAGGACATTTGAGGTGATCTATGATGTGCCCGGAGGACAAATTGGGTTTGGTGCCCAGGGCTGTTCCTAAGATGGCCATGGTCCCCTCGAGTTGCATTTGAGTTCTCGGAAGGAGAAGGAATCATTCGAGTGTGTGCTTTAGTAGTACTTGGTAGGTTTGAAGAATAATAACGAATGTTGTTCTCCTTGTCACTTCAAGTCGAAACACGCTACGATCGTGATTGTGTGGTATAGTGACTGTTGTGAGTGTTTTGTTTTCCATCGGAAGGAGATAAATGAAACATCACGTGGATTTCATGATTCTTATGAAATCCACGTAACCCTGTTTAGATGAACATTTGGAAAATCTTAAGTATTATGTTGCTCTATCTTATTTGAAGTAGAATTTTCGCGATTAGGAATCCCTGATCTTCGGGATTTTCTTCTTCTTTGGCGTGGGGACAGTGCTGGGAATCTTCGAAGGAGACCGATGGGCGAAATAATCCCTTTTGCGAGGTGGCGATTGCATTATCGTGGGCCCTCCTAATTCTACCGATTACAACTTGATTTTCCTACTTAATTATTGATCTTATATTAGATTTATGAATTGCCACTAACATTTATTGTCAATTAAGAGCCAAGCCAGAAGCTTGCCTTAATATGAACAAGAGATTTGGCTCTGATAACTTAGTTACACTAGATTCATTTCCGTTTTATGTACCTTTTTCTCTTTTTTAAAAACTTTTACCATGTGATCTTTCCTTTTTATTTTCTGTTTTATTATTTAGAAAAAAAAAAGGCACCAAAAATACCAAATGTCGACACCAACCCGATTATTTATTTATTGCATAAAAATTAGGGATTAATTTTTAACCCCTAAACAAACAAAATATCGGTATTAAGTTGCATAGCATATAGTTATAAGAGTATTTATTTTTTATTATTGAATTTTCACCGGGCCGGCAACAAATGGGTTTGAATTGATGGTTCTAAGCTTTAATTTAATGAGTTGGATTAAGCTTATGGAGAGAGGGAATTAACCCAGGCTCATCCTTCTTTGATAGTCAAAAATTGACTTAAGAGAAATGATGAGCTAGAAAATTAGTATATTTTGGAAAAAAATTAGTATCATTCTTCCAATATTCGTTCAAGAACATAGAAAGAAAACTTGGCCAATGAAAAGAAACAAAAAGAAAGAATAATATGGCATGGATCTTTCATAATGTGTGTGTGTGTGTATACATTTATATTGAAGGGTATATTTCCTAGCGAAAAGGAAGTTTCTGGATGAGGAATATTGAAAAATAGAAGGGAATAATATTGCATGAAGGAGCATTTATTTGGGGCAACATATTTATGCGGGTCGAAGGCGCAAGTGAAAAGAAATATGTATTCATATTTTAAGGTTAAAAAAGAAAGAGAATATGGTCGCTTTATTCAAAAAGATAACAAGCTTGGGTATATAAAGGGGCTAAAAGTTGTGTCTGTTTGTGCAATTTCGATTTCTCCAATGGTGAAACGTGAGAGATTCTTATCATTTTCATTTGTTCTTGTTCAAGTTCTTTAGCAATGAATTGTGAGAAAGAGTCAACAGTTATTTGTGCATTTCCATCAATACTTATGGATTGATTTAGTGAGAATCTTCTCATTTTAATTCTAGAATTATTTTTCATTTTTCTATTATTTTACCTTGTAGTTTGTATGTAATGTTTCTCTTTTTTTTTCCTCATCAGATATGGATCACACACAAAGAATAATATTTTTTTTCATGGGCGGTATAAATGATATACAGTTCTTACCAAACAATAGATATAATAAAATATAAAAATATCCAACTTTAATACTGCAATTAATCAAACAGTAAATATGATAAAGCAAAATCCCCAAAAATTTATATTATAATTTTATCCAGTCTTATCCAGACTGGAAATTCAAATGACCAAACACACGCAGTCTTGAATTTTTTCTTTCTAAATCTTTTTATGAGGATGCAATCGAAATATGCTAAATATACACCACAACAATTATTCATCAAAACTCTAATTTTCTGATAAAGCATTATCATGATGCAAATAAAACATGAGATTCTATCTTAGTGTGCAAAATATGCAAACATTAACATGATTAGTTATGCAATAGTAACAACCTAATTAATCCCACGGTGCAATGATCGTCTTAGTTGCAATGTAGATGCAATTCTAATCTAATTTTCTCGTCCTTTCTTTATTTTTATTTTATCTCTAACAAACGAATAAAAACCTGAAAATCTACCACATGCTCAAATAAGCATGAAAAATAACCCGTATGCATAAATCAACCTATATGCTGAACTGCCATGTAATGTAACTATGGATTTCATGAAAACTGGCAGAAAGGATCGACCTAAGTGCTCTTGAATTTTCAACCTTAAACTTCCTCCGAGAACAGGGTTAGTGCAAACCGAAAATAATGAAACCAAAGCAATAAAATCTTGAAATTTGAAGTAAAACCAATCTAAACATGTAAATCGCATGGACACTATGCGAAATCAATATGGAGGATGTAACATCCTCGATTCCGGCCCTATAAGGATTAGCCATAAGGTCCTAAAAGGATTGATCATAGGCCATTGGTCATGGATCGATCAATTCGATCGACAAGGAATTGTGGATCGGTCATGGACTAATTGACCGGTCATGATTTGGTTGAGGTTTCGGCTATGAATTTCTACTGACAATACCGATGGGGTAGGATCACCAGCTCATAAGATGACCTTTTGATCACGAGAATTGATCACGGGATGATTTTGGGTAGTTGGATGGTCACGGGTCGATTCAACCGGTCTAGTCGCAAGTGATTCCCCCCGGTTATGCACCAATATATGGACAATCCGAATTGCTCAAATGTGACCATCTTTTGACCAAAAATACATCATTCCCTATTTAATTCTTAATGATTGGAATGGAATCTCAAATTGGTGATGTCCGATCATGGATTGGTAACGCACCGACCATGAATCCTACCGGTGGATAGAGTGCCGATCAGAATGAGCCTAAGGATAGACCCAACTATTCCATCACTAAATCGAAAATCCATGAGTGCCTTGGCTTAGTGCTAAGCCATGGGTAGCCTTAGGATTGGTCTTGAACCGATCTCAGGACAATCGACCCTATTGGCCGACCAACCATTCAAAGGAACGGTTTAGGCAAATATGGAATGTAATGGCTGAACCTCGGGTATACGTGATTCGGTTTTTTGATGTGTGTCTAATGATCCCTTCCTCAGCCCTAGAATCAATTTGGACGATAGAATTCTCTAGCCCGCCTTCTTAAGAAAGGAAAGGATAAAGCAAAAGATAATTCTAGAATCTCTTCATTAAATGAAGGAGGATGAAGTGGCCAAGCTAACCTAGGACTTAGTTAGAAACTTGGGAGATAAGGATGCCAATTAATACTTCTTGACCAAGTGGGACGCCTCCTTTTCCCAATTAAGGATTGCCACCTTTGATTTTCGAAATTTCTGGGCCTCCGCTATTTGCCAATTTCACACAGATTTTTTTGGTACAAATTTAAAGAAACTTTATTCATAAAAAATTTTCTAAACATCTTGATCTAAAACATACTTAAATTTCATATTTTTCTGAGGTGAAATGGCAGGGACTAAGGCCCAATCATTCACCGTTTGGAACCTGTCTCATGTAGTGAAAATGGTGACCAGGTTGCCTTCTCGAATTTTTGTAAAATTTCCCTTTGAAATTTAACCATGATTCCTTGATAAAATTTTTAAAGGACATCTATTTCTACAACATATAGAAATTTCAAAGAGTTTGTGAAGATTTAGATTTCGAATGAATCTCTCTCTCCGACCATTGAATCTGTTTGACGGGCAGATTATTGGGTTGTGTTCAATGAGTTGCTGCTCTTTCCACAGCACGAATTTGATTTGACTTCCTCATGAAAAATATTATTTAAGGTATTATCTGCAACACATTAAAATTTTATAATTTTTCAAGCCCATTTGATAAAGTATTGATGCTGATTTTGAAAACTGCTCGAAATTGTTTTCACCCCAAGATAAGAGGGCCACACGCCCAACTTGGAAGAGGAAAGGGATGCACGTCCAACTTAAGGAGCAAGGCTAATCTAGAGTCTTCTTAATTTAGGATAAGGATGCATTAAGTATCTTTGGATTCTAGTTCTTCAATGCCAAGTTGAGGTGTGCCTTAAAGGAATAGGCCATAATGCCTCCTAACCTAAAAACTTGGAGAGCAAGTTTGCAATATGAAGATATCTAGCCTAATTACTCAAGATCCAAACATTAAATGGCAGAGGCTTAGTCATTGGCTTAGGTGTCCTCATAATAATTATGTGTAATTATTTTATGATGACTCAACCCCTTAGATGGACCAATGGAAAGATGAGCAAGTGTCGTCCCTAGGAACTAGACTTGTCACCCATCTCTTTAGCTTGCCACCTTTACCTAGATTGCCCACCTACATGAAAATGATTGGTTCATTTGGAAGGATCATCATGAGGGGTTTGCCTATAAATGGAAGCATTTCCTCCCCTCATTTCCACACAACCTCCTCTTCCTCCCTCGCTCTCTCAACCTCACCCTCACCATCGCCCTCTCTCTTTCTCGTGCCCATGCCCTCTTACTCATTCGCCAGCCTGCACATTTCTCGGTCACCCAGGCCGTCCCTTGAAGTGTAGTAAGTAGAACTTACTAATATTTGGTTAGAGTGTTGTGTGACGCTATTTTGAGTGTGTAACAAGTCCTTGACTAAAGTTGATTGATTTGTTACTGCTTGAGGTTGGGTTGTGACTTTGTTCCTTAATTGAGTTTGGTCTTGTTTGTTGAGCTTGGCTCTTTGGCTTGAATTGCTTTAAAAGAAGTTCAATTTGTGTACTTGTTTGATATGCTTTGGTCATGCTTTGACTCAAACCGATTTGAAAAGTGTTTTTGTGAAATTTTGATATTTCCTCACAAAACTATTTCAAACCTTTTTCATAAGTGCATGTTCTAGTTCACACCCCGAGCTTCGAAAAAAAAAAAAAAAAAAAAGCTTTGTCGGCCTTGACATACGTGGGATCATGACGGATCAGTCCTTTCTTAGTCTAGGTGCAATATTGAGGCATATCGTTCCCAAGCAATCTTTGGTATTAGGTCGGTGAACATGTCACAACAGGCCAGTCCTTCATGGTCTCGGTGCAATATTGAGGTGTATCATTCCCGAGCCAAGTCTGGTACTAGGTGCCGGTCCTATCATGGTCTTAATGCGATATCGAGGTATATTGTTCTCGAGCCAAGTTGGGTATTAGATTGGTGCTCAAACGTGTCAGATCAAGTCACGATCCTTGATTCGTGCTCGGCATGCTTAACGTCTCGGTTTCGGTAAGTCATTTCACACACTTATGCATGGCACGCCTTTGGGCCCTTGAACTAAAAGTGAAAATAAGAACTAGATTGTGATGCTTGATGCATGGTTACATGATGGACTAATTTCTAGCCGTCAACTGATGGATTCGACAATGTTGCCCCCTCGCCAACAAGATGCCCCCACACCAACGGGATGCCTCATCAGAAGGATGAGATGTTGTGATAATTCTAGCCGTCACCCTTCGATTAGGGGACGTTGCTCGATTAAGTTCGGATGCCCGGCGAATTCTAGAAGAGTCGATGGATTTCAACTGTTAATAAATGAATCTCATGTGCATAAGTGCCTCACACTATGAAATAGATTTTTGGTTAATGCTTGCATATGAGTTAGGCGTGAGTTCCTCGTATTATGGAATGGATCTTGTTTATGCTTGTAAATATTGAGTGAGGCGCGAGTTCCTCATATTGTGGGTGAATATTGGTTTATGCTTGCATACTATTGATTGAGGATTCTTCATGTTTCATCCAAAACGAAGCTTTTGTTTTGCTATTGATCTATCATCGACTAATATTTTGGATGAGTTATATGCTTGTCGATAGGTGAGGCATCCTCCTACCGGGAAATTACTAGGTTTTACCTGTTGAGTTCATGACTCACTCCGTTTGTTTTTCAAGATTATAGGCATTAAGTTCTCCCACTAGTGCTGGAGTTGCAGTCTTGCTAGAGGAGCTAAGGTTTACCCGGCCTTTGAAGTGTAGAAAATGTAGTGGTTGTAAATATAACGGCCTGTGACAAAAGGGGCCGGTAAATGTAACTGACGTAATTGTATGTTTTTAAATGATTGTTTTCCTAATTGCTTATTGTTGTCTGGGTGTTGTATGTAACGCTTCCACATGTGCTTGATGAAAAGATAAAAAGAACGGGATGACGTTGCAAAAATAACCCCCCATCACTTGTCACCCTGGAGATGGAGTTGGGGTCGTGACAGAGGAATTATGACATGCTTCTATACTAAAGCCTTATTTGGCAACCATTCTCGAAACAACTAATTCTATTTTTTTTCTTCCTCAAAAAATAAAAAATAGAAATCCATTTGGTAAAATTTTTATTTTGGGGAACAAAAATCTATTTTTTTTTATTCTCAGGATTAGATTGGAATAAAATCAAGAAGAAAAAAAGTTACTTCTTGCTCCCAGGAACAATTTCAAGAATCAAGTCTAACTTTTTCTTTTATTTCTTTTCTTTCTTTTCTCCTTCTCTCTTCTTCTTCTTCTTCTTCCTTCCAATCCCAGCTAGTCATCACTTGCCACCAACCACCGCCACCAACCGACTATGCAAGGTCTGGAGAGCTCGCTGGAGGCTTGCCTTGCCATAGTGAGCCTCGGCCTCACCCTGGCCTAGCGAGGCCAAGCCTCACGCCGGCTATGAGGCTAAGCCTTGCCTAGCCACAAGCGAGGTTCTTGGCCATGACAAGCCTTCAGCAAGCTCATCGAACCTCACCCAACTGGCCAACGAACAACCACATAAAAGGAAGAAGAAGAAGAGAAAAGGAAAGGAAAACGAAAAAAAAAAAAAAAATATATATATATATATATATATATAAATATATATAATAAAAGTATTGAAAAATTAAAAGAAACAAAAGAATTTAAGAATCCTACCAAACGCATTTTTATCCTGGAATGGAAATTTTTTATAGTTACTAAGGGGATGCATAATAACCAAAATTTCTATTCCAGAAATAATTTTTCTATTCCAGAACTATTTCTGAAATAGAAACTTGTTTGATAAAGCGTCTCGCTTTTTCATTTCGAATAGATTTCTATTCCATAAATTGATTTGGAAGAGAAATCAGAAATATAAATTTTCTATTTCTGATTTTTGGAAAAGAAATCAGAAATAA
The DNA here is from genome assembly GCA_017140255.1 of Eucalyptus paniculata subsp. matutina. Lineage (NCBI taxonomy): Eukaryota > Viridiplantae > Streptophyta > Magnoliopsida > Myrtales > Myrtaceae > Eucalyptus > Eucalyptus paniculata. The sequence continues at coordinate 38,031,004 of CM029437.1, forward strand.
TTTCTTCCACTAAACCCTAATTTCGGTAAGTCCTCCCTCATCTCCCCTACGTCTCTGCGTCCTCCTCCTCCTCCTCCTCCTCATCCGCCTCTCCTCATTTTATTAAAAATAAAAATAAATATATTCATTTTATTCATTTAAAAAATTTAATTAAATTTATTAAAAATAAATAAATAAATAATAAATAAATTATTTTTATTTATCATTTTATTTTTAGTTTATTAAAAATAATTTATTTATGATAAATAAAAATAAATTATTTTTATTTGCCTTGAGTGTTTCGCCAAATAAATTTATTTTTATTTTTTATTTTTATTCATTTTAAAATAAATTTATTCATAAAATAAATTTTTTAAGGACATTTTTATTTTATTTTTTATTTTATTTTATTTTATTTTATTTTATTCCTTATTTTATTCCTTATTTTTTTGTTACTAAATTATTTTTATTTTTATTTTTTATATTAAAGGTCGTCGTCGTCGCCTGCTTCGAAAGGAAGAAATTTTGTATTATTATCAAATGAATTTCTATTTTTAGAATAGAAATTTTGTGTCGTTATCAAACAGTTATTTTCGCTGTGTTCTTCTAAAAATAGAAATAAAAAATCTATTTTTGTTAAACTATTTCTAACAATATGGTGTACGTCATGCTGCCTAAACATGTTCTTTTGCCCATAAATTATTTCTGAAAACAAAATCAGAAAAAAAAATTTCTCATCAAAATTATTATCGGGAACAAAATGGTTATCAAAAACACCTTAATTGGAACTTAAGTATGCTGAAAATGATTACTTATCAAAGGCCAAATATTTTATTTCCCCCACACAGGTTCAAACTGAAAAGCGACGTTGTTTAGTGACATGAATTCCCTAATGCAAAGAATACTAGCAAAACCGAACCTATTACTTGTATGCGTCTGAAATAAACATGTATAGAAAAAGATGATGCAAATCAAGTGTACACAGAGGGAAAATCCATGGGGATTAACGTAATTCAAAGCCATATATTCATGTGTGAAAAAAAATTGCCTAATCATAAACTAACCTTTCCCATCCCATCCAAGCAAGGGGGCATCATAGGCAAATTGAAAACTACATCAAACATTAATGATGCATATTAGTCACTCATCAAACTTTATGGACCCCTATTCAAAGGTCTTACGGCCAGCAACTACATTTAGTGTACAAATTAAGAATGATTCTTTTTACTTTTTATTGACATTCCTACATTAATATATTCTTTATTTTTGTTAATTCATCTTACTATGAAAAACATAAAATAGTTTCTAAAGTAACTAGATGATTCGAAACTTTGGGGGAGAAACTAGGATCCTAATGCTTCCTTAGGACCCCGGGCTTATTAGTCTCCCCTTAGACACGTCGTATCCAAGGTACCTACTTAAACCATTCGCAAGCATGCTTGAACCCAAAGTAGATGCTTAAGATATAAAGAAATCGCTCTTAAAAGTTAATAGACCAAAGAAAATTTACGCACTTAAGATTTCAAAAGAGTTTCACCCCTCAGACTCTCGGACTTTCCTCTTCCTCGGACAGTCAGCGGGGCCACTGAAGATGAGCGAACAGGACCAAGAGGGAATTACCTCCTAATAATGCTAAAGCATTTAATTTAAACGATCACCATCCCTGCATACATTCCATAACAAATGGTCCACAATCATGTCAGCTCTCCCATCGGGCACGACTTACATTCTTTTAAGCCTAAGTATTTCTTGGAATGGGGATCGCTAGCCTAAAACCCAACCAGAGATTTGGAGACTTGTACATTTCGGTTCCACTAAACTAGTTTGATCACATAATCTTGATAACTAATTTTAGATCTTGAACACATCGCCAATACTAAGTGATCATTCAAATGTTTTTGTGGGGTTGTTTTCTCTATTATCTAACTAGTACTCAAGCAATGTATCTAATGAGATAAAGTAAACACCAAACTGAAAGCACCTAGCTAAGTGATTGTTATAAGCCTCCGGATATAGACCACCATCAGCTTGAATTTTCAGACTAAACCTACCTAGCTGACTTTATATCTAACCATTTTATTAGTGACAAAACTAGACTATTCTAAACCATCTTTTATTATGAAAATAGTCTAATTAATTTTTCTTTATAAAGCTAGAATATATCGAACGAGGCCTAAACTAATTAGAACCTAAGTTCATTACCTAGCTAACCTAATTACATCTAAGCTATTCTAGGTTAAACTATTCTAATTGTCGCCATCCAAGGCCAAAGGACCACCTCGACGGTCACACTTCTTGGACTTCTATGTCACTCCTGGACCAGTCGAGCGAAGCCATTGGAAAACCTTCTGAAAGACGCACGCATTTGCAATGGGGAAATCGAGCTCCCCATAATGAATCAGGATAAGAGAGATGCCTACAATGGGAAAAGCGGATTCGTTCATTGAGGAAGGTAGACACAAAAAGTGAGATGTCATAGAAGGGGAGAGACAGAGTGTTTCAGGAGGAGGCGGTATTTTCCTTTTCATCGTGAGACACTCTTCATCTTTTATGGTCCTTGTCAATTGCTTGAAAGGCCTTCAAAATGATCGAATACTCATTCCATTTGCAGTGAACTCCACCTCGAAGCTAGTTTACAAGCACGGTCCAAGCTCTCCCCTCTTCTAGGGTAAACCTGTGAACCCCACCCCTCGAAGACATTGCAAGAGTGAAGTGGATTCGATCCAAATTCTACGGCACCAATGCCCCCGACAGCTAATATCTCAGTCGTCAGTGTTAAGTATGGTTTCTTTTCGGCAGGAGGACTCGGCATGCCAAAGAAGAGCCTAACCATCTTGTTCAACACAAGAAGTGCGCTCACATGGACCCAATGCAAGCCATATGCATTGTCTTGCTATGAGCAAACTGAGCCAATCTTCATTCCCTCTGAGTCTTCGTCCTACACTAGCATCTCTTACTATCCTCCATCTTGTCCTAAGCTTCCTTCTGACACTAGTTATTAACCACAGCTCACTTTTAACTCAGGGTACTCCATCTTAGGACTTTTACATGATAAGTATACTACAAATGCCAAAATTTGTGTATGACACTCATTTTAGCGCCCAAAAAAAAAAAAAATTGATCATTTAATTGCTACTTTTTTATTAAAAAAACATTTAAGTGCCTACTCTGATATGGGTCACCGGAAATTCGATGTGACTATATTTTATTAATTTTTTAATTCTACATAGCTCGTCGGAGCACATAGTCAACATATAACCCCTAAATGACATTATCTAAAAGTTACAAATAGTGATCATTTGAGTGACAAATTTTGTTTAAAGTGGTCATTTTATTATCGGTTGGTATTGAAAAACAATCATTTCAATGCCAAGCACGCCAAATGGAAATGCCACATGGATAGGAGTTTTTAGAAAATCTGCCATGTCATATTATAATTTTAATTATAAATATCACATAATCAATTTGGCTAGAATTTTTCACCATTGGCACTTAACTAATCTTTTTTCTTCAATTTGGCAATTAAGTGAACCCATGAAAATTTTGACACCAACGTAAGCTCCCTACACAACTTTTGACACTTATAATGTACTTATCCCCACTTTTACCTGTTAGGAGATTTTTTTTGTCTCGTTGATTTTGACTTCATGTTGCTTAATGGATTGCAAGTCAAAAACCTCACCCTGGCGATTCGACGTGTTATTCCACATCAAGGTATGTGGACGATTCCTCCACCAAAGGCTTCTTTGTGATAGAAACACTGACCTTATCACCAACCAACACAATCACCTGTTTAGAGTCTTGGTGCAATCAAAACAACAATGGGTTCGAGGAAGAAAATATTAATAAATAAAACCATGTGAAAAAAATACAAAAAAATGAAAATTTTAAAATTAATATTAGGATGATGATAATAGGAGATCTTGATTCGGTCTTAGTCCATTTGGCATTCAGCCACGTCAAAACACATAATTTTAGCACTAAAAACCTAAGAACTTAGCCCGACCAAAAATCAATTGAGCCCAGAAAGGAAAAGGCCCATAGCAATGAAAGCCCATTAACCCCTCTTCCCCAGCCTGTGTGGCTCAACTCCTCTCGGCTCTGCAGCAAGACAAACGATGAATGCGTGTCTTGATGCGATACAATCCTCCACTAATAACTGCCCACCAAATTTGGAGGTTCTTTTCTTATTCTTTTCTTATTCTTTTTTCATTGCACTGACAGCTATTTCTAATTCAGCAAAAGGAAGATCTAAGTCTCGTTCCTCTGTTTTTCTTTTCTCCCTCCAATAATAACCACTCGTTGAAGTTCAGAAAAAATGAGGATCATGTCTTCCAAGTTAGACTATATAAGGAGGAGCGCACTCCTCGCTTAAAGAACAATGGCTTTGGTGCTCTCTATGATCATGGATTCAATAATGGATTCCAATTGGATTTTCAGCAATGATTTCTTCCAATGGCATACTTAATCCCGATATTCATCATCAAATCCCTCAAATCCTCAAGATTGAGGGTTAGCGTCAATCTTTCTATCGGACTGAGCCTCAGCCTCAATTTTCCATTCCTCAAGAAGGCATTCTCTAAGGCAGCCAACTAGATGGTTAGTAAATTATTTGTATTTTCTTAATTCTTTGAATTTTCAAATTGATCTTCTTCTTTCTTGTATAGGAGGAATAGAAGAAGCAGGTGGTGCGGAAGATGGAAATTTGCCTTGGACTTTTACCTGTTAGGAGATTTTAACAATAATGAAAGCATTAGATTATAAAACTGACAACATTCAAGCACTTGCAATGTCATTGTCCTTTGAATATGATAATAAAAAATAATAAAAAAAGTCGTAATCAACATTTTCATCAAATTCTAGCTCTATGGCTGGACCACACTCATCATGTCCACCATTGCCATAAGTCTATCACTAAGCCATGCCCAAAAAAAGTTAAGCAAGTCTATCATTTAGCCAAGCTTCGGAGGCCTTTGCTACTTAATTTGGCTCGTGTCCTAGCTCGTCTGAGAGCTAGATTTGCCTCAATTGTTTGTCTCTTACCTTCAGCTTTTCTTTATTCTCTTTTTCTGACTAAATGTAATTTGGGGTAAAAGAATAGTAAAATCGCAATGATTTTTCAATTTGACACAATTATGTCAAAAGTAAGACTATAACTTGATGAAAATCATTCATATAATCGCGAAAATTTATATGATTTAAATCTACATTCTACCAAGATTTTATCGATATAAGATTTCAACCTAGATTGAGATCGTTCAGTGGGTTTAAGATTGTAATATCTCGAGATTTTAATTAGGGAGAATCATAAATCCATATTTAAACGTCGACTTAAATGTTATAGTTTTACAAATTACCCCACATTGGTACCATGCAAATATGATTTAAAGCCTAATATTCATCATATGCTCACTAGATTCAAAATTTTAGAACTCAAAACCTACCACGTGATTGCCAATATCCATCTTTAAACCTATCCTGTCGCGTGAGTTCCGCAAAGTCTTGTGATTGCACATGTTTTCTTGCACACACGTGCTACCATGATACTCACTAGTCTCCACCGTCACCACCATCCCTAGCGTAGGGGAAACTAAATTCTCCAAATAATCACTTATATCACTTATAAAAATAAACAAATAAAAATATTTTCACTATTCACAGAAATAATTAAGTGTAAACTATCCTTTATAATCAAAAGATTATTTCTTACTAATTTTTCGAAAAATGATCTTCAAATTCTGAGTTTTTCGTACAACCAAAGTTGACCGATCGTTTACCGACCCCCGGCTTTGAAAAATTCACCAACGAACCGTACTTTTCCCCCGGCCAATAATTAAAGCCCGTGGGAGGGGGCCCACCGCCCACCTGCATGACCGCCACGTGTGCTCGCCCAACCACCCGATAAGGACGACCGGCCGTTTCGGTTTCGGGGGGCGTTTGACCGGGTCCGTCTCGGGCTGCGTGGCCTACAAACCAGCGTGACGCGTGCGCTCCCCCCGTTTCCGGGCATTTACTCTCAACAAACCAACCCCACCCTCCCATTTTCAAGCCTTAAACCCCCACCTTTTTTGTTTTAATTTGAATTTAATTTAATTACCCATTAACTTTTTCCAAATCCAAAATAATTCGTCGAATTACTAGAAAATCCCACCTAAAATTAATACACTTATAAAAAATTTATCTGAAAACCGATTTTTCGACAATAAAAAACTTTGGATAAGTACACATATAATAAATTTATCAAAAAATTACAAAAAAACAAACTTATAATAAAGAAGGGTTTCACCTCAAACCCGTATATCGTTATCTATGATGTAACATTTAACTTAATAATTCAACGATAAAATTGATAATATGTAAATTTTGTTATGTTTTTACTTGAAAGTTTTGTAGTAAAAAAAAAATTAATATGATATTGGTTTGTGGTTTTTTCATGATATTAATCATTAATTTTTATTGTTCCGTCCAGAAAATTATTATTTCGAAATTCGGAATTTTTATTTTGGCTTGTACTTTAAAAAAAAAAAATTACTCCTTTTTTCTTTTTATAAAATTAGAAGGGAATTTGTTTTTGTTTTTTCTTCCCCTCTCTCTCTCTCTCTCTCCTCCCCGGTTGCGTCTAGTCTCAACAAACGACCCCCTCGAAAACGAATTCCGCCATTGATTTTATTTCCTTTCTCCTTCTTCTTCTTCCCCTTCCTCCACTCCTCTCTCTCTCTCTCTCTCTCTCTCTCTAGACACGATGATGATGGAGGTCGTCTTCTCCCCTCAAATCCAGCGTCGTTTTCTCCATTAACGCCCCCCCTCGCGAAGGTTCCTTCTCCTCCCCGTCGCATTCCGCTCTCTTCTCGCACTTTCTTCCGGTAACTCTCTCTCCCTCTCTCTCTCTAGAACCTTCTCTCTCCTCCTCCTTCCCCTCGTCCGTCGATGCCGATCGCCTCGCCGGCCGACGTGATCCGCGCGCGGGAATCGTGACGACGGGTTTGGGTCTCTCGCGCAGGTCGGAAAAGGCCGGAAGGAAATCCCCGGGGGATTTCGAGGCGATCTCATGAACGTTAGGGCCGCGGGGCTCCTCGATTGCTGTCGCGATAATCTGCTGATAACGGATCGCTTGGCCGAGCGCGGGCTGCTTCTTCTGCTGTTGACCTTCTGCGTCTTGATCCGAGGGAGCGCGGAGCTGTTGGATTCCGGGGATCCGAGCGACGGAATGGGTTACCTCAACTCGATTTTGGCGTCTCCGAGCCAGATTCATGCCGACGACGCCCCGGTCAGCGGCGGGGGTCTCAGGTTCGGTCCCCTTATCTCTCGTTAGCTAGATCTCGAGCGCTTGGATTTGCTTGTTGTGCCGTCGTGGTGAATCGTGCGTATGCCTGCTTGTCCTGAATATGGTAAATTCTATGATTTGGGTGAGTAATTTTCGCATGCGGTATCGAAATCGAGACCCCCCGTATCTGTGTCTTTTTGTGTCGATCTCTTCTCTATGCAAACACGAACTTGACATTGTGTATCGGAGGCTCGCGATCTCGGCAAAACGCCTCGTGAACCTGTAAATACTAGCGGTTGACTTGGATTTTAAGATCCTCTTGTCACGTAGTTTGATCGTATCGGGTCTTCTGGTTTAGTCGATGGTATCCAACCATTAATTTGCAACTTGCGTAGTGCAAATGGTCGATTTTTCGAAGATGGAAGCTATGTCAAAAGCCTCTTTACCTCATTCAAACGTGTCTGTTGGTTTCAAAAGAGAGCTGCTCCGCTAATTTTCGTTTATTAAATGCATGTAGCACTCCCTAGTCTTCGGGATGCATTAACGTCTACTGTCTTGTTTTTGGGTTTCGACTTACAATATGAGGAAGATTGCAAGAGTTTCTATCGAAAGAAAATTTAAGAAATCAGCATATGTTTCTTGAAGTCCTTTCATTTAGTCCTCCTTGCCCTGTCTCCCACGTTGATATGCTAACCGTGCAATGGTCACCAGTAGGAAATTGTCGGGCAAAGTGTGATATATGGTTTATAGTGGACTTTGTAGAAGCTTCTTCTCATTTAATCCTGAGAAGTTCCAGAATATCTAGAAAATCACCAGGCTTCTAGCTTGTCCATGACCAACCTGGACCTATCAAAAGCTTCCCTACTCTGCAGGGTTCTGGATTGTTCTCATGATTTAATTCAGAGCTCTGACCTAAATTTTTTACAAGTGAGCCACTGCTGTTAATTTCAAGATCTATCATGTAATTGGAGATTTTGTTTTGTCAAATTCAGAGGGTGAGGCCTGACAACAAGTTTGGCAATAGGTTGTCGTATGTGATTTAGTGATTATTGTTTTGACAACATGATCTTATATTGCTGACTTTTATAAATTGTGTCTGCTGCCATAATTGAAGGTCTTTCAAGGAAACAAGAGCTATATATTTGGTAACCTGCCATAGTAGAGGGTCTTCAATTAAAAAAGAGCTATATAGGTTGTAACTTACTTGCAAGCCCAAAAAATCGTGTGTATTATGGCCTCTTAGTATAAGACAATGGAAGATAGCTCTCTCTCTCTCTCGTTTATGCTATTATTTTGTTGGCAGTGTAATGATTTAGAACCTCTTCTTCTAACTTCGCAAACTTTATTCCTGTGAAATTATTACTTTCCATGAATTGAGAAGTTAACTTCTTTCATTGATGAAGAAAGTTATTGTTCAGTAGATCCATTTAGTGCCATCAGGCAGCTAAATACACGCTGAAATTAGCATGAACCGTCCATTGTATGGTTGCTGATTTAAAATCACTTCTTCATATATTTTGGAGGAAAGCATCAATTATGTTTGTCAGCCAGTTTTTTCTGACATAAGGTTTTTGTCCATGGAACAGTCAGAATGGGAAATTCAGCTATGGATATGCAAGCTCTCCTGGGAAAAGGGCTTCGATGGAAGATTTCTATGAGACAAGAATAGATGGTGTAGAAGGGGAGATAGTTGGTCTTTTTGGAGTTTTTGATGGTAGCTCTCTCTCTCTCTCTCTCTCTCTCTCTCTCTCTGTGCGCGCACGTGTTGGGAGTGTGAATGTGTGGATGTTTGTTTGTGATTTTCAGTTGTAGAAATTAGGCATTCTTATAAATATATACCATGGAAACTCTAGACTTTATATTTGTCAACCACATAGAGAGGCATTCTTTTGCAGTACAGGACACAGTTGCTTATGGTCATTAATTTCAGTGATCCGACGTAGCTGCGGTATTCTCTTTTCAAACTGGATTTGATCAGCATTTTACAATGTTGTTAGTTTTTGCCCTATTATCAATTTAGTTATTGTGTACATTTTTCTTCAAAAATTTCATGTAAAATTTTCACCATATGAACGTTTCCTATTAGAGTTTTGATTTGCGTATGTCCCCAGAGGGTTTCATGGACTGCTAGTCATCGGATGTGGCTTGATACTGGAGAAAAGCTAAAGCACTTTAGGTTTCCATCTGCTTGTTGCAATACTTGAAGTTGAAACCCTTCGTGCATGTGCAAGGCTGTTAGGATGAGAGATTTGGTAGGGTAAACTGTGTAATTTCTGCTGAACTGAAGTATCTGATTTGGCTAACTTGCTAAGGAGGTGCAAGAGGTGGGATGACAGTAATGGTGAGAAATTTGGATGGTGAATAGGGAAGTTGCGAAACTGCCATGTATGGGGAAGGGCTGGGAAAGAAGTTGCTTTTCCTTTTCAATCAGGTGCATTTAAGCCAGTGGCTTGGTGTTATAACAAGGGTGCTGATTATTTGTGGAGGAGAGGCAAAGCTTGATCCAAGAGATGCAGGATGGATCTTTAAAGAATTTGAGGGTGCTTATGGAGAAGGTGTGTTCAACAAATTTAACAAGGCTGGCAGGAAATGTGGAATCACGTGGAAATTGAGGTGCAAATTGGCCTCAAATCAGAATATTTGTGTGATAAATAGCATGGGAACACCATTTTGATGACTCTTTACCAGGAGATATGCAATGCAGCTGGAGGGAAAACAGCAATATCTGCTCTTTTGGTACCTTTATGAATGGAAGAATGGTCTTTCATGTATGTCAATTCTTTGAAAAATGTCTCAGAGGTGGAATCCCTCACAAACTTTTTTGATACCCTATGCGGGCAGATAGTGAATTATGTACCGGAGGAGATGTTGGTGTGGGGTAATAGTAATGGATCTCATCTGTTTGAAAAGCTATCACGGCTACTTACAGGATGAGGCTGGCCATGCATGAAGATGGAATTACCCATGGGAGAAGCATTGGGTAGACGAGAGTTTCTCTCCGGTGTTCGTGGCTTTTGACAATCTTGAAAAGAGAAGGAAAATGCTGGTTCGCTTGTGCTTTCTTTGTAAATGGAGGAACAAACAGTCAACAATCCATAGCCATATTGTAGCTTATCTTGTAATGTTTCACCACCTGCTTTTCGTCTGTGCCTGGAAGACTGTTGAAGGCAGAGCTGTGGGCGTGTAACTAGAGCTTGCAAGGAAGAGAAAATAGTCATCCACATGATTTATTTCTCCAACTTTTGGCTTGTTCAGGAAGAAAAACATGAAACATATGATTTAATCATGGATGCATGGTTTGGGATGTTTTTTCTTTTTTGGCTATATGTGCTCCATTTTTTTTGGAGCATTATGAGAAATTGGACAGCATCCACCTTGGTGTGCTTCTGTGAAATTTTGAGTTCTTATATATTTGTCCTTTCAAATTTTGCAACTTTTGCATTGGGTTTTGCTGTGCAATGTTGGGACTGGATTTTTATAGGCAACCCTTTTTTTTGGTCAATATGTAGCAACCCATTTAGTGGGGTAGTATGTATACATATTTTTGTATGTTTGTATGTATCTTTCATGAAAAAAAGGAATTAGGGATGACAATTTTTTTTCCTTGAATTGTTATTTCAGGTCATGGGGGTGCACGAGCTGCTGAATATGTGAAACAAAACCTCTTCAGTAATTTAATCAGGCATCCAAAATTCATCTCTGATACCAAATCTGCTATAGGTTTGTTGCTTCACTGTCAACAAATGGGCTCTTGACATTTCTATTTTATCAATCGGTAAAACAAACTTTGTATAAGAAAGGCCCATGGTGGTTGTGGCACATTTTCGGGATCAAGTTTTCATTCTCATAATTCCTTATTATGTATTCTCATTGATAATTGAAATTCATAAATGTTCTTCTCATACTTCTTTATCAACCTATTGCAGCTGATGCATACAACCATACGGACTCTGAGTTTTTGAAATCGGAAAATAATCAGAATAGAGATGCTGGTTCAACTGCTTCCACTGCCATCCTTGTTGGTGATCGGTTGCTTGTTGCCAATGTTGGAGATTCTAGAGCCGTGATATGCAGGGGCGGTGAAGGTAAATATTATCAGTATGGATGCTCAATTTTTGTTCCATTGGAAAGTGAAAACTTGAGGTACTTAGGCAATTTTGATTGTCCACCCATAGGATTTGGGATCTGAAATTGTCGTCCAACAATGGGCATCATCTATCTAAAAGCTTCCTGAAGGAGACTTTTTTTCTTAGGAAGTGGTCGGAGGGGGCTGACTTCGGGGAAAGTTATAGGACAGTAAATAATGCACAAATCATATGATTTCAAATTTCTCCTACAAATTATCCTATCCGGTTGAGATTTAAGTTCTTTGTAAATATTCTTTCACTAATCTGATGTTCAAATCAGTGTAGGTTGTCCCTCGGAAAATATTTTAAGGATATTAGGTGAAACCATCTTTTGTGGGTCATTTTCTGTAAAAACTACCGGTTGTTAAAATTTCTAAGTGTTACACTTGGCCTTGGCTTCGTGGTTGTTGTTTGATCAAATTATACCTGATATGATGACTTAATAGAATTAATGGGATCAGATTTATGGGTAGTGAATGCAGATGAAGTGGATCAATCTGTTGCAACCTGCATGTCTTTCCCCTTTTGATCAGTTGATTTATCTATGTAAGTTTGAATGGTGAGTAGGTTTAGCGCAATGGTTGATAGTTAGCCTTTTAGATCAATGGCGTATCTGCGTATAGGTATTGGATATTATTCTTTCCTTGCTCTCTTGGCATGTCTTTTTTCAAAAACATAAGTCAATCAAGTTGCATCTTATCCCTTTCTTCCTTTATTATTGTGATTTTCCTATCATGGTTTTATGATGACTTTTTTTCACCAACAATTTTACGTTCTCTTTTTCCAGCTATTGCTGTTTCTCGAGACCATAAACCGGATCAAACAGATGAGCGTCAACGCATTGAAGAAGCTGGAGGATTTGTTATGTGGGCTGGTAAGATTCTTCATTCATATCATTCCTCAATATCTATTTCAAATTTATTTGAGCACACATTTTAATCTTGTGGGTGCTCTGTGTTTGGATGATCACGGGACTTTCTGCACATAGGTACCTGGAGAGTCGGAGGTGTTCTTGCCGTGTCACGTGCTTTTGGGGATAGGCTTTTGAAGCAGTATGTGGTGGCTGATCCTGAAATTCAGGTCTAGTAAAATAGCTCTTCTATGTGCCTGTGCATTGTCCTTACATCACTTGTGTATATGTAGAGCATGTACGAGAATTCAAACTAAGAACTTTTACCAGGGAGTCTGGTGGTGTAAACAAATTACGTCATAATTAAATCAAAATATTAACGACTTATAGTTTTAGTAAGCGCATTACAATCAATTCATGAACAATTTTTCAATTTAAGACAGCTTCTGTCAAATTTCCTTTTTACACTGAAGTGTTTTAATAAAGATTCTTTAACAAAATATCACACTGGATGTCTTATTGAGATATGTTCATATTTTGATTTACACTATTTATCTCAGAGATGATTGAATGAGTGGAACTTGATTTGCTTTTATTGTGGTGGCACTTCTTTGCCTGAGCCTTAGCCTCTTTTTATCCTTTCAAAATTGCAGGAGGAGAAGATTGACAGCTCACTTGAGTTTCTCATTCTTGCTAGTGATGGGCTGTGGGATGTTGTCACAAATGAGGTTGGCGTTTCATTTAATTTTCCTTCATATTTTTGTCTCTTGAACTATCGCAGCACTGTCCCAAATAATTAGATTACATTTGCTTCCTGCTGTTATAGGTTGACCTAAGATCTTTTCGGTACCAGTTGTCATTGGTCACTCTGATATTCTTTATCCACATACATAGAGTCTTGGCGAGCACATTATAGTTTTAGATGTTTTCTTAGGAATGAACGAATGAGGTTTGCAACTGTACTTTTTACTTCTTTGCTTTAATTTGCGCAGGAAGCTGTTGCAATGATTAAGCCAATTGAAGATGCAGAGGCAGCTGCAAAAAGGCTCATGCAGGAAGCGTACCAGAGAGGGAGCGCAGATAACATTACTTGCGTTGTCGTCCGTTTCTTGGCCAATCAGGGGGGTTCCTCTCAAAGCAGCTCTATGTAATCGCCATCCCACGCCACCACTTGCTCTGCGGAATTTCTTCCCTCTTTGGTAAAAGTTCTGATGCTGAATAAAAGTATGGTCAATTAACTTGACATAGGATTTCTTCAGTAGCGTAATACTAAGGTGAAGATAGAGACCTAAAATGAAACCTTACCAGACTGCTAATGTGCATATCAGCAGTTTCCTAGAATAGAACCACGAGTGGATTTAGTACGTGTACTTTTGAGTCTTCTTTAATCTTAGATAGAAATATTCATGAGTTGGAGCTGTTTATGTCTGTAACTTGTAAATGTGGTTCCAAGTTCAGTCCCTCAATATATATGCTCTTTGTTCTTTCTCCCCATGTATTTTAGTAGAGTCTAAAATGCAAGGTGAGTCTACACCCGCTTTTGGAGTTAAAGTGTTGGCCGGTCTGATCGGCGGCAGTGGATCCTTTTTATCGGCTTTATGCAAAGTCTTTGGGATAACTCTTGTTGCTGAAGTCACTCCAGAGGTGTCCAACATGCAAGGTGTGTCTATACCCACTTTGATAAAAGATGAGTGATGGGATGGATTGGATCACTGGCGAAAGAAGTGGTCGAGACTACCCACTCCATCTGTTTATTGGCAAATCGCATAAAATTATGCATTAAAAAAAAAATTAGTAGGCTATCCATTGAGAATTCGGCTCGTGGCCATGCGGAAGTCTGGACCGGTATTACGTTCTAATAATTTATTGTAGGTATCCTTCAGGATGAGACTTGGGACATCCTGGTTCCTTCGTACTTGCTGGGTACTAGGGACTAGGTTTCTCGATTGGACTTCTTCCTTGTCTGGCTCGTTGCAATCGGTGTTAAGCAACCTATGCTATTGGAGGCATGTGTTGCGGGAGCTGCAGCCGATGACCTCCCGGGTTTAGGAGGATGCAAGTCAATAGCCAAGAGCTGGTGAAGTCAAAGATTCGACTCCAAAGTCTTTTATTTTTTTTTTTAAAAACAGTAAATCAACTCTAAACTTGGGTGGTTCTGAAGCCGTTTGTTCAAAATAAAGATGTCATCCTTGTCAACTCCATCCCTTCGACTAAAAAGGAAAAAAAAAAAAACACTTCATCTCTTGGGAAAGATCGGTCTTACTTTTTCAATTATCTTAAAGAATATGATTTTATGGCAAAAACACGAAAAGATAAATGATCATCAGAGCGCCAGAAGTTAATGATGAAACTATCAGATTTTATTATTAAATAGCCTCAGAAATATTGTCGAGTGTGGATGAGATTGAGCGTTCACACCTGAATATTTTTTCTATGTTCAAAAATCAATCGATCGGCAGATGACGTGGCAAAATTCACATGATTAAAATGATTAACGTTGCTTTTAACTTCATACATGTGTTTTTAATCGCTGACATTTTACTTTGGTACCACTAGGATCCATAGTGTTGGAAAAAACAATCCTCAAAATGAATCTTCTGTACTACCAAGGATTCAAAAGTGAAGTCGAATCGTATTCTCAAGCGAACTGCAAAGATCCGTGGGCCATCGTGTCGAGATCTGTAGACAAAGGAAGCTTCATCCGCCAACATTTATTTGATGAAGTTCGTGTCAAAGAGACTTTGTCGTCGACCTTGAAGAGAGAAATATGCGAGGTACTTTCTCGTTGTAATCTTTGAATTCGTGATGGTGGAGGCCAGGGATGTGAAAGGAGAATGGAATGGATTGCAAACTATATTCATCAATGACAGTGAAATTGTTAAAAAGGTTCTAAATCTATTACATTTACGGGGATTTATTCATAAACTTTTTAATTATGTCAATTTAGTCCTAAATATTTTAACCTTTTGACATAATGTCAATTCAGTCTTTCTAGCTAATTTTGGCTAAATATTGCTAATATGAACGTAGGCTAATGTTAACGTAAATTGCTTTTAATAATATTTTAATAACTTTTCATATTTCTTTGCAAAGGGGCGGTGGCGCAGTTGGCTGGCACATAGGTCCCATAGCTTCTTTCCCTTCTCTTTCTCTTTCTATTTTCCTTCCCCTTCCTCTAGCTAGTTACTGGACCTTGGCGACTAGTTAGATGCGAAGGCTAGCAAGGGACCTCGCTGGGCACTTGGGAGGTTGAGCCTTGCCTAGCCCCTAAGGAGGCTCAAGTCCTCACTAGAGGCCATGAGGGCAACCTTATGCTAGGCTAGCGAGGGTTGAGCCTCGTCGCCATGGGTAAGGCCCGACTTTGCTAGATTTGATAAGGTCATGCCTTGGGAAAGGCCGCAAGGTCGGCCTCGTGTCGAGCTAGGCGAGGCTTGCCCTTGCCGAACCGAGCGAAAATCAACACTCACCTAGCCATGGCGTGGCTCACCATCGCTAGTGGGGGCGAGCCTCACGGCCTTTGCCTCTAGCCAATCATCGAGGCAATTGATCAGAGGAAAGGAAAGGAAAAAGAAGAAGGAAAAATAAAAAAGTAAAAGGAAAAAGAAAATAAATTAATAAAAATATAAAAATTATTAAAAGTTATACACTTCAACACTAGCCGACCTATGTGACATGACCAACATTTACGTCAACGAGATTTAGTCAAATTAATCAAAAGAACTAAATTGGCTCTTGGTCAAAAAATTATAAATTGATACTATTAAAAAAATTAGGATTAAATCGACACTAATGCAATAAGTTTATGACTTTTTTAACACCTTTTCTTATGCATCTGCAATTACTTCATCTGATGCTTGCTCATCGACTCCAACTTATATTGATTGCAACACCTAAAGAGGTCATTCCTACCAACCATTTCCTCACATTTTGACACTTACCTGTTAAATTAGTTGGTATCTTCTTGCAAAGAGCACGATGAATTGCAAGATGCTCAATCACCTAAATTAGCATAAATGGTTGATAATGTTTGATTCAAATTGGACTTTTTTTTTGTGTCGAAAGAAAGATACCAATCATATGTTAGAATAATACTCAAGAGATACATCTAAGGCTTTCAAACCTAGCAATTTCAAATAATTGCAGAACAAATCAAATGAAAGAAAACAAATAACTTTGCAGTTAGAAACACACTTTCATCCCTCAAGAATATATCTAACACCATAATGTTGGTGGCTGATCACCAAATGTAATAATAAGCACATGCTGAGATCTCTCATTTTAGTTGCAACGACTTACGATACGCGTCTAGGTTCAATGTACTCATCACCATTGTCGTGCAAAGACACCAATATTAAATGATATTCTTACCCGTAAAGAACTCCCCGATCTATATTTAGATCTAGTCTTAAAGGATAAAAATCCCAAAACATAACCTAAATGCAAATCGGAAGAGTGGAGCAGCCTAATCTCTGAGAAGTTGTAGAGTCATGTTATGAACGATTGGTCAAATGACCGAACTAGACTTCACATTCACCCAATATCATTAGCAAAATATGTATTCACATACAAACTCCAAAAATAGATCACGAGAAAAAAGAAAAACGGAAAGTCTCAAAAGAGGGAAAAGGGGAAACGAGGGAATGAGAGAGAGGTCCCTTAGGGACAGTTCACAGAGAGACAACGGCCTCAAGGGAAAGGAGAGGAAAGCCTAACCTAGGGTTTAAAGAGCAAAAAGTTGATTCAAAACGAACTTTAAAATTGGGAAACTAACATTATGATTGCCAATTTTTCATTAGGCGCTCACTTTAATGTCAAAGTATTTTAACAAATCACTTGAATTGGCAATCATAAGTGTCTCTAATAAAAATTTCGACAATGCGTCCAATGTGCCTTTTCAAAAAAAAAAAATAATAATTACTTCCTATGTGGATCCAACGTGGACAAAGGATAAAATGATCTGGCAAATGGCCTTATTAATTAACTAATTTTCCTTTTCTTCTTATTCTTTTTCTTCGTCTCTATCTTCATTTTCACCTTCTGTACTACAGACCTTGGAACGAAGAAAGGAACGGACAACACGCTACTCTCTCTCTCTCTCTGCGTGTGTTTGTGCGGCACTGCTTTCACGATGAATAGTGGAAAAGCCACGACATAGCAGACGAGGTCAAAGAACTATTATTCTTTGTGTACGAGGGTTTGAATTGAAGCTCCGTTGAGGGCTCTGTGGGGTTTGGGAATAGAGACGTTGAGTTTGTGGGAGGAAAATATCAAAAAAATTATAAATCTATGATATTAGTATCAATTCGGTTTTAAATATTTTAATTAGACCAATTTAATTTTAAATCTTTTCACATGGAAAACAGTTCAATCCATTTGGCCATGTCAATGCTGGCTGGTCAACGTTGACGTGATAATTTTAATTTTTTTTTGAATTTTATAACTAATTTTTTTTTCCTTTTTCCTTTTCCTTTTCTTTTTCCTATTTTTTCTCCTTCTCTTGCCCTTCTCCAATAGTGGCCAGCAAGCCTCCAGAGAGGCTCGCTAGCCACTTGGTGAGGTGGCTTCACCAAGATCTAGACAAGGCCAGCCTCGCCGTGGCCTCACCTTGGCCTTGGGCATGGCCCGATGGTGGGTGAGGGCCGCGACCCATACTGACAACTAGCAATGGCTTTGCGGCCCTTGCCTAGTGGCCAGCGAGCCACCAAAGGCTTGCTGGCCACTCCCGAAGAAGAAGGGCAAGAGGAAGAGGAAAAAGAAATTTAAAAAAATAAAGGAAAAAAATAAAAATACTATTTAAAATTGCCATGTTTGCATTCATCGGCCGACTAGCATCCATGTCAGCATCGGCCAGCCAAATGTGGCTAAATGGATTTAATTGATACAAATGTGAAAAAGTTTAAGACTGAATTGATTTGATTGAAAGGTTTAGAATTGAATTTGTATTAATGCCATAGGTTTATGACTTTTTTTTGTACTTTTTTTTAGTTTCTAGGTATTGTGGTGGATCAGTGAGAATCAGACATCAGAGGAGGAGAACCTTCGAAAGCTCAAAGGCATTTGAAATGCAAAATCCAACTGGAAGGAGACGGAGAAATGCCAGCAAGTTAGCTTGTAAGGTGCGCGAGTTGTTTCTGAATTTTGCGTCAGGTCCTCAATTGGGAGGTTGGGATTCGTTAATTTGGGACAAAGATACGGGCCAAACAATGTGATTCAGCCTTTATTTTGCTGGCTTCACTTTGCAAGTGAGCCACGTCAAACCGTTTATTTTAAAACAACGTCACTCGTAGAATTTTTTTGCCACTCAAATGATCAAATCACCAATAGTACTAAAGTTTTGATATTAAAATGAGTGTCGTACAAAAATTATGTCATATGTAATGTACTTTTCTCCTTTAAAATGTGTAGGTGATGCAAGATGGAGTCCTCACTTAAGTCTACTTCTTAATTTAGTGATTATGTTTGATGCATCATGTTCTACTCTCGTTAGCGATGGCAACTCTACTATTAACCAAGCTTATGATATAATCATGTCATTTGGGTTCACATTCATTTTACTTCTCAGTAGAGAACTCTGAAAAGACGTGGGAGTTCTCGTCAACCAAGATCATATTGCAATGATACACCATTGTCGAAATGACTTGTTCACGACTATAGGGGACTCTTAATTATCAAAAATAAAATAGTGGATTCCAATAAGATGTGTTGGAATTGTTGGTCCTTAGCTTATATTGTTTTTTTCTAAGAGTAATTATCTTGCAAATAAACTTTTATCTCAAGGGGTTTACTTTTTGTAAAAAAAAAAAAATTCAAGAGTTTTACTAAGCAAGAAAAGGCGCGCAGCTAACTTCTCATTACTTTTTTCGTTAACATGTGCAATGCACATTATTTTTAAGGGGCAAAACTTTATTTTCATGTTTTTTAACGAAATCCCTGTTTTACCCTTAATTGCTAAATGATAAAAATATACAAATTGGGAAAATATAAATTAATTAAAGGAATAATACAACAAAAAATCCAAACCGAAACACATATAACACATTTACCCCAAACTAATTTTTGTGTACAAAAATCTCAAACTTGTATACCATTAACACATTTACCTCCAATTAATTCTATCATGCATTAGCTTCTATATCGCTAACATAGAAAACACTTGATAAGAAACTCATCTAATGTGGATTACATGTGAAAATTCAGCATAAATATCTCTTGAAAACAACTTGTCTTAGAAATTCAATTTTGTCCGATATATTTTAGTCCAATGAGAAAGAGAAGATCCTGGAAGGAGTCACAAAATTTTGGCCCTCTCAGGGCAAGCATTTAGATCGTTCCCAACGCATCTCTTCGCCAGTTCTGCCATGGAAAATGCTAAGTCCAAAGGATTTTGTTATTGAGCGAAGAGTCTACGAAGCCTTGCAGATCCTTCCTCACCTCATGTCCTTGAGCACCCTCTTGATGGTCACGAACCATAACTCGTCTTCAATTTGTTAATCTCCAGCAATTTTTCTTCCGGACAATAACTCCCTCATGTTATGGAAATATACTAAAATCCCTAATTTTGCCCCTATTTTGTCCTAAAATTTTGGTGATTCAGGAAAGCGAATAAGCAAATTCAATTTTGTTTTGTCCAAATGCCCAATATGAGTTCATTTTCCTCAGAAATGGCTTCCCCACAACAATGTCGTTTAATGAGCCATTTATGCTAAATTTTCACACCGAATCCACACCAAACAAGTTACTTGCCACGTGTATTTCCATGTCAACAATTTATGGACACATTAGATGAAAGCTAACAAAGGGTAGATCTATTACAAGTATATCAGTTTGAGATTTTTTGTAACACCTAAAACTAGTCTCAAGTAAATATGTTATGGATATATCAGTTTAGGATTTCTTGTGGTACTATCCCTTAAATAAAGTACTACAGAAAAAATAAACACCATTACTAATATCAAGCAATAAGAATTTTTTAAAATTTGATAAATGTACCCACTTTAATAGAACTGAATAAGATATTTTAAGAAGAAGAATAAACATAAATTAAATGAAAAGGAAAAAAAAAAGGCTTTAATAACAGAAAGGTCAAACGCCAAAAATGGGTTACTGGTTATTCATATTCAAAGGGTTAGTTCATGTAAAAAATAACTGATTAATAAAACATTGAACTAATAATAAACGTAAATGATGTCTTCAAATTAAAAAATAATAATAATCGAAATCCAATGTGGTTTCTCACCTTTTCTTATTGATCAATGATTTTTTGCATTAATTAACAATTTATTAAAAAAAAAAACATAATGAGTATCTAACCTTTGTAATATTTGACATTTTTTATATATAGTCCTTCAGCGTTTTAGGTTATTGTGTTTCCTTTTTCTCATAACATCTTATTAGTTCAATTAATATTCAAATTTTAACAATTCTTCTAAATATTATTTTTGATATTTTTATATATATGAATATATTATTTTATTTCTCTTCTCTAACTTTTTTTTTTTTTATAGAAATCAAGGGTATAAGAAAATTTCCCATTAAAAAATGAGATGGATACACACTTTTAACCCTAAAAAATCACGTGCATTGCACCTGATAACATAAAATATAACAAAGGTTTAAATATGCACAAAATAAAAGTTCAACTGGGTAGTGTGTTGCAGTCGAAAGTCTAGGGCTAAACATGTAATACCCTTAAATTTGGGTAGAATTGTGTAATTTTCCTAGAACCAATTATGTATCATCTTAATATATTGATTTGTCCCATGTCAAGACCAACCGTTTTGTTAAGTATGCCTCGAATTTTGACAAACCAAGGTGGGTGAGCTATAATGATAATGCAACGAAATTTTTGAGATAGATGATTTTGGGCAACGTGGATGGTTCTGCTGTGGAGATGTTGGGAATGAAAATTGTTGAAATGTTGCAAATGACTTAGTTGGGAGGTGTGAAAACACTCCAGCAAGTAGTTTGTAAGATCTGTAAGTACTCATTTACTACTTAATGTGTATACTATCAAAGTGCACTGGTGTGAAGATCGAACATATGCCCTTGCTTTACATTTAGTATTGTTGATCGTCTAACTTATGTCATTGATAGTACTAGGCCTAATATTTCACGTGCTGTTACGAGAATGCATACAGCCGATCCATATTTATGTTGTGATGCTATGAAATGGATTCTCCTGGTTTTGTTAGGAACTGCAGACATCAGTTTCTATTGTAGAGGATGTCGTTTAGGTAGTGCGCCAGTAGCTAGGTGTTTTGACCCGAGTCAAATAGGAGGCTAGAGAGTGGTCGATCTCTGAGTGGTTTGTGCCTAAGTGCCTTTACTTTCATGAGCTGTGCCGTGAGCAAGAAGGCGCCGTTGAGAGATCATGGTGGTTTCGTTCATGAGTATGGCCTATAATATAACGACAGTAGAAGAAGAGAAAAGGTTGTGTGGTCGAGCAACTTGGTTAGCGATGTTGGCCGATGGCATCACAGGATAACTGAGTTCGATAGAAACCAGCACCTTTGCTTCAGAGATGGCATGTCAAGAGAGGATGTGATCGTGAAGAGTCATCTTGTGATGAAGTATCTCTCGGACATAGTGGACTAGGTTTGTTATTGTAAGGACATCCGAGCACAACTCGGGCTCAGTAGAAGTTTGAGGTAGGTAAGTGTCCGAGGAGGGCGCTAAGAGAACGACAATACCGAATGCCTGACGATGACTTGGCTACAAACTCAAGTTAAGTTGGAGGTTGTTGTGTACGTCTCAAGTTTAGGCTAACGACTCAAGCAAGGATCGAATCCCAATGATGTCGGATGGGCCTGAGGAGTTTGGCGAGGCATCCAAGGATGCATTGTGTTCACCCATAGCTAAACTATGGCCGGCCATGGTTGGTGAAGCCAGGCCAAAGTCCCGTGGCTAATGGCCAAAGGCCGGGAGCCCGGGCACCTGACAAGGCTAGGGGCACTGGGCGTAAAGAGAGCAACTGGACAAACACATACGAATGCTCACGAAATGCCGTGAACTTTTTGGAGACTCGTTTCAAAGCTGATTTTCTTAGAGCTTTAGTCGAATTACGTACTAGAGCACGTCGAGATGGTTTCTAGGATTTTCTATGTAGTTTTGAGATGAATAAATCGCGAAAGATCGGGCGAAACACTGGGTCAAGATTGTGAGAGCCAGCATTGAGAGAAACATAGATTTAAACTTGTAATCTCCTAGTGGATTTACTGCTCTCTGTAAAGTAAGTCCCAACACCCTAGCCCAATCTCATAAATCTTTGTGCGCATTTCTATATGGATAACACACGTACTTTTAATTTTTATTCAACATAAGATGAGTTTGACACAATAAAGAACGTCAAGCTAAATTTGGATACCACCAAGTGATTGACCCATTGACAAAAGAGTTACCATTTTCTACAAGGTGAGGAATTCGATTCACATCATAAGCAAACCTCTGAATAGCTTGCACAATGTTACTTAATTGTAGCATATCTTATGTTGAGAGACTTCTTGGTTATTAGAATCTTGATGGGATTACAATGTAAGGCTCACCACCCTCAAGTTGTTAGAGTGTGAGTGGAGCGAAATAATTATTGTTCAAGACCATACATTCTCTAATGGATGTGAGACCTTTATTGTCAACCAGGAATTGCTAGCATTGGTTGCCTCTCTTCATCATTTAGTTGATAAGGAAAAGCTTGAATTAGGATGTTTGAGGTAGATCCATGGGAAAAGATTCCATCGAGTTGTATCAACCAATTTTTTATGTTACATATAAGCATTTGGACGAAAGATTGTATTTTTATAACATGATTTTGGAGGTAATTTAAATTATATGCAATTTGGATGCATCTTTCAGATTTCTGACCGGTGAGCTCCATTCAAAATCAAGGAAAAAATGTCTAAAAAGTAATAAAGTTATTGCAACATTAGTCAATTTAGTCATAAACTTTTAATTTAATGAATCTAATCCTAAATCCTTTTGATAATTTTTCAATTTCAATTTAGCCAATTTAACCCTTGACCTTTTAACAATTTTTCAATACAATCCTTTGGCCAATTTTGGCCAAAAGTTGCTAATATAAACATTAGGCGTCCTACGTGGCATAGTCGGAGACGATCAATGCTAATGTGGATGATTTTTACAATGCAACACCCTCAACCAAATTTAAAAATTCAAAAAAAAATGCAAAAATCATCTACGTCAACATTAACTATACCACTTAGGACAATTGGCCTCCAGTCAACAATTTACAGTCAAAATTAGCTAAAAATATATATATTAAAAATTGTTAAAAAGTTTAAGACTAGATTGATCAAATTAAGAGTTTTCTCTCTTCAAAAGTTGCCCGCCCTACCCTATGTTTTGAAGCTCCATATCCTCTATGGAAGTGGAGAGGTTTGTCCTTGTGAGCTTTGAAGATCAAAGCACGAGCACTTCAGAAGGATCTGCTTGCTCGCTTTGACTTTGGGTGCTTATTCCAAATAGTTGAGTGCTTCGCAAGTCGTTGAGGCCACTCTACTCCTGTCTTTCACAGTTGGATTATCTTAAAGTGATTATGTTATCAATTGGTATCTCTTTTGCAATTCTTCTCCATCACTCGAAAGCTAGATCTAAATTTAGGTGCTTTTTTTATTCCAATTTAAGTATAGATTTGGATTTTTTTTTTTTTGAGATATAATTGAATGACGGCTTTTAATTTACTTGTGAGAATGATAATTTATTATAAACAACAAAAAACCAAATCACAAATAATTATAAATTATTATGAGATCCATTTTTTCAAAAATATATAACTCACAACAAATTATTATCCTTACAATATCCCAATCACTATTATATTAGTAAAACCCAATTTTTTTTTGTCAAATTTAGGTTTGGAATTTACAAGGTGTCATATGTGATTTTTCAACCCATTGGTGTTGGGGATGCCCAATTTAGGCTCGCACCACCTTTTGGCAAAACCGTAGCTATTGGAGAGAAAAATCTCAACATATATACTCATCACAAACGATGATTCAAGATTTGATGATCTGCCGCAATTGTGCTTTGATTTTATAATAAATCCATTCGTATGAAAGAAATGAGTGTATATAGACCTTTTTGTTTTGTGGACAAGGAGTGTATATAGACCTTACCAAGTTGATTTATTTTTTCGATTTACTTGCTTTGTGTGATCTACGTTTTTGTCTTGAAGTAACGAACCTCCCTTTCATTTTCGACCAAAAAAATATATATATTTGATAATATTGAAAAAGTTATGACCACCCAATTTGAAAGATTGGGTTCAGCACTCGTAAGTGGGAATAAACTCGTCGGTGGAGGGCCCAAAGTTTAAATTCAGGGGGAAAAGAAAGGGAATGTTCAGGAATAGTCTATGAGAACACTCATTATTTCCTTTTACACTTGAATAAAGCAAAGTAATACTGTCTTAAGAGTTTCCTTCCTTTCAAAGAAAAAATGATGATAAATCTCTACCAACTGTACCAACTCCCGATGATAAAGCAACGAGAAAAGCAATAGAGAGTGCACTGTTGAGACAGTCACAATGATTGATTTCATCACTTAAAAACCAATGATCATTCGGATTTTGATCTGCCTAGACATTATCATATTCCCTAATCACCACTTTATTCCTAGATTACAAAGTCCGGGCTTCAGCAAATTTCCCTTCAATTTGCATCATCAAATTCCATGAAAATTCACCATAAAACATTCAAGATCAGGCAACGGTCAGAGATCCGGGGAGCACACAACAGTCTCCTACCATATATACAAAACAGACTGATATCGCTGCTGCAGAAAAGCAGCAGCACAAAACCAGCAAGAAAAAGAGCCCAAAATTTCTCTCCGAGAGAGAAAGATAGAGAGGCCTTCCGACGCTTAAGATGAGATCAATAGGAAGGCACGACCCCGAACCCGAACATGCGCTCGGCCTCCGCCTCGATGTCGGCGCGCTTCGCGAACCTGCCCTTGATCCGGGGCCGGGTTTCGGCGTAGGCCTTCCGCGAGGCGTACCGGATGGTCTTCTCGAACTTGCGGTTCTTCCTCTTCTCCCTGTACCTCAGGACCCTCGCTTCCCTGTCCACCGACGACAGCTGCAGCGCCCGGCTCACGGACTCGAAGCCCACCCCGACCGCTCTCCCGCCCGGGTTCGATATGTCAGTCACCGTGCTCCCGTCCGGCACGACTCCGACGTCGAGAGAGGACGACGATACCTGCCACGATGAGGATTCCACCCGGTCAAGCTAAATTTTCGGATGTTCGTACCTCATTTTTCGAAGCGAATGACATCGAAACAGTAAATTTACATGGATCCCGTACTAAGGATAATCTGAACAAGTGGTACGTTTGGTCTGTCTATCAAGAAAGATATATCAAATGATTTGACAGAAAGCGTAAGATACGCTTACGCTGTGGCTCAAGCAGGGAGCGCCATAGCTGTACCCGAAACCCTTGGATCCATCGGTCAACTCCAGGTCGAACCCGCCCTCCCCCACGAACGGCCCGTGAACGACGCCCTCGCTGCGGACCGGGACGACGCCGTCCGCCGTGCCGGAGCTGTTCTGGTCCCCGCTCGGCTCGAACTTGGGGTCAACCGGGCCGTAGTCGACGTCCAGGTACGGATCCACGTCGTCGTCGCCGAACAGGAACTGGTGGGCCGAGTTCACGTCGTGGCTCTCGGCGGCCTTCGAGGGGTTGGGCAGCAGCCAGGAGGCGGCCTCCTCCTCCTCCTCCCTGCTGACGTCGTCCTCCGACTTGAGGACGAAGTCGCCGGCGGCGGGGGGCTTCGCGAAGGGAGGGGCGACGGCGGGGTGGTGGTGGTGGTTGGGGGGAAGGGAGTCGTAGAAGGGGACCACGGGGACGCGGTCGTGCTTCTGGGCGACGGGGTTGGCGGAGTGGATGTCGCGGTCGCAGGAGATGCAGAGGGAGGCCGCGTCCGCCCTGCAGGTGACGTGCGCCGGCGACTGCTCGCAGACCTCGCAGACGACGACGCGGGCGTGGCGGGACGCGAGCTTGTTGGCCGCGTGCACCTTGGCGTCGCAGCTCGGGCAGAGGAAGGCCGAATCGGCGCGGCAGAACAGCGCGGCCGTCGCCGACTTGCACGAGTCGCACAGCTTCGACGCCATTACCGAATCTTCCTCACCGTTCGCACCGAGTCTCGACTCGACTGGACTCAGCTGAACTCAGCTCAGATCGGTGGGCAATGCGAAGCTCTTCTCTGCTCTCTGCTCTCTCTCTCTCTCTCTCTCTTCTTCTTCTTCTTCTTCTTCTCTCTCTTCGTGGATTAGCGTGTTGCGCAATTATTAGGGTTTGAGGACAGCGGACGAACTCGTTCGGGTCTATCTGGTGGGCCCCGGGAGATCTGGGTCTTGGCCAATAGGATGGAGACGCGTGGCACTGGCTTAGCCGGATGAGGGTGGGTTTTATTACCCAGTGGGGGAAATTTGTCGATTTGTCGCCGTGGGGGGACCCACGTGAGGAACGTGTGAACTTTTCTCACCGAATCGTGGTGTTCGACACATCGTTTCATATGGGTTATGGGAATGGGTTTTGGGATGACGACAGCTTCCGTTCCCGTGATACGTAACTCCACGACCAGCAAAAAATTACGGCATCAGGCTTTTTTTTTTTTCTTTTTTTGCGTAAATGTAAATATAAATTATTGGATGAAGTACAGAAGCTCTGGGCATCTCCCAGCCACACAAATAGAACTAATAATAGGAGAAGATGGAGATACGAAGTCTTTACATAGTAGTCAATACAACAATGACTTGGGAAGGTCTAACATCCTCGTAGAGTGGGGCTCTACCTTTAATGATTTTATGCACATTATCTAAAATAATGTGGATATCATTTGATTTGTTTTGCAAAGTTCGCGGTTACGCTCCATCTAATACAATATATTGTTGCTAAGAATGATATCTTGAGGAGCCTTGCTGCCAAATCTCTGTCTTTGATAGCCTCGATCATCCATTGAAGTCCATTATTCCATCTTCCTATTGAACGTCGAATCCCATATTATGCCAAGATACTACGTCATATACCTCCATTTCAATTGCATTGGAAGAACAGCCCCGTTCAGTCTTCTAAATAGGGTCATGCATAAATTGCACTAGATATTGACTAAGGCATCCATTGTGATACGATCTCTATTATTAGAAGCCTATCTCTTTAAAGAAGTTAGTCAATAAAATTATGTTTGTTTATACCACTGGTCTAAATTAGGTTATGCCACTCCGCTATCAATGCTATTCGTCCAAGTTCTTTTAAACCTCTTTACAATAGTACCTAAAACTATATATGACTGAAGTTAGAACAAGTCTCAACTTAAGAAGATCTCACCAACATCAGGCCATACTACCCTTGATGTGAGTTGCGTGATTGAAGTATCTCTACATTTGGTACTGTCAACCCAATTACTCCATAGGGAAGAGAATGTATAATTGATAAGGTTCCAAAACATGCAGCCTAGCAACCCTTTGTTTCATAATTTCAAATCAAGAAACCCTAGTCCCTCCTCCCATTTAGGTAAGCAAACTACTTGTTGAGCGACTTTTGGGTAAGTGAACTATTTTTCCCTCCCTTTTGCATTGGGCTTATTTGGTGCCCCTATTTCGTTCAAATTAGATTTGCCATAATATATCTTTTACCGAAAGTTATTCTTTAGTTTCTATTAGAAGAGACAAGTTCTATAACAATTCCGAACATGAAATAACGCAAGTAGACAAGAAAATCAATATCTTCACTTCAAATAGGACTAAATGTATACAAACTGTGCTGGAATTTAATTGATGACAAAACCTAAGAATGTAGCTACTTTAATGGAATAAGACGTATCCAAATTATGTTGGAATTTAATCGATGCAAAGCCTCATAACATAAAGATGTAATGTCGAAATATAGTCAACAATGAAGCACTCATGATATACAACAAATATAAACACCGGAATTTTATTTACAATGTGGATTTAAAAATTATAGCTAAGAAATATACCGGATTTTAATCAATGACACGAGGTTTTAAATTATAACGAGTATGCAAGAATTTATAGATAATTGAAACATAACATATTTTTTGTTTGTGCAAACACCGGTGTTTATAGTGTTCTTGCCGTAACCGTCTAAAGTAGTTCTTCTATGGTTATAGCCATGCCTCTTCATCTGCAAGAATCTTGTGCCCATGCTTCCTGAATTTCACTTTTCGATCTTACATGACCATCTATTGCAACATCCATTCTTACTCCACGATTTCCTGGTCTTTGTTGCTTCATCCACCTGTGGTTTCCATTTTGAAATTCCACAACTGCATCTTGACACGCTCTAGGTGTCCAGCTTTCTTTTGGTGTTTCAATCGATAATTTATCATCCCTTTTAATGATATCCTTGTTAATAACTGCCGATTATATATCACTGTATATTGGCAGCTGATTAATGGTTTCAATAGACATCCATATCAATAACTAATTTTATGGTCGTCAATAATCGTTCACCTATTTAATAATAATTTGTACTTTAGTCACGTGCATATCCTTATGGATGACTTGATTACTTTTTTGTGCAAACCCTACCAACATGTAGCGGGGGTCACGGCATCGGCTTCATTACACCAACTAGCTCATCTGGAGGAACTCACCTTTCCAAGGTTGCCAGAGGTCCATGTGTTCATATTGACGTCGATTTGAGGTAATTTACTTCAATTTGCTAGATCACAGAACACGCACAGAGCTATCATGGCGGTGGGAACAAGAATGAGAGAGAGAGAGAGAGAGAGAGAGGAATTGAGGAGGTGCTGATGAGCACAGTGATTGGAGTGATCTTGGGGTCGACTGTGACAGCGGTCGGTGATGTTGTGTCAAATCGTCAACAGCTGCTGCACGGGGAGAGAGAGAGAGGGGGGGGGAGAGAGAGAGAGAGAGAGAGAGACGGAGGGAGATTATTAGGGTTTTCTAATTACGATTATTTTGGGCATACGTGATTAGAAAATCATATGGAATAGTCAGCAACCAGCAGATTGGACTGCTTCTGATTTCAGTTCGGTTACGGCACAGGCTTAGCCACTCGACTTTTCCTAGGTCTGCCGATTCCCTTTCCTGGACAACATTGTATTTGACTATTTCAAACATGTTTATGCAACTAAATGTAAGTGAGCTGTCTCATTTGTGAATCAAATGAGGAGCGTGATCCTTAAGGTTAATTTGAGCAGAAGACACTGTAATTTAAACACGGATTACATCATTCAAGTCGAACACTCCATCACTTTGCCAACATCTCTTAAATTCAATTAATCCATAGCGTTTCAAATTTGGGTTATTCCAAGCTACCCATATCCTTTCACGCCAGATCATATTTCACTTTACAAACTTGTGTCTATTTGAATCACATTCTTGCGAAGAACTCATCCCACGGATCTTTCCATCTCCGCTTTTTTTTTCTCCACATTCTAGCATCCTCCTCTAATCGCAAATGGGTTTGAGAAAATGATCTCTCAATGGAGAGCGAATGCCAGTGTGGAGAGAATGATAATCTCTATTTCACATAAGATGTGAAAGGTTCTAATCCTCTCCCTCGCGTCTCCAATTTAAGCGGAATCTTACGTGATAAAGTCTCCAATTCCTTTCCGTCTTGGTCCAAGCAAGAAAAAGACTAGACAGAAAGAGGGTCGCCTCGTACATGTCAGTGGGGGGTGCTGGGGGACCGCGATTGGTGGGGGGCAGAGTTCAGCAGGAAGGACGGGGATGGTGGCCTTTGGGAAGTTTCTGTTAGCTGGCGTGACCCACGGGAAGTGGGAAACGGTGGAGTACCGATGCGACGACGCGAGTGTTGTCTTTGAAAAGGGCTCTTGGATGCGTATGGAGCTATATTTTGGAGCTCTGAAATTGTATAGTTGGATCCGTATACGGACACAGAGGAGATGGTAGACCGGATTTTGATACGGGATAGCTCCAGATCCTCTCTCTCTCTCTCTCTCTCTCCTCGTGTTGTCAAGATGATGCGACCGGGATTGCAAATAATGTCTAAATTGTTTGCTAGGGCTTACAACTGAGTTAGGGCTAATCCATGATGTGATAGGGGACTTAGAAGTTACCTTTAAGTTTTTAGAAGGTTAAGGTTGGTGAAATGGATCGAATGATTTAACGCCTGATTTGAAAGCGACCGGTTTTTTGCTCGAGTAATTCACGGAATCTCCCTTTAAAGCGATTGTTATGTCTTGTCGAAAAACATAATTGAATGTTCACGTTCCCAACCTTTTCTTCAATTTATTGGTTACCCATTTTTCTATCTAAATGCTACTATCATGGGGCATGGTTGTACTATCGTAATTCTTCTTATTACAAATCGATATGCTTCAAAATAATTAGTAGAATTGTGTTTTCTTTTATCAAGGGTTGCATCTAATAGTAATATAGTATCTCCATTAATACGAGAGTTGCATCTAATAGTAAAATAATATGTCCATTCATATGAGAGTTGCATCTTGTTGTAATACATCACTACTCGTTTCAATGGCTTTCGATCTACTTTTTGGATGAATAGTTATGAGAAGATATTTCACATTCAGATTTATATTTAATTATATACTTATTTGGTAAGTAGAATAATGACTTTACTTTTCTTTCTCCTATTAAATCCAAATTGTTAATTAAAAGTTATTTGAATTAAAAAAAATTGTCTTTTATAATGATAGAATGACATCCGGTCTTAAAACTTAAAGACGATTTGAAGATACTTAAATACCGTAAGTTAGAAAGTGACACTTAAACGCCAAAATTAAAACAAAATAAATCAATTAAGTATTAATAGCGAGAAAATCCTACTAAAATGCCGACATGACGATTTTCTAGTGACGCAAGTGCAAAATAACGTTGTTTTGTATGCTAATGTGTTTAGACAAATGCAAAAACGATGTTGTTTTGTTGTTGCGATTTAGCTAAATAAGAAATATAAAAGTTAATTAAAGTAAATTAAAAATAAATTTATAAAAAAAGAGAGAAAATTTAGAGGATGAACAATGGCTGAGGGCTTAGCCCTTGCCGCCGCCGCCTCTTTGCCGTAACCAAAATTAAAATTCAAATACACGCCAAAATGATGTCGTTTTGCATTTCTTTACTTAATCAACTCTCCTAGCGAGACCACCGCCTTCAATGCACAGTTACGGTTGGCTCGAACTCTTTCCCCCTCATGAAAGGAAGAAGTTTGAATCCCAGAAACGTCGTTAGAGATTTTTACGTAGAGTATTGTGGTGAAAAAAACTCTCCGGTGAGCGACATAGATGAGCAAAATTAATAAATAATTGCCACACAAAATTTTCGGCAAGAATCACTAGAGATGACACTCGAGTATCTCATTTTTCAAAAAAGTGCCACTTTTCTAACTTTTAACACTTAGATATCCCTTTATGTTAAGTTTTGACTCTTGAGCTGTTCTTTTCTTCTTTTATAATACAAGCCTACTTCATATTTTATAATTCTATAAGTCTATAAACCTATATGTGTGTGTGTGTGTGTGTGTGTGTAAAGGTTACGCGTCCAGCTAACTCTCAATCATTTGAAAGCAGGTACGATAAGCTTTCTCATAGAGTCACGGAATTCTTGCATAGCATTTTCAAACTGTATATAGTTGTACTTTTTTAAAAGTTATTAATGTCATCACCAGGAGATCATGGACTGAAATGGCATAATTCAATATTTTCTTTTCAATTCTGATAATTTCTTATTTAATTTCTGTAAATATTTCATATATTAAAGCAAATATAGGAATTTTCAACATGTTTCTGCTTAAGTTTGAATTTTTAGATCGCAAATTAGTTAGAAATTTTTAGTTTCAGCTTTATTTTTTCCCAACCCTCTTCGATGTCCAATGAAGGCTGTTAGTAAGATAATTATTGTTGAGACATTCATTCTATCTCTATATGTAGCTTTCTAAATATAGTGTTCCATATATCGCGCAGTGATCGTGGTTTGTTCAAGAGAATAAAGAATAAAAGTTAATAATTCTGCATTATAATTTTTTTAAAAATTGTAATTTTATTTACCGTGCATACGCGTGGGTCTCCATTTAACTAATGACGATATCACTTTCTCTTGCTTTTTGGGGCTTACTAAATTGAGTTGGTTGTTCGCATTATGCCACTTCTGTTGTGTCGAATCATGAATTAACAACAAAACCATTAGAAAAATGGTTTTTTTAAGGTTAAACTTGGGGCAATGATGCATGATAAATCATCACTCTGCAGAAAATTTATGTGTTCTTCGAGCATCGAAAGATGGAAAACAGGAGGAACTGAACTTACCCAATTTCACTAATTTGAACTTATGCAAGCAACCCAAAGCAACATACCTAGAAACGAATGAAACACCAGAAGCAGCCTCTTTCTGTTGCCCAGGATTTAACTTTGTTGGTGTTAAAAAGTCCAAAACTGGCACGGGTTATGTGAGTCTACCCTGTGAACATTTTGGCTTTGACTTTTCTTGGAAAATTGGCCGAAAACATTTCGAAAAGCTATTTTGTGTATTGATAGTTTGACAATGACGCCAAAAAAAAGTCTCTCTAGAATGAAATTGTTGTACATTTAAGAGTAAAGCTAGTCGGGTTTAAAATGTGTCGTGATTGGTTTGGTTATGCCAAGTTAAGAATGCAAATCATTGCCTAAAATGCTTCCTTACGGGACTAAGAAGGAAGTTCTTCCTAATAAACCGTAAAATACTTGCACAATCTGCATACAATATAAGAATTTTCTTTTTGTTATACAAAATGTGATCATACAGTAAGAAAGAAATCAAAGGAAACCGTTGGATAATATTAAATGCACTTAATTCGAGGATGTACTTTAAGAAGGTATTTTAAAGCAATCCTCACTTTAATCAAAGGCATGTCATCCACGTGGAATTAGGAAGGGTTCCTTTTGTTAAGTGGCTATGCTTAATATGAATTGAACTTGAGACCTCTATCTTCTTGAAATGCAAAATTCAAGTCGGTTTAGCATAGTCCGACCCCTTGTCCTATCTCAATGTCAATTATCAAGACTTTTATGAATCTTGTGTTGACCTATTACAAATGAGCTAATGAAAAACGGTTCGAATAAGAGAAATGTATTTTAAATTAGGAAAATAAATTAGCATAAACATCCAAGAATTGTAGATACAAACACAATGTGTTTTTAGAATAAAGTGAAACTATTTTGCAAAACGTCATCTAAGAGAGCTCTCATCTATTAATAAGTCGTGAATTGACAAAATTTCTCCATTACCCTTATACTCTTCAAATTCTTAGGGAGGGTCTTGTTTCAATGGGCCTTGGCGACCCAATCAGCGATTTGATTAGTCTCTGGGGGCAGTGGGCAACTTTCACCATTTTTGAATGGGCTGGCAAAGCCTAACAATCTTCGATGATACTCCCAATAATCCATGGGCTTTCTTTTCGACCATTAGGCACTCCGCAATTGTACTACAATTAGTTGATATTTCATAGGGCAAATCTCTATGGGTGCGTTTTGTTTAGTTTTTTCAATTCTTTTTACTCCAAAGTTTTTGGAAATACGGGGTGTTTGAAATAGCCTGTTCAAAAGGCTTTCAGTCAAATGCTAGTCTTAAGAAAGCTAAAAGCCCAATGATGCTGATAAGGATCAATTTTGGGCTTTTAACATTTGGTCGAATGCTAAAATTAATTTTTTTTTCAAAAATACTATCATAAATTTTTAATTGTTCGGTTTTACCTCTCATTGTTCTAAAACTACCCTTACCTTCACTAAGGTTGACACAAAGTTTAATATTTTTTAATAAAAAAGAAAAATGAAATCCAAAAACCCTTTAAAAAAAAGATTTGTCAAATACTCTTTACGTCAAAATAGCTTTGCAAAGAATTTTTTACCAAACACAATTTACATTTCCCCAAAACCCTTTAGATCAAAGATATTTACATTTTCCCAGGACTCATTTCCAAAGTTGAATCAAACGCAGCCATGATGTGCAGCTTGGATTCTTCTGGTAGGTGCTTAATAGGTTTTCTTGCTTGTGTAAACCCATAATTTTCAAATTTGACATTAAGCCAATTTAAGATAAAGAGTGTAGTCTGAAACCCATACTTCTTAAATTTCTAGGCTGATTTTACTATTTCCAGATAAAGTGGATGATTGCTCCAAAATTTGTTAACGTATTAAAAAGGCTTTAGGATAACAATGATTTGACATGGCCTCACGAGTAAATTCTCTAGATATAAGAGAAAAGTGCCAAAAAATCTTAAATCTATTGGATTGGCAGTATTAAACTTTTTAATTTAATCATTTTAATTATAAGTATTTTCACATTGATATTAATCGAGTTTATTTGACCAATTTAGACCAAAAATTGCTAATGTGGATAGATATGGACATTTTCATAATTTTTTAATATATCTTTTTACTTTTTCTTCAATTTTTTTTCCATGGCCTATGTTGAGTAATCGAGTAAGACAAAAGATAAATCAAGACTTGGCGTAACACTTAAGTGCCATAATTTTAAAATAGTACACTTGAGTGCCAGTTTTGAAGTTAAATGGAACACTTAAGTGCCACTCCAACGAAGATCCGGCCAAAGGCTTACGTGGCGACTTTCCGGCAAGCTTAGTCCAAAACGGCGTCGTTTTTGCACGCCGATGTGGTGAAGAAAATGCAAAAATGACGCCGTTTTTGTGTAAATAATAATATAAAAATTAATTAAATTAAATTTAAAATATTCAAAAAATTTTAAAAAATTAAGAAAATTTTAAAAAATTAAGAAAATTTTAAAAAATTGAGAAAATTTAATTTTTTTTTTTAAAATAAGAAAAAAAAGGGGGAGGGGGAGGTCGAACGGGCGGCTCCCTCGCCGCCGCCGCCTCCCCGCCGGGAAGGGCCGGTGACGGAGTGGGGAGGGTCGGCCGGGGTCACGGGCCTTGGCCGTGGGCGGCGACCCCGGCCGACCAGCGCCGCGAGGGCCCGCGAGCCCTTGCTCAGATCTGGGGCGAGGGTCGTGGCCCTCGCCGCGATTCAGCGAGGACTCGCGGGCCCTCGCCGTTGGTCGGTCGAGGGCCGGCGACCCTGACCCTCCCCTCCGTCGCGGCCCTTCCCGGCAAATGGGAGGCAACGGTGGCAAGGAGTCGCCCTGTTCGACCTCCCCCCCCCCCCCCCCTTTTTTTAAATTTTTAATTTTTCTTAATTTTTAAAATTTTTAAAATTTTTCTTAATTTTTTAAAATTTTTAAAATTTTTCTTAATTTTTTAAAATTTTTAAAATTTTCTTTTTTTTATAATTTTTTTTGAATATTTTAAATCTAATTTAATTAATTTATATATTATTATTTACACGTGTATACGAAATGGCGTTGTTTTTGCGTTTTCTCCGCTACGTCAAGATGCAAACGACGCTGTTTTGGACCAAACTCGCCTAAAATTGCCACGTTAGCCATTTGGCCGCATTTTCGCCAGTGGCACTTAAGTGTCCTATTTTACTCGATATTGGCACTTAAGTGTACCATTTTAAAGTTATGGCACTTAAGTGTCCCTCCGTGCCAAGTTATGTCACTCCAGGTGTCCCCAACCTCCCTATGTTGATGGCTGGTGAGGGCCTTGCTCAAGCCAAGGTTGCCCTTACCTCACAAGCATGGGTTGGCCTAGTTGGGCATCACTTGCACAAGGGCAAGGCCCAATAAAGTTGACCCTCACCTATGCCATGTGGTGGTGAAGGCAACCCTAGCCTAGGCAAGGCCGGGTGTTGTTGACCATGGCCTTTGTTTAGTAAAAAAAAAAAAAAAAACGTAAAAAATTTCAAAAAATTATTAAAAAATTTCAACGTCAACACCAACCATGTCATGTATGACACCAATGTCTACATCATCAATTTTGTCCTAAATTAGTCAGATGGGCTCAATTGGTATTATTGTGGAAATGTTAAAATTAAATTGATTTAATTGAAATTTTTAAAACGAATTGGTATCATTATAATAGATTTAAGATTTTTTTTTTTTAAACTTTTCCCATAAAAGTTGGGGGTGAGCATTGGTTAAGGTCAACCTTGGACCGACTTGGACGGCCCAACCCTGTCGGTCTTGGTCTGGTTCCCAAGGAGATTAGTTTGGTCCTTACTCTTGGAATTTTTGGATCAACACTATGCGGGTTGGTCCTTGGCCTCTGGAGTTTAGAGTTCGGCCAGTTCAACCCGACTAACCCTGATTTTATATATTTAATAAATTATTTATAATTTTTTATATATAAAAAACCCCAAAATAAACAAAATCAACAACATTAAATAGTTCATTAGTAAGGAGTTCAAGTAATTTTACATTGTTATTTAATAATTTAGATTTTTAATGTTTTTTTTTACGGTTTTAACAACTATAATTTACAAATTAGGAAAATATTTTTGTGAGAAGTCCTCACGGCATCCAAAAAGGCATAAATAGCTCATCACGGCATCATCTTCTAGCATTCATACTCTTTTATCTTATTTGTCATTTTAGTATTCAATTTGCCAAAAATGAAAGAAACAACTTCATTGCTTACCGCTTGACACTCGCCTCACTCTCTTTGGTCACTTGTGCTACTCGCCACTTCAATGCTGATTTGGTTTGTTGCTCCTCGCTCAACGCTCGACCCTCACTCCACTCGATGTTCAACACTTACTTTGCTAAACACTTTCGATGCTTGTCACTCGCCTCTCTTAGCGACCTTGCTCACAACAACCCATCGGGTGGGTGCGGTCCTTAGTTGTCTTTTTAGGAAAGACAAAAAATGAAATTAAAAATTATTGGTTGATTTTGAATTGACCCTAAACTGAATCAAACCCATTGAGTTGATCCAGTCCTCAGTTGCCTTTTTTTCAAAGACAAAAAATGAAATAAAAAATTATCGGTTGATCTCGAATTGACTTTAAATCGATCAACCCATTTGGTCGATCGATCCTGTCCTTGGTCCTAAATTGAGGGACCATCATTATACGAAGGTCTAGGGTTAGGGTGGGACCGCCCAACCCCAACCATGCTCACTCCTAACAAAAATAAGGATATAATTGCAAATCAAGCATTGATAGCTAAAACTCTATCAGGTTTTTCTTGCGCATTTCTTCAATTGCTTTTATGCCTTTCGATGAGGGTTTACATCTGAATGTCCTCCTTTCGATTCTTGGGTTTTATACAAAAAAAGAGAATTGTATTAAACATGACACTTTCCCCAATCAGAGCTTCACTATTATTCACAAGCTAAACTAGCTTGGGTTGTGAAAATGAACTCTATCTGCACAATAACGTACTCTTTGCAAAATTAATTTGGATTAGGCATCCGATACTTTTCAATTACTAGAAATTGGAGAGAACAATCTCTAAAATGAAAAATAGGAAATTTACCAAATAATTTACGTTAGATGATTCCGTAGATGAGGACTTGTGCTGACCGTGATTGATCAGACAATGAACTCATTCCAATGTTTCCAAAAATGATTTGAAATGATAACATATAGCGATTCATTGTCGTGACCTTGTACACAAAATATTCTTTGGAAATACCATTACCAAATTAAGCCCTCCTATCATTTTGCACCCTCACATTTCATGATATCGATTTTGCCTTTCCATGCAAAAATCTCCATAATCCAAAGACCAAGTTACCTCTCTCAACAAGGGCCATGGGGCAGAATACTACCCTCTCCATCTAGTCACCAACCACAACATCCAAACCCTAGACCAGCCATCTGTGCCATACCTTCCATTGCCCGATGATGGAGTGAGCCCATGCCGCTCTCAAAGTTGCCTCAAACCGGAGTTGCATGACCAGATCAAGGTGGGGACCGACCTCCATCTGGGCCTTAATGGAGGTCACGATTGTCAATGACTTTCAATCTCAGGTTGGTCAAGGTTGTGACGCCACCTGAGCGAGGCAAGAAGCAATGTAAGGAGAGAGAGATTTGTGTACTAGGTTCCTTTTTTTTTTCGTGAAAATAAATGGTGATTTAATAAATAAGTAGACAGTGGTTTTAAGTGAGAGACGTAGCTGGAAATTCAGTACTGCAATTTAAGGTGCAAAGTGTAGAAATTAAAAGTAGCCGTGCAAATTGACAGGGATGAACAAAAGTGATAGGGACATTTGAAATTATCTCAACGATTTTTTAGGAAATTTTATTTGAAAGTGTACAGGGGATACATCACACTAAGGGAGTCGCCAGGCTTTGCCCAAATGCTCTGCATTTGTGCAGAAGACTTTTTGACTCAAGAAGTTTTCGAGAAAAGTAAATGGCATTTGATTTTTTTTTAATCGATCCTACTCTATTTCTAGTTTAATTTTTATTCTCCGACTTTTATTTTACAAAACTCACACTTGAAATTAAATTGCTCACACCCAACTCTTTGAGAATGTGTGAATTTGAATGCCTCACTTCTCATTTTCATATTAAAAGGGTGGTCACTACAGGATTTTGGTGGTTAAATGGCATTTGGTAATAATATTTATTGCAAAGCCAATTTAAAAATAATAAATGAATTGGAGCACGGAAAAGAGCTTAGGGGACGGGCTGCTAAAGATAAAGCAACCCATGTGAGGTGATGCTGGTGCCATGTGACCCTAGGCAACCCTATGTGCAGCAGAAATAAAGATGAGGGCAAATTTGGAACTTAAATAAATTAGCAAAGGACAATTTGAAAGGGGAATAAATTTATTAAACCGAGTATTTCAAAAATATTCAAAGCTCAAGATAGGATGAGAATTGCTCCGAGTACTGAGCATTTACTCAGAAAACTTTTAACCAAACACTTTCGAGGTCTAATGCAGCCCCAAAAGTCGTTTGTATCATCGCATGCACTTAATTCGCGCGGGTTCAATTCACATAAATCATTAAATTTTTAGTGAGATTCACATAATCTGACGGTCCACGCGCGTTGAGCTCCCGCGAAAATCGATCGCCCCCGTCCGACGTCGAGACGCCCGGGGGGGTGCACCCTAAGCAAACCTACGCTGCGCAAGCACCGGATCCTAATCCCCCTCCCTCCTCGTCCCCAAGGCGCGCGCGAGCCCTGGAAATGTCACGGGCGCAGGACGAGCCACGTGGGCTCGCGACCTGTCCAGCTCGAGCGAGCGCCACGTGTCCCCCCGAACCAAAACTCTCGAGCCTCGAGCTTGCTTCGCCTTCGCTCGATTCCCTCTATTGAACGTCGTCCCGCTGCTCTCGCCGAAAGCCGAGAACTCCCGACTGCGCGAGCGTCGAATTCATCATCAAAAGCGATTTCGAGAGAGCCCCTCGTCTTTAAATCCCGAAATGAAGGCGGTGGTTTCGCGGCTGGCCGGCTCGAAGTCGTCGTTGGCTTCATTCCCGTACTACTTCTCGCCCCTTCTTCCCTTGTTTGATGATCTTATTATCGGGATTGCGGGTGCTGGGTTACGGCTTTTGCGCTTAGTTCCTGTCTGGGTTTCGATCGCGTGGTTCGTGCCTGTGATTTTCATTGTCGTTCTTGAGTAATTGAGGAAAATGCCGTTCTGGGTCGGCTAGTATGTCTTTCTAGGCTCGCGGTTTGATGTTCACGAGTGTTGTGTTTTCACGCATTTTGTAGCTGGTCAGATTGGGCCGAGTAGCTTTGGAGGGCCTGTGTCTGTTTATGTGTGTATTGTAATGGACCGATGATGAGTGTGGACTGATCACGAATGTTTAAGTGGACATGGGAAATGTGATTCTTGAAGCTCTCGAGGGTGGTACTTTCGATTTTACTTTTATCTTCTTGAGTGTGGCTGTCAATGCTTCGTGATTATGATCTATCATGGTGTTGACGAGTGATTATGTGATGGGCAGTGGACTATGTTTCTGTCAGCCCACTTGCTTTTCCACTCATTTGAAACCAATGCTTGCTTAATGTGATTGAAGCTTTAATGGCATGTTAGATTAATATCCCGTGGAGATCTTTGAAGCTAAACGTGCTTTGTGGAGATGGCAAGCTGATTTGATGTAGTTG
Organism: Eucalyptus paniculata subsp. matutina; assembly: GCA_017140255.1. NCBI lineage: Eukaryota > Viridiplantae > Streptophyta > Magnoliopsida > Myrtales > Myrtaceae > Eucalyptus > Eucalyptus paniculata. Next base: position 38,071,159 of record CM029437.1, read on the forward strand.
CTATACTGGAATCGCTGTTAGGGGGTCGAGAGAGATGCTCATTTGATAATCTCAGTTTGTTTTGGAAATGAATCTTGAGTAACTTTGTCTCACCAAACCTATTGTCGTAATTGCCATTAACCTTGGATGTTTTGAGAGACCATCATTTACATTGGCTGATGTTAGCAGTGGTTGCTTCAAAGATGACAACCTCATACATATTTCTGATGATAGCTACTTATTTTCCTCTTTTATCCAATAAGAATAGCTATGAATGTTCTGCTTTGACATATGCAATGGCTTACTTTCTTTGCTGTTTGCTGGGGTTCTTCCCTGTATCTAAGTATAGTAATTTCTTAGTGTTCCTTCATCTTTTGACTTTGGAAGTTTTTAAACATGTGTTTTCATTGCTTGAGTGGAAAAAATTATATCTTTCAACATATGGCATGCTAATAACATGGTGGGATTAAGAAGAGTTGAACTCCAAGGATTATCTGAATATGACATGAATTAAGAGGGTCTCGGAATCTTTGATTGAGCAAATTGAGGATGTGACAAAAATTAGAAGCAGAAGTGCAGCGCATTAATGGAATTGCCAGTCATGAACTTTTGCAATTTTAGATGTGCGGAAGTTTTGGTAGAAAATGGTCTGAATAATGTCTTTCTGTCCTGATGTATTTTGTTAGTTGCAAGTAATATGCATATCTTGGTCTTGGTGTCTGTCATCAAACAGTAAAATATCTTCATCTGCGAGTTGGAGACATCTTTCAACAGAATCTAACAAGGTGGATGAACCCTTTAAAGTTGAAGAAGCAGAGACAGTGAATATGCCTCCACCACCTACGGAAAAGGTACTTTACTAGACATTGGATACTTCTAATTGTTGTTGAAGTTGAACAAGGAGAACCAACCTCATGTCACTGACTTAGTATTAGCTGTATTTACTGTTGTTCATACTATCGTTTTCATTTTCATATACTAAGGCATGTTGCTTTCTGTCACTTGATTTAGCTACTTGTATTGGGCGGGAATGGATTTGTTGGTTCACATGTATGCAAAGAGGCTCTAAATCGTGGATTGGTTGTTGCTAGTCTCAGCAGGTATGATCTGAATGACAAGAATGTGTCCTAATAATCTATACTTGACAAGTTTCTCCATAAGACTACTAGAGTATATGTATTTATATTCAGACATGTGAGGCTATGATAAGCATATTCAGTGAAACCATAAGGATAGGTATGCATGTTCAGTGAGACCAGTAGGGTAAATGCCTATTCTTGATAGAGGCACTGATCTTATTTAAGTTGATTAGCCTTTTGGAGAAAAGATGTGATGCAACCCACTGGAATGAATAACGCTTATTGTTTTTAGAAAAGAAGATGATGAAATTTGATTCTGCATGCTGCTTGATGATTATCAATGGCATATGGTCTGGACTTATTATTTTCATGGACATAAAGTGAATCTTCACTCAGAACGCCTGGGAGCTGTATAAATATTCAGATGGTTAAATTGTTGGCTTGTTTCTCTTAGGCTTATGTATTTTACTTCTTTCATTCAGGTCTGGGAGGTCGTCTTTACATGATGCATGGGCTAATGATGTCACCTGGCATCAAGGTTTGGTAGTCACTTCAAGCAGTCTCATTTTACAAGATTTTAGATTTGTTACACTCTGCTGATTCAACTCTCTATCTTTTAGGTAATCTTCTTGCACCTGAAACCTTGAAGGATGCTCTGACTGGAGTCACCTCTGTTGTAAGTTTCTTAAGCTCTCCATGCTTATTGTAATTAGCATCTCTTGTTAGATATCGCATTGTCTAGTATAATAAATATGTCATGCATCGTAAGAGGTTTACTTTTTTTTTTCTTTTGTTTTTTGTGGTGACTTATCTGTTCAGTATTGGTAGTGGGTCTCTTGAACCTACTAGTATGATACTCAGAATTGAGCCACATAAAAAGATTGACTTCATAAGTAATCAGTAAAATGTTAGATCCATCGCTGTGGAAACAGCTGCTTTTAGTTCTTTGAAATTCCTTCTTTTTGTTACCCTTTCCCTGGATGTTTATTAAATCAATGTTGCTAATCCAATGAAAGTGCTCCTCCATGTTAAAGAATTGCTAGCCTGACTCTGTGTCTGTGGGTCCACGTGCGGGCATCCACACCTACACTGATACGTCCATGCTCGCACCATACTTGCACTTTGAGGATGCATGCACATGTCTGCCTTGCTGGTGTAGTTATGCATTACTCAGGAGATGTGTAATGGGCATGGTCTTTGGAGGTAGGGTTGGTGCTGGGTGATCACTTAGATGTTTTGAATAACTTGATTTGTCTAACTCCAGTATGTAGAGGATAGCTTGAGGAGATCATTGAGTTTTTTATTCATGATCCCACAGAAAATTAATATTTTTACTGTCCAAATTGAATAAGCCTTGTTGGTTTCACAATGTTGTAGTCCAATCTTCTCACAAGCCTTGTTTGTTTTGTATTATCTGTGGTAGTCCAATCTTCTATAGTGATTGAGATAAACTTGGCTTGTGAATTTCATATTCTTCATATGAGGGTTTGTTAAGATCATATCTCTGCTTATTCTATTAATATGTGATGGAAGATGCTTCTGACTGAAGTTATTTATTGTTAGCTTTGCATTTACTAGAGGTGGTATAGTTCTATTTTACCACTGAATGGAAAATGAAGTGCATGCATGTCTGAGTGGAGACATGCGTATGATTGGTAATTATGAATCTGATATGTAAATTTTATTTTGCATATAGCTTTTGTAATTTGAATTTCACTGATCTTTAATGTTTTAATAAAGCAAGAAATAGGACGTCCATATGATCTGGGTGACAAGTTGATCTTTTATGCTAATTTGTTGTCTAGATATCTTGTGTCGGTGGTTTTGGATCCAATGCTCAAATGTACAAGATCAACGGGACTGCAAATATCAATGCAATTAGAGCTGCTTCAGAGCAAGGTCTGTAGTTTTACCTACTTTCCCCCTGGCATTTCTGGTCACCCCTTGCCTATGAGATCATGCATTTTGTCAGTATTAGGTTCTCTGAAACTATTATCTTGCTTTTCCCTAATATTTTGAACTGGCTGAATTATGTATATATCTAGATATAATTTTTTTCACACTTTTTTTGGTGTAAGAGGATTCATTTTACCAAAAGTTGATCTTGTTAAGGTTCATACTTATCTATTGAGATTAAATTCCTTGACGCATTCAATTTCCTTGGATATCGGCAGATTCTTGATACAATTCATTTTAAACAAGTGTGCCTCGACTTTTTCCTCTGTGAGCAGTACTTGCTGTTTTTTCTGAAGTTCTTGATTAGTTCGAATTTCTTATTATGTCTGGCCTTTCCAATAATGGTACCACTTTCTCCTATTTTATTACAGCCCCTTTTTACTTTTTCGTTTATATACTGATTATAATTCTCCATCTGTCATTATAGCAAGGGATCATTCATGTATCTGCCTAAATAGGTGTCGTTACAGTTTATGAGGTATCAATTATTATGTTTTAGTTGATTCCTCATAACTGTAGTTGAACTTGATTTTGATACCAAGTCATAGTTTTAATTGAAAAACTGTTAGATAAAGTCGAGGTTTAATATTTAATCGCTACGCATCTCTTTGGTCTTTGATCACTACCATGCTTATAGTGGGTCCTAGGACTTTTCTCACTCTTTGATACCTCTTATCTCCAGAATATTCTTGTTAGGTCCTTAAAAGTAGCACTACCAATTGTGTTCACAGAAAGCTGAAAATTATGAGTATTCATTTTTCCCCTCTAGTCTCTTATAAGATCTGTTTGAAGGACTTGCAATATGGGAAAAATAGGACTACTCTTTCTTTCCATGTAGGCATTCGTACAGCATCATTATGCACAGTTTATTTTGAACGAGCTATGTGTTCAACATCTGCTGCTTTTATCCTACAAGTATTCTAATTTCATGGTTAGCTCAGCTTTGAGGTTTCTGTCCAGCAACTTTTAGTGGTGTTGGCTTTTCTTTGTCTTGTTTTCAATGCTAAATCTCATGAATGCTGGGTTTCCCCTTGCACTTCTTTTGACTTGGCTAGTGTTTTCAGTGTAGCCTGGAAAATTTACATGTCAATCAAAACTGTTTGCTAAAGGCAGTTTCTTGCATGGTGCCAGCTAATCAACCATTTTATGGCCCTGGAGAACTTTAATCTGTTACCACAAATTGCGATTTCCTAGGTGTGCTGTGTGGACTGTTGGCTAGCACAGTCGTTGCTGAAAAAATGATTTTAAACCATTTGCTGTGAACTATTGTCGTTCAAACCATTTCATTTTCTGTGGACTGTTTGCATTGACAGGTTCATTCATGATATTCCTTCAGGGAATTGTATCTGTATACAATGGTATGGCTAGATATAGTTGTGACCTGTATCTCTTGCAGGTGTAAAAAGATTCGTATACATCTCTGCAGCTGACTTTGGTGTCGTGAATTATTTACTCCAGGGATATTATGAGGGAAAGGTATTGTCTATAAAATTTACATCTTGTCAAGTGTACAGAATTTGGTAGTTAAAGCTTCGATTATTGGGAGGCCTTATTTATTATCCATAAATTGCTCTAATGCTTTTTGATGAAGCTTTTTTCAAGTGCAAGTTTAGTCAGATATGAGTAAATGCTTTCTGAGTGCAATGCCAAATCTATAAGCTGGATTCAACTGCTTAATATATAGATGACATATGCTTCACATCAGCTTGAAGAATAATGAGCACTATGTTAGATTTCGATCTTACTGATTTCTCTTTCATTTATTTTGGCTGCAGAGAGCTGCTGAAACAGAGCTGCTGACAAAGTTCCCATATGGAGGTGATATAGTTGTTTTTCCTTTACTTGTAAATAGGTCGTGTTAGGAATCTGCACACTAAAAGGGCTAGTGATTTACTAAAGTGCCTTGCAACCTGTACCTGGATGGATTTGTATAGAATAGGGGTCAATAACTCTGAGCAATTATCTTATTGTTGGATTAAGATTGATGTGCTTATGCAGGCCCTATGGTTTTTAAGTGCATGAATGGTAGAAGTCTTGCAAGACTGACTGTTTTTCCTTTCCATAGTTCAAGAATAAGGCCAGCAATGATGCCTAATTGCTGTCAATTATCCTACAGAAATTGACAGTCAGATGTTGCATGATAATCAGACAGGAGCATTGCTATGCCATCTGCATTGCACAATGGCTTTTATTTACTGGAAAAATACTAAACTGTTCATATACTCAGGAGTGATTTTGAGGCCTGGGTTTATATATGGGACTCGCCGAGTTGGGAGCATGAAGATACCCCTGGGAGTGATTGGCTCTCCTATGGAGATGGTAAGTTGACCCGTTCCTCGTATTGACTGTTCTTCTGCAGCTACTCAATCTTTGAAAACCTTCCTTATGATTCATCTAATCACGAGTTTCAACTAGGCTTTTCTTAACATGCTTTTTTTCTTAATTTCTTATAATTACATTATGAATTTCAAAATTGGTTGACTGCATTCACCAAGAGATAGAATAACTTGCTTCTGCTTGAGGCTCTTTTGCCAGAATAGCCTGAACTATTCAGTTGCTTACAGTTGATGTCTGCTTCACTGTGCAACTGGCTTCCCCTGCTTGGAATAGAAGCAGTTCTCTCTTTACTTTACTCTTCTTAGCGAATTTGGTCTTACTTTTTTGGCTCTTTTCTCTGATTGTTTTCTTTTGTCTTTTTCCTGTTTGTATCAAAAAATATGAAGCTAGCATATTCCAAATATGGAGATAATGCAAACCATTTATGAGGATTGGGTTCATATTGACTGTTGGAAAGAAGTCCAGAGGGATCTCACAACTTCATATGCGAGTAGTTGGATGATATATTAATGCCATATCATCGTGTCAAAGCCCTAACCTTTCAGTTCCTCTTCGGGGGTAGTAGATCCTCTCACTGATTCTAGAGATTAGGTGAAGAATTCTTAGCAAGAGAACCTTTCTGAGAGGTTACAATCTTTGTTTTGGGAAATTAAGGAAAATTTTGATTTCTGTCTCTGAAACTCTGCCTTATAGCAGTAAGCATCATCATAAACATGCAGGGACTTCAGCTTTTCGTGCTCTAAGCATGCTTAATTCTTCATAGGAGCAATCTATAGTAGCAACTGGCCACTTTGTCACCAACAAGGACTTTTTGTGATGAAACAAATATTAGGTATTCCCACCCATAACAGACGAGTCAAAACCTTTCGAAAGTGGACCAAAAGCAATTTCATCCGTTTTGTACTTGAATGTGGCATGTTTTTGACACTTACCCTTGTGAGGTCTACACAAAATGATCTAATGCCTTAACGATGTTGGCCAAAGTCTTGCTTTCTATGATCATGGCCTGTATTTTACTGCCCTCATTATTTGAGATCGCTGAGAATATTTGCTAGTACCTTGCTTAAGTTGATCCTGAACTTGGAAGTTGCCATGCCTACTATATTTATGCTGACTTTATCTTTTCCGAAGTGTGATTTCTTTGCATGGCTCAATGTTTGCAGATCTTTCAACACACGAAGCCGCTCAACCAACTGCCGCT